>CM077519.1:24147515-24523403 GCA_039654895.1 Mongoloraphidia duomilia
TTTAATATGCCAATCCATCGGTTCATTTCTGTACTACGAAACAAATCTCAACCGTGAAAGGATCAAAATATAATAAGTAATTGAATCAACAAAATGTGGCCTCAATATTTTCCATTCATGCCACCCATCACCGTGTACCAACTAGCATCCGAAGCTGCAAAGAATATTAGTTAAGCAATGTGAATTGTGATGGTGTTTGTATTGACCTGGGCGGTGGGTGCGGTCAGCTTGCCTGGCGTAAGACCTCCGCATACTCCAACCCCTTTGGCGCTCGTTGCAAACTGAAAGCTTGCCAGACCACCGAAACCCTGCATTGGACATTTCGATAAATACACTACCTAGCTACTCTACTTGATTCAGTTGACTCTGTCAGATTGCAAACATTTAAGACTAGATGTGCATAAGGAGCATTAACTTTGAAAAAAGTGTGACAAATTCATACCATATTTTCAAATTTAAAAAGTCGGCAGAACCGAAATTTTCGACATATAAATTTTTCTTCAAATATATCTTAGCGAGCCACCATTAATGTATAAAAGTGTTCAAATTATTTTGTAAATTACATAATATTATGTTTTTAATATACGTCTTTACTGCCGCAAATACACATTATACAAATGAATCGATATGTTTATGTATTATTATATTAATCAGGCTGTAGATATTTAATTAGGTATCCTGGCACGATTATAATAAATTAATGACTTAAGTAGTGGTCATGAAACACCTCGGATTAAGTTTTGAGCATTTTTTGTATAAAAAAATACCAGGCTAAAGTGAATGTTTCTGAAATATCTGCGGTCAAAGTTGGACAAATTTACATTAATAATTTGTCCAACTAATGTAAATTTGTCTAATTTTGACCCCAGATCGTGGTAGCTTCTTATAAAAAAAAATGTTTAAAATAAAATCCTTTTTCTGAATCCGTTGAAAAATGCAGGGTGCTACTTGTGTGGTTGGGGACGGCTCAACAATTTGACACCCTATGTCAAGCTGTGTCCCCCTAGCAAATATTTAACCTCCCATAGTTTCCAATTGTTAATTCCAAAGGCAAAACAATGAAATGCGTGGAAAGTTCAATAACGGATGAGAGATATTGAAAAATCACACCTTTAAAGAGGTCTACCGGCACTTCGGTCAGAATGGGGACAATAATATTCTTAAAGTTAAGGATAGTTTCTTTCTACAAATCCATGTAAATTTTACCCGGAGGCCAGATGTATGACGGACGCGAGGTGCTAATTAATGAACATTACGTAAGTCATTAGTTATAATTAGAGATGCGCCGAATATTCGTTTGGTATTCGGTATTCGGCATCTTTTTCACTATTTGTATTCGGCCGAATTATTCGGTTTTGGTGCCAAATATGTTCGGTTTGAGTATTTCTATTTTCTTGGCTACACGACATGGTATAGAACTAAAAGACAAAACTTCTTATGTAAGATTTATGTTATACAGATTGTATCAAATTAAACCTGTGCATAGGGCATTCTGTATGTAAGACAGAGATTGATACATAAAGCAATAAGTAAGAATGAGATAAATGCTCGCTAATAGGATGTTACGTGGTTACTGTAAATAAATAATATTTATACAACCTAATAGCGTCATCTTTGTTTTTTCGCTCCTTCTATGCTATTTTCAAAGGCAGCTACAAATAATTTTATTATGTCGGCGGTTGAATTACCACCATAAAACCATTTAATTATTTGAATTTTTTCCCGAACAGTATAAATTGCTATTTTATCAATAATTTCAGTAATGACTATTTTTACTGTAGAAAACAACAATGACAGTTGTTCGGTATTACATATTTATTTACAGTAACCACGTAACATCCTATTAGCGAGCATTTATCTCATTCTTACTTATTGCTTTATGTATCAATCTCTGTCTTACACACAGAATGCTCTATGCACAGGTTTAATTTGATACAATCTGTATATTATAAGTCAAAGAAATCCAATGAAGAATGTGTTGAATAAAGCTAATAAAATAAAGCAATTAAACTTCAAATCAACATTTATTTTACGCGGCAAAACAATGAAATGGTAAACCGAATAATTCGGCCGAATATCCGGTTCGGTAAAGGTTAAACCGAATAGTATTCGGTATTTGGTTATTCGGTGAAACCACTATTCGGCGCATCTCTAGTTATAATCGTGCCAGGATTTGCTTAAAATCAAACGCGTTTTCGTTTTCCCTACACTGTCTCCTTTCATTTTTTTTTAAACTGACCAGATGTTCTATCAGCTATCATGGTCAACTTCTTGCTATCAACGCTTTACTATTAAAACACCAGTTAGTTATGCTAGTAATTTTGATTAATAAAAAAAAAAACAAAACTGAGAAAGTAAATGTTTTTGTTACTGATTTGTAATAATTCTCTCAATTTTTGCCAATGGATTTAATTTAAGCCATAACATTCTACATTTATTTATTGCAAAAACTGTCAATTTACCGAAACTTTGATTAGCAAATAAATATCAAAACTATGTTGCGCACATTCGAACACAAATACATTTAAAAACAGATAGAAACGGGGGTTAGATAAAGGGTCCGCGCATACATACAATTTTTAATCGCACAACTGTTTAGTTGTTTGTCAAAAGGCTATTGGAGTAGATGGGAGTGCGCATACATACAACACGATAGTTGGCCGACAAAAAAATCGTAAAACCAAACCGATCGCCTTTTGACTAAACTGTCGGCAAACTAACGTCGGCAGCAGTGTACACATACATTCAACTTGACAGTTGTTCGACTACCCATTAGTTTAATAGTGAAATTGTGGCACAACTAATTGAATGTATGCGCACCTCTTACAACTAAACAGTTTAGTCGAATTGAAATCATAACACGTACACAACTCGACTAAACTGTTCAGTCGTAAAACAATTTGTATATGTACGCCCGGCCTAAGAGTGCGCTTCGGGATTACACATCCTTTGCAATCTGACAGAGTCGATTACTACATTTGATCGTTGTTTAATATTAATTCTACATCCTTATAAAAGTCACATTTTGAATGTTAAAAAGATTTATAAATATCAGATCGAAAAACTGTTGCTTCAAATCCAAGGTTTAATTTTAATTCACCTGTTGGTAAAAAATATGTTTTTCAGGTCAAATACAAACAACAATTTCAGAATGACAAACGACTAAAAAATTAATATTTTACGGCACAACTATATTTTAACAAACTAAACGATAATACGAACTAAGTAGGTACCTAATACCTATTGCATAACACAAAATAAAATTAATTCTGTAATAATTTAATGTTTACCTGTATTTGTTGAGGGTTGATGCCAGCTGGATGCAAAGCAAGTGTATTACTGGGCATTAATATTTGTCCTTGAGTATTGTACAGTTGCTGCAGATAAGCTGGGTTTTGCAATGGCTGCTGTATAACTTGAACCTACAATTAATTACACGCTTTATTAGTTTTATATTTCATTAATCTTTTATAAACTTTTGGATAGCCTCCTTCACAAATTAAATTGATTTTAGTCTTTAGAACTCTGTCAATTTTAAATCTAGTGAATTTTAAGATTCAAATGTTTTTGTTAACATTGGTGTTCATTTAATGAAATTGATATTTATGATTATTTAATATTAGGCGCGTTTGTTCGTAAGTTCTGAATAGGTAAAGTGTATGTTGGCAAACCAGAACTCTTCCGACATAACTGTGTGTTTTCTCGCCAAATTTGGTTTTAGCAGTTCTGCGAGCCTAGAACCGAGCTCAAACACGCAGTTTCCAAAGAGAACCACACACTTTAGCAGTTCAGAACTTTTCAACAAACACATATTACTTATTCTCGTAGTTATTTCTATACAGAGCAGAAAAAAATGAAGCTCACCATCGATAATAATAACATAATTATTTAGAATGATAGTTTATCACTTGTGACGTATGTATCAGACTAAGCACGCCCGTCCTGACTGAAGTTCAAAAATTTCTTTGATCAGAATTTTAAAAGACGTAAATTTCATACATATCAGGACCAATAAGAATTAAGGGGAGGGTTCAAATAACTATAATGACAAAAGTGGTAAACTTAAGTAGGTATAAATTAACGGATCGCAAAAATTAATTTTGTAAGTTTATAATATAAGTATTATAAGTTTAGGGGCATGAGTAAATATTTCTTAGTCTGTGGGATTTTGAATGAAGGAATAGTGTGGATAGCTCATGTTGCCCAATTTTTTGGCAGGCGGTCTAAATGACAAAAATCTTTTTTTTTGTCTCCGTAACTCGTTTGCGGTTGATTCAAGGCAAATGTTGGTAAAGACCTTTTTTTGTTGTGAATAAAACAAGCAAAAAAGGTTTTAATAATTTTTTCGATATCTGTTAGGTACCGTTTCGGAAATAAATAGGGGGCCGAATTTCTACAGCCTGTAGTACCTATTCATCAAAATATGTCAAAAAGTTCATATAAACATATTATGGCCTAAAATGCACTCTTAGGGAGATATAGGCCCTTAAAGAAGTTAAGATGAAATTGTTTTTTTTTTATTATTATTTGAACAACGGTAAAAGATAATTAGTCAAGTTTCTGGGAATGTCCTTAATTTTTCATGCTGAATAAGATGCATTAGTTCATTTTTGGTTATTAAATTCAGGATAAAAAAGACCTTTGTCCGCTCCTAAAAGACGCCCCTGATTTTAAGAACCAAAAATGAACTAGCGCATCTTATTTGGTATAAAAAATGAAGCAAATTCCCAGAAATTTAACTATTTATCTTTTACCGTTGACGTTCTTCAAATAATAGAAAAAAAAACAATTTCATCTGAACCACTTTAAGGGCCTATGCCTTTAGACCATATGTTTATATGAACTTTTTGTCTTATTTTGATGAATACTACACGCTGTGGAAATTCGGCTCCTTATTTTAGAAACACGCTGTATACATGATTATATGTATATCCGAAACGATAACATGTTTAGTCAACGAAGATCCGAAATTGGCAAATAAATGCAATAAATGACCCCCAAGTATAACATACTAAAAGTCGGGCGGGAGGGGGGTGAAATGGTCCCATTTTTTGGTTTTTCGTAAATATCTCGAAAACTAAGCGTCCTACAAAAAAACTCTTCATAAATAATGAAGCTGATTAAATTTCCTACACACTATTCCTTCATTCAAAATCCCACAGAATTACATACCTAAGTCACTGCACTATATCTAACAACCAAACTAATAACAATCTTTTCAAATACACAAATGCGTCCATATATTGTGTATCTATTGGGATACTTAATTTTTCAAGTCAACATTGGTTTGTGTACTGCATTATTGTAATAAAGTATTTTTAAATCTGTTAAAATTAGGAATACTAATAATACTGTTCGTGCACATTTTACGGATAAACCTTAAGTTCTCTTTAATGGAATGCGCGTTTCCTATATTAACATTTTGCTAAAATTATCTACTATCATTTGAGCGACATAAAATAAAGTGGTTTCCAATCTCTTTGAACAGTGGACACTATTGGTTCTAGTCTGAATAGGAAATTATGTAAAGGGCAGCCTATCTTCTTCTACAAAGCGACTCATTTTCTAGTCTGGCGTCAGTCCAATCTCAACAAGCTGTTTTTTTTATCACGCTGTTAAATTTTGATTCCTACGTGTCCATTGGTTGCTGTGTTTTCATTTTGGCAAATTGTTGATCGTTACCATAGCAACCGTCATTTAACAGCGTGATTAAAAATTCACAGATTTCGCAATCCTTGCAACCATCGAGGACATTGGAAATGATAACAGCATATATGAAACGTAATTAACTGTTTATTATACACACAATATTTATCAATGCGTTTAGTTTTGTCAGGAATAACCCTATTATTCTTCTGTTATATACGCGTTCACTTTTGCTTGATTACTTAACTTTTAAATGGATTTTTCTACAGTATTTATTAACATTTGCTCAAAAATAACACCGCAGATCGTCGCAAATACCTCCCAATTAACTAGACATGATATAAAACAAATTTCGAAAAAATTGCACTTGTTCAATTTTGCATGATTGCTCCTTACTTGATCGCGACACCGTTGTCTTTTGGCCTTGAACGAAAACTCGTAACTCTGCCCCCATATACGAACATAAACATTTCCAATGTTAAAAAATAAAATTGTACGATAAACCCAGCATTATTCTCTTATGTATTCACTGTAAGATGATTTTAGTCAATTTGTACAATATTTATACACTAAAAATGTGTATTTTTATATTAAAATGGTTTTTATTTTACATTTATTGTTTTCAGACGCTGATGACCTCAGTTGTCGAGCGTCTATAATTTACAATTCATTCATTATATTAAAATGTTCAATGCCATATTACAGACCTGTTGCGGTGGCCCCATGTTAGTCGGCTGTGTACCCGATGACACAACAGTAACTTGTGGCAAGTGCTGAGGACTCTGCGCAGGTACCATTGTTTGACCACTGGCCGCAGCTTGTTGCGCTTGTGCTTGGACTTGAGCCTGAACCTGAGCTTGGGCTTGTGCTTGCGCCTGTTGTTGAGCGTCGTGAGCCTGTTGAGCCTGAACTTGGGCTTGGGCCTGAGCCATGGCCTGCTGTTGCAGTTGTTGTTGTTGCTGCTGCTGCTGTTGTTGTTGTTGTTGCTGTTGTTGTTGTGCTGCGGCTTGAGCTGCTTGTTGATTCGGATCCACTAATTGCTGCAATTGCATCATTAAAGATTAATATCGTAAAGCGTTTGAACTTACTCTGTAAATGATCTGTCACTAATAATTGTTATATTAACAAAGAATAGGAAAGTTCTATAAGAGATGACACTTTGGGCGTTTCCTTTAATTTTATTAGCATAAGTAATATAGTTTCAATGTCTTTATAGCATCTATCATCTATGTATTGGTTTTCGAAACACAATAGGTATTAAAATCACAAGACAACAAAACGCGCAATGACAAAATGTCACGTGTCACATTAATTATTAATGGAGATCAGTAAGTAAGAATACTGAGTAGAGACTTACTGATTGTCGTTTCTAAGTAATAATACGACTTTCAACGCTAAATCTACTTTGAAAGTACTTTTTAGCACTGAATTACCATGGACAATTCACTGTTGAAAGTAATTTTTATCTTAAATCTGCTTTCAATTTCTTTACATTCTCTTTATATTTCTGGACTCCTGCCCTAGCACTGGTCTCCCAAGTTGGGCAGGAAATCCTCATTTTCATAATTATTATATAAATTGTTATACCTATTTTTTATTTTTTTTTGAGGAATAAATAAATTGAAATTGAAAGTCGTACCAGAAATCGATCATAAATCGATCATAACAGACAGAATTAATGAAGATAGATATTATAATTAATGTAGGTATCTCCAATGAAAATGTGTCGAATTTCGTATTGAACCAAATATGATTGAAAATCTGCAATAAATCTTAAAATAATATAATCAAGTTGTGATTTTTATTGAAAATCAACTTCCTTGTTCGAATGTCGCCTCTTGTGTAGAATTGCTACTCTTTGATATTAATTAAAATCAAATAATTGTCAACCTTATTTTAATTTTCTATTATTCCTCCATTGGCACTGTGCTATTATCAAAGTAAAAGTATAAAGAATGTATCATTACGGGAAAAATATAAAATGAAAATAGTGGTGAAGAATATTTTTCAAATAATTACAATAAAAGTTCCTGCACTTGAAATTGACGGATTTTTTTTCAATGTGGAGGTACCTATTTGTTAGCAATATAAAAAAAATCAGGTTGTAAGTTGCAGACTGCAGAACCGACAGTTTAGTGTATTTGCTATTACCTGTACGTATTTATTAAATCAATTTTTTGGACAAAAAAATTAACCCCTTAACACGTTGACCACGGGAGTTATTTTTCTAAAACATAAGTTTTGTACGGTTCTTGTCTCTGGGGTCAAGTGACAAAGCATGTTTTAATGATGGCTCATGACCCCAGCGTCAAGAATGCATTCCAATACTAAAGTGACGGTTGCATAAACTATAGACATCTGTAATATTGGTTTTGTTACTGGGATTATGTTGGTTTTGTTACGGGAGTTACGAGAAATAATTTTGTTATATTTGTAATCTAACAATAATTTGTAACAAAAATATACTTGTAACGTTATTATAACACAAATGGTAAGAAAATTACGGGCCCCGTACAGAACTAATATTATATGAATATGAGCCCCGTGTATAAATAATAGACGGTTACTTGACCCTAGGGGTAAGAACCATAGTCAACATAAGAAAAAATGTACAAGATAAAGAAGATAAAGAGTGCAGTAGGTATTATCGAGTTTGACTGGCTATAAAAACGGAAACATTAAATTAATATTTGAATGTTTATGTGTATATAGGGTGTACCACAGAAAACCGAACATAGGGAAAACTCTATTGTGCAAATTAGTTAGGATCAGTGATTGCTGTGCCCTTTTTCATGCTTAAAACCATGATAATTAATTTAGTTGAGTTAGCCATGTATATTCTATCTTTGTCACGCTACCCATTTTGTTTATGTCTTCCATGTTGCACTCATTTATTTTCTATGTTCTCAATCCTGTGATACACCCTGTATAAACTTCTAATGCTTCCATGTAAATGAGATTATTATAAACTTAAATTAGAATTAACAACATATCGACAAGTGCTAGTATAGCTTGTCGATACTATAACTTACAAATGAACGCATTATTGAATGATCATTGTAAAGCGTGCTGACCTGTTGTTGTTGAGGTTTGATTTCGCTCATGGTTGTTGTATCCGCTCTGTTATCGGTTTTCTGGTAACCCCGCTCTAAATGTAATAGACTATCGGCAGCATCGTATGCTTTAAACTCGTCAACATTAATGCCTGCTTTTTGTGCCAGCGTCTCTAAACACTGCAATGATCGCTGACTGTTCTGTGAATTTTGTCTTTGTTGATTATTATCTGTTGATGATTGTTGTTGATGATGACTGTTGCTCTGCTGTTGTTGGTCGCTCGAGTGTTGATTATTATTTGCTTGTTGATGACTGTTATTCAATTGTTGTTGATGACTATTCAATTGTTGTTGATGACTGTTATTCAATTGTTGTTGATTGCTATTATTCAGTTGTTGATGATGGCTATTGCTCAACTGTTGGTGACCGTTGTTCAGTTGTTGATGGCTGTTGTTCAATTGCTGATGGCTATTGTTCAACTGGTGATGGTTGTTGTTTGTTGTCGATGTGGTCACTTGTTGTTGATCTATTTGTTGACTATTATTGTTATTTGTCAATGCAGCTTCTGTATTATTGATGTGACCATTTACTTTAGCGTTTTGTTTGTTTGGACTAGTATTTGTAGTATCTTTTAATGGCTGCTTCTGTTGTTGTTGCTTAGCGTTTTCTGTTGATTGTTGTAAATTGTCATAGTGTATTTGTAGAGATCTGAAAGTTTCAATTGAAATCAATTATAATAAGGCAATTTAATCACTGATTTTTCGTAATTAATTTTTCATTCAATATTGTTGTACATATATACAAACAGAATAAATTAGATAGGCTATGAATATTTTCTTTTAAATTTCTCAAGTCTTAGATGACTATAATGTAGAATTTTGCCTGAATGCCAATGTATCAATAATATCATAAATGCATTTTGGTTAGTTTGGCATACAGGTAACATTAATTGTCATCATATAGGTACCAACACAGTTACTGCCATTAATATTAAAAAATAATCAGTGTTTATTCAAGTTCAACAACCTGAGCGCTGTTTAATTTATATTTTACTACAATACGAGAATACAGACTGTAAGTACCTAGCTTCGTTATTATCAATTATTTTAAACAGAATTTATGGAAAAAGTACCTATTGGTATTAAAAAAATATTATTTTTGAAGCGAAGCTTCTTAACGCACGTTAGGAATAAGGGCCTAACACAAAAAAAGTGGAACGTCACGAATGCGGCGATGCAACGCACCTTACTAGCGGGGCAGCGCGTATTGTTGCTATAGTTTCTATATAGCTTTTATAACATTAAATACTGGAATTACAAATCAATATTAATAATTTATTATTTTTGTATATGTAAAAATGTCTAAATAATTATTTATTACTACGTAAATTATTATATTAATTAAAAATTATATTTCTATTTAAATATTTTCTTTTCTAATACTTAAATGTTTTTATAGCTTTGAAAAATTCGATTTTATATACAATGCGTAAGAAGCTTCGCTTCTGTCGGGTGTCCCACGACAACTCATTACTTTTTTCACTATATATTTTTATTGTAAAAGAATGTAGGCTTTCACGGCCGGCGTTAATAGAATTAAGATAAGAATCTTTCGGGCTTATGAGCCGTGGTGTACTGGAATAGCGTCTTCTTCTTCCAGACGTTTCGACAGCAAGACACCGAGAAGAACACTACGACCACGTCGAACACACCACTGAAGATGCTTGCCGCAGTTGCAAGCGAAACGTCTGGAAGAAGAAGACGCCATTCCAGTAGACCACGGCTCATAAGATTCATATCTTAATTCTATTTTTATTGTGTTTACTGTCTTACTGATGAAGCCAAATACACAGCTCAAAATGGTCTAAAGGTCAGCTTTATATAAGCTTAAAAAAACATATCCCAATTATTTATAAACGTAAGAAGGTGCACATTTTTTATACATTTTTAGGAAACTACATTCAGTGAAAATTATGTCTAAAATAAGCATACTAAGATTTTTATCGAAAAAAATACTTCTTTGATGTCCGTTATGACAACAAACGATTTATTAATTCTTACATTGTTTTTGGATATAAATTTGGTTTTAATACTCAGTATTTCTACCTAAAGAATGAATAACAGCGCGTCATCGCCTGGGCATGCTCAATATGCATTTGTCAATGACGTCTTGTGGAAGAAGAGTCCATTGCTCCTGTAACGCAATTTCAAATGCACGACGTCCTTGAATACCGGCCATCAGTGGTGTAAGTCTTCTTTGGAGCATATCCCATACATGCTCTATTGGATTTAGGTCAGGCGATTGAAGTGGCCACGGCAAAATGGCGATATTCTCTTCCTGAAACCAGTCTCGAACTTGTAGAGCTGTGTGAGGACGAGCGTTATCATGCATATAAAGCAAGTCAGATCCAGCGGCATATGCAAATTGTTGCACAACAGGTTGAAGAGCTTGATTTATATACCGGAGTTGATTCATGGTTTCTTCTATGGAAACGAGATCTGTTTTATGGTGTAAAATTATTCCACTCCATATCATTACAGAACCACCTCGATAATTATTCGCCTCCTGAAAGTTCCTGGTTCATTCTAAGGCTCCAGTAATTGTACGCCATTTCTCTTCTGCTGCCAGGTCAAAAACCAAAGCGATATTCGTCTATGATCAGTATATTTGCTCATTCTGCTTCACCCCACCCAGAATGCTCCTCGGCCCATGCTAAACAAGCAGAGCGATTTCCTTGGCGAAGAGCAGGGACTCGAATTGGCCTACGAGAGTGAAGACCCATTTCATGCAAGTGATTTCTGACAGTTTGGTCAGAAACTCTGACAGTTTGGTCAGAAACGGATACTCCGTGGATGTTCAAGAGCTCTTCCGAAAGCTCACGTGCTGTCACCGTTGGATTGCGCCTGGTCTGGAGGAGCAAAGCTTGAACTTGCGCTGGTGTTGTTTTCCTTCTATGACCTTCATGTCTTTCATTAAAGTTGCCCGTCTCTTGATATCGGCCCCACAATATCAATCACACTTTGAGATGTCTCCATTTCAACGGAAACTTGCCGTTGCGAAAATTCCGCTTGCAACATCCCCACAGCACGTAACATCTCTTCCATGGCTAAATGTCGGCGGTCCATAATTGCAACTTGGTAGCATTTGCAGTAACACACTCAATAACACAAAACATTTGCGACAGTACTAAAAACAGCACACTGATTTTTTATTCATATTTGCAAATTATTGTGATTTTTTATTCATATTTGCAACAATTCTTGTCTAAATGCAAGAAACTTGTAAAACCAAGTCATTCTACAATACAGGGTTGTTCAAGAAATCAAATACATAAAGGATTATATTTTTCTTCATTCTAGAATTCGTCACCGAGTCAAAACGTTCATGATCTTTAGGCCATTTTGAGCAGTGTATAGTGCCAACATAATTTAGTTGACGTAATTCTCTTCAATGGGCCCCGTTCGAAATAAACAAAACAAATAAAAATTGAATAAGCAAAGAAACAAATGAAAGAATAATATGGAGATGAGAGATCATCAATTTTTATGTTTCTTGTTCTCTTACGTACAGATATGTTTGGCGTTGGCATTGGGGAGGTTGAACCAATCATTCTTGTGTACCCACGTTGATTTTGCAGATTATTTATTCATAACAACTCGATATTGAATATGAATATAAATAAAGAAATTATAGAAGCAATATTTAGATATTCACGTGGCAACTGTATCAAATTTATGGATTCACAACAACGCGGTTATAAGTCAGTGCCGTAGCAGTAAACGAGGGGTTACCGTAGTACAAGTAAAAAAAAATGAAATAACGATATTTAAATACAAAGGTCATATTATAAATATTCCATAACTTCTCATTTATGATGAGTGGGGGGATACAATTAATGCATTTCTGTCGGTGCAAGCTAATATCATTATTGCATGTAGCTTATACACTAGAAATAAGAGGTATTACGAGGCTGCTGCATGAGATCATAATTATAATTTTGCAAAAAAAAATACATCGTGAGAAACCCTGTACATTCGAAATGGGCGCTGTTTTGATTAGTATGTGGTGGGTGTAAAAGCGTTGAATACTTTACATATGCGCACGTACGTACACATAATAACTAATGATTAATGAACGATACGGGGCAGGTGCCGCTGGAATACAAACAACTCATTGCTGCAGAACTCGGAAAGTTTGGTTTCCAATAATATCGCGCGTACTAACTGCTCGACCACATATTCTACGCAACCATAATAATATTATACTCAATGCTATATGTTTACTTCATAGACCTATACTCATGGACTGGGACATCCGTACCTTGACCATAATATGCTGAAAGTGGGAACACATAGTGAGAGAGATAGAACGTGCGTGCGGCCATGTACATGGTGCGGCCAATCTCTATCCTTGTCGCGAAGAGGTGATTGGTTCCCAGTTTTCGATTATGGATGCTACCAACTGTGAACTGACACATATTCCATATGGTATGTATTGAGTTTGAGTCGAGAGTTTTTCGTTTCATTTTTTATAAAAAGTTCAGTATTACATAATATAGTACCTATACATTTTTTAACAAAAATGGTATGTATACATGTTTGAGAGGTGATAAAGAACCTCGAAGAACTTTTCACAAGCAGTGGATGAAATAAAAACAGTCTCTTTTTTGAAGCGGACACATTTTCTGACCGATTGCCCAGTCCATGGGTATAAGGTCTATGGCTTACGTATAGTCATATTAGACATAAGAACTAAGGTTGGTGCAGTTCTGACGATTCTGAACTAGTTTTATCAGTTTTAAAGCGTTTGTTGAACAAACAATGACGTAGCTACGTGACCAAGGGCCCTGATACAAAAAATAAACGACCCCCTAACCAATATCAAAATATCAATGTAGGAATTTTTTTTCAAAGCTGGAAACTTACTATGTAACCATAAATAAAAAAAATAACTAAACTATTATTTCTCAAGGAAGAAGCTTTACGGTTAACCAAGGGGCTCCTGAGCCCTGGGGCACTGCCCTACGGTAGCTACGCCACTGTGTACAAAACTCGGGCCTCTTCAGGCTGTTAAAACTGGATGTTTGTTGATCAAATTCCTCGAACTCTTCAGACTGTTTGAACTTGATTCTAGCAGTTCTAAGTTTACAATTAGTACTTTCAGGACTGATTATCCCGTCCCACAAGTAAGTGTGTATTTTAAGAGTTAAGTTAACACAGAGCACACACTTGGGACTGATTTTAGTAATAGAAGTAATAGAAGAATTCTTAATACAACAAACATTTATTCTGGTTTGAATCTAATAGCCCAGTTTGAGTTGTTTAAGGAGTTCTAGAACCGTTCTAGGACTTGACCAGCAAGCACACCTATAGACGCATAAGTAACACACGTAATAGGATATTTGCATGGAATTTTAGTTCATATTTTTATACTTTTTAGGTGGAAGAAATGTAAATCTGGTTTTGGTTCCGAATTTTATATTTTATTTTGTTATAAGCTATAATGTTCAACTTCGAGAGAAAATGTTTGATTTATTGTAAAATATTTATCGTCTTATTAAATTCAGAAAGGAAAACCTGTCAAGTACTGAATTGCTATACTGAGCACATTTATATAAAATGCGTAATCATCAAGTTTTGTAATTCGATTTGAAATGAGAAAAGAGGGTACATAATAAAATGCATTCTCTCCACCCTCTATCTGAATCTGACGACTCCCTACTCACCAACTAACAAAACTACACCATTCTTCCATCGTCTATGAAAAAAGTACATAAGGAATATACAAGGTCTGCCATTGTATATATTATATAATATATTATATAGTCACCTTTTGACATTTCTTACTAACGGTGAGCATTTTCGCATACCATAAAGCTGGACCACTTAGTATTCGGGGTTCTATCAGTTACGTGTTGCCATATTGACGGTTTTGCCCCTAGATTTAGTTGCTAGCTGGCAGTTCAGTGAATAAAAAGTTTTTGGATTTTTTCACGCGTACCTATTCAGAACGATTTCAGTTTGGATGCACCAGAGAGAACCTAGATTTTATGCCGGCACAGTGCAAGACCTTAAAATCAACTATCTCTGTCTAGAGTGCTCAATTTCCTTAAATCGGAATCGACTTCAATTTGGTGGCTTTTAATTAGTAAAACACTGCATATTATATCATTTGAGTTTTACCCTAGAACAAATCACTGGGGTTCAACAGATCTCAGCGCATTTCGTTAAAACAATGCGCGTTCAGTGCAAGCAGTCCTTTGCAAAAAATAGATGTTTGTGAAGTACCCACTTTTTTAATAATTATCTTTTATGCTAATTTTCTTTTTAAATTTCAAAACTTTGCCTCTAATAAAGTCTGACTGCCAAAAAAAAAACAGGTTCAATAGCAGGAGATTAAAGTTGCAGGACGTTTAAGGTTGATTTTCGGAGCGTGATGTTAGATGATTAGTTGCCGTTAAAAAACTTTAGAGGCGTTATCGTCGTTATAAATGTAATATTATTTTTAATAGATTAATTTTTTGAAAATATTTCGAGTCTTAAACTTCAGCATATCCATTTGTTGTCTTCCAATTTTGATTTAAATGCCTCAAAATGCCTCGTCATTGAAAAAAATATTTTAAATTCAATCTCAATTCCTACTTTTATTAATTTCAATGCATATACCCAAAAATGTTTAATACAAAGAATATCATCTATAGAATCTTGCTGATCACACAAATTGACTGTACTTTTAACATAAAAACTGCTATGTTGTGAGAAAGATTGGGTTGCGCCATCTTTTAAAATGGATGAAGTGCAGGCCTCTTTTAATGGCGATAGGTACTTCATTTTTTTTTTTTTTTTTGAACAGGGGTTCTTAATCAATATAATAATCTAATCCAAACAGGTGGCAGAGAAAATGTGACATGCCTCCCAGAAATTTTGTTGTTTATATTCTTATCTTAATTAGGTCTTCATTGGTTCATTAATTTAACTTGAGAAAAGGCGAGATGTGTAAACATTCAGTTTACTTTCCGAGGAAGGTAAATAAGTTAAGAACCTGTGCTTTAATGTCTGGTAACTCTAGTTTCTACAGCAATTAGCAGTTTGCAAAATCACTAATTGCACTTTTGTTGCACTAGGCCTCGCGATTGTATGTATCAGTTACACGTTGCATATATTCTTTTAGCCCGCAATAAAAAGGCCACATGCAGGTTGCTGAGCCGTAACTTGTTTATTTAAATACAGTTTTACATATATTTCTGGATGGTAATTGCGCGTGAAGTCTGCTCATGTAAATATTGATTGCTTTAATAGCATTCACTAAGTGCTAACAAACTGTGACTAATTACTGGTGGCGTACTCTTGATGACGGTGTGATGAAAGATTGTCCAAGCCATTGCCCATTAGATAATCATCGGATGAAGATATTGGCACAATATCTTTAATCGACGTTTATTCCTAACGTGTTTCGCTTAGAGGGTAGCGGCTCGCATTAAGCTAACTTTAATGTACTCTAAAATCTTGACTGTCTGTAAAATAAATGTTCCGTGGTAATTGGCAACAGTCGAGGTCGTTGAAATACCGTTGTTTATATTATGGCGTTACAAACTATCACTTTCCAGATACCATTTGAGAACTTGCAAAGGTATAAAGATAACAAAACTGTTTCCGTTCAAAATAGTTAAGATATATTGCGCAAACAGAATATCTCTAAAAAGATATCAAGGCGTGACTTCATCTGCATAAAATCGAACGCTGTGCTATGAAAAGCCGAATATATCGCTTGAAATTTGCCAACGTTAGGATTCTCGTCAATTCTCCGAGTGTCTGAACGGTCACCTACTAATTTTCAGACCTCTTTCAGTTTTAATACTACTTCAGCAAAAATTCGAAAAAGTAAAAGCGATGCACAAGTTCTGTTTATCTAACACTTAGTTATAACTATTGCAACAAAAATGTAGAAAGTTTATGAAAACAAACAATAAACTGAGTACGTAGGTATAACTTATTTTATGGGAAAATTTGATAAAGATAATTGAATTAATTAACATATAAACGCATAAAAATTATCATATATTTAATATGTGATCGTTAATGTGTACCATGTGAATATACTTATTATTAATGTTAGACAACGTGATTTTTTTTCTTTTTTTAAGTTGTAAAAATTATCAGATGTATCTACGTATTTCGAAAAAATGACAATTTTAAAATACAAATAAGTAGAAACAGCTTCTGTAAATTGACGCTCTCGAGCGTGTATAATCTACAATCTATTTATCTACTTTTCTTTTGATCTTAATATAACATATTCAGTATAATATGCCTACGTGCCTATTTTAATAAGTATTCCACAATTTTGTCGAGATTTCTAGAAGCTTGTTTCTTATCGGTGACTGGCAAAATTTATCATCTCGACAATCTGAATCGTAATCTCGTCTCAGAATTCGAGACGAAAAAAGTTGTTAGTCGAGATGAGACGAGAAGCGGTTAAAAACGTCTTAAGTTTAGACCAAAAGAATATAAAATGATGAAATCAATTCTACATGCACTACTGATAATTATATAAAGGTATCTATTTTCAAAATTCTAATGTTACTTGCAGTAGGCGATATTTTTTATGCGTCCAATTTTTAAACAGGCCATATGCAGTTTACTACATATTTTAAAAAATTTGATATACAAAGAAAGTAGCTGTATAATTATATTTAAAACCTGTGACGACTTACTCGACTCGTCACTTCTTAGATACTTATATACCCGCTTTTGTAAAATAAAGATGATAATAATAAATAGGTAAATTTTATTTCTTTTCTGCAATACATATACCTAGGTAAAATGAATTTTTCTCCTCAGTCTTCAATAGGGCCAAAGACCCTGTTACCGAGGATAAACAATTTGCTTAATACGTGTCTGTAACTTCAGTATCTGTTTCAACAATTTGTATGTTTTTCATCCTCACAATGCTTCAAAAGAATGAATTATCAAAACCGAAATGTCTAAGTCAAAAGTCTCAGCTGTTTCCCACAGAACTGGTATTACTGCTCACACCAGTTGATGACAAAGATGGAGATAGTACCTAATATGCATACTAGCAACTTGGTGCAAACATACAGGTGTTCCATTTAATTCTTCCCCTACAGATTAGCGCTCTTCAATCAAATAATATAACAGTTTTTTTTCGACCTAAATAATAGTTTATCAAATTATCTAGTCACATGCAAAATATGTATTTAGATTAGATTTAATTACGTCGAGCGATAAGACTTTAAGTGCCTCACAATCACTGCGACCTAAAAGATCTTTTATAAATCCCCTAGTATTTATTCCCATTCAGGTATATAGGAATCTTTTTATAAATCTTACTACTTTACTGGGGCTGCCCTCCACACTTAATCAGGCTCTAGAAAAGGTCTGTTCAGGTGTTGCAGCCTTTTGAAGAAAACTGCTTTACTGTTTCACATGCACAAAGGTATGTTTAGCTGTCTGTTCCTTCCTTGCAGAAGCGACATTATTATCATCCTGAAATTTACACATCTTTGAGAGGTGGTACATCAGTCCTCAGAGGGCATTGGCTAGTGAAGAATCCTGTCAATAATCTCAGATCAAAATATGTAATTAATATTCGTGTATAGCATGCTGACTCCGATTTGATTTAAAAAGATAATTCCATGCCAGGCACAGAAAAATGTTAATATTTATTGTAGTTTTAGAACTATGTATACTTATGTAGATTGTCGGTATTTGTATTTCATCTGAAAATTTTTACACTTTTATTGGATGGTACACCCTGTTATAAGGGGCAGTCTTTTAAAAACCATCATTCTAAATTAAACATTTAAATTCTTCATTGGCCAAGATATTCGCATACGCTCTTCCGTATTGAAAATGTTTGGAATACAAATCTGATATATTATATTCAGCTTCAAAAATCATTAAATTTCTATATAACAACAAATTTGTAAAATCTCGGAACATAATAAAATATCTATATTATAATACGTGAACACCGGAAGTTCTCGTACACTTTTTTACTAATTATTATGAAAGGGAGGGAATAAAAACCTATATCATTCGAAAGATACTGTGCCATAGATGTGCAGAAAAAAAAATCATTTGGTAATGTTGCCGTTATGGCAGACAAAAAATACTGCCTTCCCTTGCACAGGAGAATACGACAATTGCTCGAATTTCAACCATATAGGCGATAACACCGAAAGTTCTCGTCCTTCATTTTACTATTTAAAACACCACCAGCTCGACTTCGCTTCGCAGGGGGAGAATTTCTCACGGGAGAGGGAAAATACAGTACGAAAACAAAAGAGCGAAACATCACGATTACGAATCCGAATTAAATATTACGATTTCATTTTTTACCCCCTGTCTTAGGGGTTGCTTACTTCGAGGGCCCCGGGGGCATTGTCCCGGTTGCCCCATCCTATAGTTACGCCCCTGTCTCGAATTATAACCTGGAAGCTGGGAGTTTGTATTAACCGCCGTACAAACAAGAGTATCGCTACGAGCTCGGATATTCTCCAGCCCACATGTATGAGAGTGTACCTACCCCAGAAAGGATTTATATTTTATATACCTATACTGCTAGTTTTATAGCACACAGGATATTTTAGTTTTTTATCATAATCAATAAATACTCAAATAGTATTTTTTTAAATACAAATTAAGACGTGGTTCGCAAACTCAACGCCTATTATGAACTCTGTACCTACATGTAGACCTAAACCTTATTTACAAAAGCCTTTAACACAATTTCGTTTTTTTCTAGAAACCAATTTGTATGCCGGCACTGCATAATGCACCAAGTATGGAAAATTGTAATGATACGGATGTGCAAAATTAACACAGAACTCATTTCGTGGAAGCTAAGGAAGCTTGTAAGTGATTTAGTAGTTTTAATTAACATTAAAATGGCTAAAACCCATATCGCTGTATTTAGAAGAAAAATTACTTTTACAGTCTGACAAAATAGAAACATAACCCTGCCTTCGCAGTCGGGTAAAAAAACGAGGTTAAACAATAATTCTTGTTGGAGGATGTTTCATTGAAACTTTCGACAATATAATTCTTTATTTGTTAGGAAAGGTTCGGAAGGTTTATTCAAAGATTCGTTTAATAAAAAAAATGTATCTATAACCTTTAGAATAAGCTTTAGTTTTAGACAAATAGTAAACAAATTATCAGCTTCTTTAAGAATAGCATTTATTCTAAACACAGTGAACATAAAAGATCCAGTTTCTAAACTGTTACAATATAATATGTCCATATTTAAAAGTTTTAGACAAAAATTTAAAAAAATATTATCACTAAGTAATTTAAATTATTTATCATAAAGTGATCTATAATATAATATACAAATTCCCATCCCTAATACGATAACGTCGTTCATAAATGACAGCTGAACTTTTTTTGCTTTTTTTTCCTTTGAATTTCTTTACACACACCTGTTTTAGCAAACAGCAAATTTGCAAACATTTTTAAAAATTGTAAAAATGTATGAGTTATTTGTATAAGTATATAATATATACCTACAATTTATACAAACTGTTTTTAAGAGTAAATTATCATTGAATGATACCAAAAGACATGCAAAAAGAAATGCCGTCTCTTTCCATTATAGCGAAAAAACAATCAAAGTGATGCACGTATTAATTATTGAAGGGTTTATTCGGCTGTTTGTTGTAGCACGTACAAAAGTAGCAACTGCAGCTAAAATAAACGAGACTGCTAGACGCATACGAGATTCCCTACACACGTTTGAAAATTACAGAGGCATTCTCGTATACTTTATATAATATCAATTATCAGCGTTTCCTAAACGGAGGTCCGCGATCTCATCTCTGGGATATATTGGAGGATGGACCATCCAGTTTACACTACACACTACAGAAGTGAAACTTACTTTCGCAAAATCTACCAGAGCTGGGCAGTGCAGTACTGAGAACTTAGTGCTTGCAATAATGCTCAAAAATCACTTTGTCCGGCTTCGCCCGGGTGATAAGAAAGCCCCGGTGCAATACACTACTCACTCTCTTCGCTCGTTCGCTTGAATATAATAAATACACTACTCACTCGCTTCGCTCGTTCGCTTGAATATTATAATTACGAACAAATTTGATTACCATAAAAAAGTTTATAGTGAGTCAACCTTAAAAGATAGACATATTATGCTGTCGCGGATTTTTTTTAGGACTTTTAAAGGGGAACAATTCCGTCATACATGATTTTTGCGTAACTTTAACCGTTTACGCAGCGCACGCAACAGAAGCTTTCAAAAGGAATAATTTTTCCCGTTTTTGCAACATTTTTCATTGATGCTCCGCTCCTATTGGTCGTAACGTGATATTATATAGCCTATAGCCTTCCTCGATAATTGGACTATCCAACAAAAAAAAAATTTCAATTCGAACCAGTAGTTCCTGAGATTAGCGCGTTCAACCAAACAAACAAACAAATTGTTCAGCTTTATAATATTAGTATAGATTAGGAATGCTTAACGAGCATTTTAAATGCTTAATAAGCATTTTTAATGCTTACTAAGCTTTTTTAATAAAACATTTAAACATATTTCGTTTATCCTCATCTTATTTTAATAAACAAAATGCATATTTTGAACTTTGGACTTTTGTACTGTAATGTTGGAAGTTAAGAAGTTACTTTAAAATGCTTAGTGCTTGATGTTTAATTTTTTCAAGCTCTTTAGTGAGTGCTCGAAGCTTTTAAGCATTTTTGAAAACGAAAATGCTTGTCGCTTAAATAAATCGAGCATTTATGAAAGTGATTGATGCTCGGCGCTTCAAGCACTTAGGTTCGGTGCTTTAGCCCAGCTCTAAAATCTACACACGTCCGGCAAACAGTGATTTCAATTAGTGATCTGGAACGCCAGTTTGTAAATGGGCAAAACTATACAGTTCGGCCGACGCCTTCCGGTTTACACTATACTACAGAAGTATATTAATATAGTAGACCTCGCGCGGCGAAAGATGAAGCCACCGCGTCATAGTAACGTGAATGCATTGCGCCCGCCTTCTAGCTTGCTATTGGCTGTTTTGGAGATCCAATAGCAGTTTGCCAAAATTGTACCTATAACGTCATAAAACCCGCAATGTGCAGTTTTGTGTACACGGCACTGTCTGCGGGCAAGCAGGCGTTCACTAGCATATTATTGATGACGTGCCTGGCTTCATCTCTCACCGCGGGCACTCTATATGATTATATCGTATTATACAGGGTGGTGACTGTGACTGCTGCACATAGGGATTTAACCCGTAAAATCAAATTTTCGCGATTTCCTACTTCCCTAATTATTTTAGGAAAAATATCTTCAAATAAAAGTTTTAGAACATAAAATTCTGCATCTAAATCATCAAATAAAATTAATTTTGCATGATTTGTAACGGCAGAAATTTGATATGAAAATGTCAAAATTACTTCAAAAACAGATAGCGATAGCCATGAAACTTGAACAAAATGGTGACGTTTTAGCTGTCAGAATAATTTCTAATCATTTTGTTCAAGTTCCATGGCTATCGTTATCTGTTTTTGAGGTAATTTTGACATTTTCATATCAAATTTCTGCCGTCACAAAGCATGCAAAATTAATTTTGTGTATTGATTTAGATGCAGAATTTATGTTCTAAAACTTTTATTTGAAGATATTTTTCCTAAAATAATTATAGGGAAGCAAGAAATCGCAAAAGTTTGATTTTACAGGTTAAATTCCTATGTGCAGCAATCACGGTCACCACCCTGTATATGGCTATGCCATATGGTTACACAGTTGCAGTTTTTAGTCAGATTAATCATTAATCCAATTAATAATTTAACTGTGCGAAAAGAAATTTCAAATCCAAAAAATTAAAAATAAACTACTCTTCATTTATATTAATGGGGGTCCGCGACAACTTTGCTAATCTCTAAGGGGTCCATAGGTGAAAAAGTTTAGGAAACGCTGGTCTATAAGTATAGTGTAGTGGTCGTCCCACACACGTTACACTCGTATATCGCAGAATGGTGTAATTCCGTCATCCGTGGTCACAAAGCAAATTGGTTGATGCAAGATTTTTGAAGTGCAGTAACTTCTTATGCGAGTTCGGACCGTTTAACGTTTGCGTTGAATATTTGACGCTAGCGGTGTAACCATGGCAACGAAAAACAAATTATACAGGTAATAATTAATATTACATTTTTCTGTAAAATAATGTCAATTTATAGCAATGATGTCAGGTTTATCGTAAAATTTTAACAGGCTGTTTTTTTTTCACACGCTGTTAAATTTTGATTGCTGCGTTTTCATTTGGCAAATTGTTGATCGTTACCATAGCAACCGTCATTTAACAGCGTGATTAAAAATTAAAATTGTACGATAAACCCAGCATAAGATGCAGATTTTGCATAAGTTAATTTCACTTCCGTAGTGTAAACAATATATCATCATCACTGTTTGCCCTGTTCTCCTGTGAACGCTTCGATTACATAATATTATAGTACGAAACTTGATAATATTACTCATTATTGAGTTTCATTTTCTGCGCAGTTAACTCTAATTTTACAGAAATATGATTTGTTGTAATTTTTAACTTCCATTGGAAGTTATTGTAATGGGTCCGAAAATCGAAATCAAAATTTTTAACAAATTTTTATGTTTTAAGGTCACTACACTATTTCACTATTTTTGAAAAGATGTCTGTGTGTGTGTGTGTACGTACGTATATCATTTCTTTCTAAGACGAAATCTCGAGAATGAAAAATGATATCGACTACGTTAGGGTGCCAATCGACGCGTATTAACGTAAATATGATCTGAAAGAATTTTTTTCAAAATCGGTCCAGCCGTTCTTTTTCTTAACCAAATAGACTCCAAAAAAGTAGATTTTACACATCTCGCAAATAAAAAATTATATCGACTTCGTAAGTGTGTCAATCGAGGCATGTTAACGTCATTTTGATCCGAAAGAAATTTTATCCAAATCGGTTCTGCAACCGTTTTTTTGTTTAAAGAAAAAGACGGCCAAAAGTGGATTTTACACGAAATCTCGCGAATGATATCGACTTTGTAGGGTGCAAATAGAAGCATATTAACATCAACAAGCCGTTTTTTTTTTGTTTACATAAAACGACTGCAAAAAAGTAGATTTTATACGAAATCTCGCCCAAAAAAATGTTATTAACTTCGTTGATGTGTCTATCAAAGCATGTTAACGTCACTATGATCCGCCCTAAATTTTATAAACAATGGTCCAGCCGTTTTTTTAATTTATTGTTAAAAATAAATAATAATTATGTTTTAATGATTAAAATGATTACTTTTCTGTGTAATTTCTAATTTAATTAATAATATTAAATATTTATCAAACTGGGAAGTTCGTCGTGTGGACCTCAAGGGTCGCACTTTAGTCCTAATAAATGACTCGCCTCACGGCTTGTTTGCCTCTGGAGTCTGGGTCTTTTGGTCTGTTTCACTAGACATTGGAAAGATATACTTAGCAATATAAATGTATAAAAAATACTAAAAAGTCGACATAAGTTCCTTTGCCTTATGGGCACCGATACAGAGCGGAGCAAAGAGGCGCCGAGTGCGACCGACAGGAAAATGATGTGGGGTTGCCGCGAGTAATGCAAGGGTCCGGGGGGAGGGAGTTAATCACGGCGCGCTATGGGTGGCGTGGTGGCGACGACTCGTGTAACGGGAAATGTCTTCTGTGACTGTATATGCTGTTAGTTGGAAGTGTTGAGTGAGGGCGATGGACTTCTTGTTGTTATATGGAAAACTCGAGGACGACCGTGTGTTTAAAGCGGTCAGATCGGCCACAACAACTAAAACGTCAATCGTCACATTGAAGTGACATTCCCTTGCTCAAAGGGTTTTGTAGAAGTGCAACGATTACAGATTATAATTATATCTGTGGCCACAACACTGAATTGCGTATGTCTAATTTTTTCTATTTTAATATTTTCAAATCGATTTTTTTTTGTTTGTGTTGTGTGAAACGAAAAGCGAAAAACTTTTCATCTCTACATAAATTGTAAATTTAAGTCACGCTTCAAAATGGCTTAATCAATGAATGTGTGAATTAGCAGGTATACTTAGTTTATTTTCTGTTAAAAAGCGACAGGACTATATCTATATTATAGTACCACGGCGAGGTATACTTATATATTTACGTATGGTATGAAGGTTCTTCGAAGTATACGATCGCCATTCGACAATGCTCTGTCTATCTACATTGCAGCAAAAAATGAAGAAGTGATTAACTGAACTGTATTGTGTATTGAAAATCTGGACATATCCGTTTTGGTTATGACCACATACCTAAATTACCTACGTCAAAACCATTATATCCAAACTCATGTTCATATAGTATTACCTTAGCGGTTAAGTATATAGAAATCGAAAGCAGAAATCTTTCCTTAATTCGTTCTCTATACAAACGGATTTGAGCTATATAGAGAAGCGTAACAAACACCTGTCAGTTGGAGCTGTATTTCGTATTATTTATCAATTAATTCTTCAATTTTTAAGCTAAACAGAAACGGCTTGACACAGCACAACACGGGTTGTTTAATAAGTTATCAGATAACAATATACTGCAGATAGTTTTTTGGCGATAGAACAGTATCTGTTAGTGGACGTCATGCTTAAACTTTATAACAAAAGTACAGCACATCTTTGATTATCCGAACCTCAGTTATTTAGGTAAATCACAAATAAGTTAACATTCAATTATTAGCATCTAATTCTAATGTAATATTGTAACGTTTACAGAACTTATATAAAGTCATAAATCGACGATTGCCGTTGCACTCGTCATTAAGAGTAGGTGGGGGCGCTCATAAACGACCCCATTGGATTGAAGCTGTTCGAACAGCTTATGAGGTAGAGGTGTCCTTTTAAGTATAAACATTATAATATGTTACAAGATGCCATTTGCACTATTACTACCAATTTTCTATTTATCACTTTTATCCGTTATTTTTATACATTTTTCAACTTCACTAATTAATTGCACAGTACGATAACCAGTGGAGTTTTTTTATAAGAAATTATAATGAGGTCAACAACTTTCTAAGCACAGAACTTGGACACGCTATTGGCAATGGCTTTGCTAAAGACTAGAGATTTGTCTGGAATTATTGAGGAGAAACCATGGAAAACCTCGACTAGATGGCCGGTACAAAAATTACCATTTTTCAGCGGGAGACAAAAACTCGCATGTCACATTTGCCTCCACTGGGATTTAAACCTGGTCTCTTCCGAATGCAAGACCAGTGCTTTAGCACTACAGTACTCCCTTGGTATTTCTTTAAATAAATAAAGATTTAAATTTTATAATTTTAATATTTTTTATGGATATTTTAGCCTCATCTCTGCGGTATAATTGTTTAAATATCTAAAATTTTGCTTATCTGAACAGCAACAGCTGAGACCAGTTTAAATGATCAACACTATACTGTACACTGCCACAAAAGTAAAAAATCAAAGACTTTTGCAACTAATGTACATACCTATACCTATTTGAAAAACGCTATTCAAATTTACTTTTATGCTGACGTAGAAGTAGGTAAATCATTAGAGTTCCTCGTTATTCCATTCAAGGAGTTATATGCTTATATAGTATAATAGGTAGACGATTTCAAATTCAAAAGATGGACTTTTTGAAATAAGTACATACCTACGTAGAATTTATTATATAAAAAGATAATGAAGATTAGTCAAAATATGTAGAAAGATGATTTCAAAATGTGAAGAAAAAACTACCAAGACTTAAAACTTAATTTGAAATTTCATTGAAATTAGGATACATTTATTTTTCTATATAATTGGTAAGTTTTTATTTTCCTTTTTAGGGTTCCGTACCTCAGAATGAAAAAACGGAACCCTTATAGGATCACTTTCGTGTCTGTCGACTGTCTGTTCGTCCGTCCGTCTAGCTGTTACAGCTTATTTTCTCCGAATCTACTAGACGAAAAAAATTGAAATTTGGTACCTCATATAGAGTTCGGTGACCCAATCACGGACGTATAGCGTAAATAAACGAATTCTGATTTTGGGAGGCAAATTAGAAAATTTGCCCCAGCGCTTTTAGTTTCCAGATATTAAATGAAAACTATTTTCTACTTTTTAGTATCTACATTTTTTAAATTAAAGCTTTTCTTATACATTTTTTTAAATTTTATTTCAATTTCACTATGTTTATAAAAAAGACAGCGATTCTAAAAAGAATACGCAAACATCTAGATCTTGGTGACTTATATACTTATTGTAGATCTAAGTATAAATTACAGACATTGGAAGATGAAAAATATTACAAAAAGTTTCTGAATATCCACGGTTTTTCAACAGTTAAAGATGATTAATTTAAAAAAAATCTAGTATTTTAAAAATTTCATGAAAAAATCGCGTTTTTTTAAAGGGTAAAAATGTTCAAATATTCATTAAAACATCTTTAACTTTCCATGAACTTATAACACGCTACATTCGACGTGCAAAGTTTATTTTTTAGCTACGTTAATAAATATATTCTTTTACGGCATGGCTTTCAAAAAATACATAAGTATTAAGATACATATTTCAAAAAAAAAAAAAAATTATTGCGGCTTATTTTCAAAATTTTATAGCCCAGCTATTCGTAGTTTATTGCTTTTGTGACTCAGGCTACAAAATAACAACTGCAGGTGCATATATTGTCTGTTGGTTGTACCTAAAGGGAAAGCTGCCCTGCAGGAGATTTCACGTAACGTTTTGTGCAGTCATGGTGTTAGTCGCTCTGACCGTACAAGTCTACTGGGCAACACAACTAAACCCCCCAGGGGGGACATTGAGATGTAGTCGTTATCGCAATTGCATTCCAATGTTCTTTGGGAATTAGCGCTCCCATGGACCCGAGCTCGTACCAGTCGGTTTGTGTATGCCGGCTGGCGGATTTTAATACACCAATATGTTATTTGTTGTGTTGAAGACGCTAATGACCTGAGTTGTCGACGCGTCTATAATCTACAATAAATAAAATAAATAAACACAACTAAATTTTTTAAGTATTGAATTTAATAGATAAAAAATCAAAAAAAATAGAACCTCCTTCAAAAAAGCCACTAAAAAAGAGGAAAAAAATAAAATTTTGAGGTCAGCGCCAATTTAATAAAATATGAAGTCGGTTACAAAGTGGCAATTTAATTAATATCTATAAGTACTTTTTAACCAACTTCATTTTTATTTATTGTAGATTATAGACGCGTCGACATCTCAGGTCATTAGCGTCTTTCAACTACACTAAATAACAACTATCTTAAAACTAAATAACATCACATAACATCCATGAGCGCAGGTGGAATTCGAACCCATGACAGTCCAGTCCAGAGGTTGCGGCACTAAGCACGCTAACCACTAAGCTATACTGCTCTCTAACCAACTTCATATTTATTTTTTTGACAATAAAATTTAATTCATTTTGAACTCTATAGACATTTCTATTCTATATACATAATGATTATGAACAAAATCGTTTTGTTCTTGTTCCAGTCTTCATATTACATAATTACCAGGAAAACATATTGCGAAAACAAAATATGCATTAAATTATTATTAATTCTTATTTCAAGTCAACAAAAATGACTGACATTTGATTGACGTTTTGTATTTTTCAGACAAAAATCAGCCAGACCTTTTTTAAAATGCCTGTATCTAGATTGAAAGGTAAAATAAAAATACATAATATTATATTGTGTATACCTTTATAATGATAATATATACCTGTAAAATTCTTTGAAAAGCGGTAAATGTTTGCATTTGCAACTATACAAACATTTTAACATTCCCGTTATATCATCCACCGGACTACACAAAAAGTTAAACAGTATACAGAATCTCATCAAGTTAAGAAAAAATCGAAATTCTCTAGCATAAAATCTATTTCAGTGTTCGGAACGTATTTGTGATATAACACGACCGCGAGTATTCATCCACGCGGGTTCAAGTCCGGGCAGTAATTGTATTTTTCAGGGTTCCGTACCTCAGAATGGAAAAAACTGAACCCTTATAGGATCACTTTGTTGTCCGTCTGCATGTTTGTCTGTCAGTCCGTCAAGACCCGTTTTCTCGGGGCTAGAGCTGTATCAAGTTGAAATTCATATCAAATACTATAAGGTCTATATCATCTCATAATCCTGTAAAAAATAAAAGCTTCCGAATCAATGCAATAAAACGATACGGCCTTTCAAAAAAATCACGTATTTCGATACTGACTAACTCACAAGTATATATATAAGTACTTATGCAGAAGCATTCTTATAGTTTTCTTATTACTATATAGGTAATAGGTATATAATATATATAGGGACCATTATTATTAGGAATGCGACATTTTTTGTATTCCAAAGTGTATTTTCAGAATATAAATTTGGGAGTACGCCTACATTAATCACTCATTAAAACAATAACAATCACCCAACTCTGGTTTTCTGCTTACAAGAAACATAAGTTGTGACTTGTGACGTTTTAACCGCTGCAGAAACATAATTACTGCTACTAATAAGAGATGGCATTATTGAGTTTTCGAGACGAAATTTTTCGAGAATTCTATAGCTATCGAGACGAGAAAAGAACTTCTCATATCGAAATTCTGGACGAGAACGAGAATGATCATTTCTCGTCAATATGAAACAACATTAGTTTTGACGAAAAGCCTAATTATTTAACTCGAGCATATATATACGATTATATACTAATCTATAGCTACCAGTGGCGGATTTACCAGCAGGCTGAGTAGGCTGGAGCCTAGGGCGGCAGATTTTAGGGGCGGCAAATTTGGGGTCAAAATTTTTTTTTGTCTTACAGAAATTAAAAAGATTCATATTTATATTGGGATCCGTCAGATAGGTGGAGATTAAAAAACATGGCGCAGAGGGAGGGAAATTTCATATACGGTGTATACTTTTGCGTGTAATTTTATGATTTTCAAAGTGATAAGAAATGATAAATATAAGTGCAATTTGTGATTGGGCCGGTACGAATCCTAAACAAAGGAATTTTGTTGAAGGAGAACGGATTCTCAAAGCCGGGCATATTATCAAATGTCGGAAATATAACGAGAAAAATGCATGCAAAATGAACTGTCAAAAGCAGTAATCTTTACGACATATTGCTTAAAAATATCAAAATTAAAAGAAAATCTCCACGAAATTAATTATCCACGTTCAATGCGCCTTTAAGGTTGGGTTAGGTGAATAATGTAAACACATAACTGCAACATAATAAGTTATATTGTAATAAGTGGGTAAGTTACTAACCTCAAAATATTTGTATACAAAATTAATCCTATAAATTTGCCAATCATCAGGGATTCAACTATTGTTGTGCAGTATGATAATAAGTACATCTTATTATTAATATAAAATATTTTTTTAATTCATAAATACAATTTTTCCACATTTCATCAGAAAATAATTCTCTGTAAAGTAAGTTTTACAAGGCAATAACTGACAGTGTTTAATGCCCATGATATTAGAAAACGTCGCGAATTCCATTTTCGATACTTTTTGTTTATTTTACTTGTTTTATATTTGTAATAAACAATTTCACGATAAATTTGCACTGTTAGCATGTAAAATTTTTCCTCGTTTTAGTACAATTTTCTGCCACCAGTTGTCATATACTCATTTGACGGATCCCAATAGGTACCTACCTAAATGTTATTAGGTCTCCGCCTTATTAGTACTACATGATTGAGCTTTTATTAATCCCCTAGTTCACAATCATACTAATTACGGGAAAAAGGTGGTGTAATTAGGACGATCGATACGGTGCACAAATCATAAAGTTACAATTTCATTGACAAAAAAAATTTAATTAATATGATTGTGAACTAGGGTATCGAATTGTAGAGGTCGGTAGGGGCGGCAAAATTTGAATAGCCTACTGGCGGCAAATGTGTAAATCCGCCACTGATAGGTACTACTACAAACTATATAAAAACAGAAAATTTGTTTCTCTGCCCGAAAACTTTGACTCATTTCCAAATGAGCTAGCGAGTTAAAATTTAGTGCCCTTATAAACCATACGAGTATTACTCTACCTATAAACTAAGGGCGAATATCTCCCTATGATCTAAAAAAATCAAATGACTTTTTCGGTTCGAGAACAGCCTATATAATGCGTGTGTTGGGATGTCGAATTGTTTATATAAGGCGTTAGATCGTCAATTATAAAGTTACACTTTTAGTTTATTATTACAAATAGCAATAAAATGAAAATATACGCATTGGTACAGCTGCAGTAGCACATTCGCACACATATATAAGTATTAAGTAGTCTATAATATTGACAATTGAAGACCTTTATTAAATACAGAAAAAAATACTTAAGATTTTTCTTTAATAATAATATAAAAAGAAATAGATACATCACACACATGTTTTATCATTTTTTCATAATTTGATAATAGGATTTTATAGAAACTTTCTTTTAGGTACATTTATTGTCAATAAAACGAAGTCAAGCATTAATTAATTTAAAATTAATACTCCATAATAACATTAAAGCGAACGGAAATTCTGAACTTTTTATTACTTTTTTTTGCTGTATAGGTACTTTAAAAAGACCACATGCCAACACACATATACAGAATAGCAGGTATATGTGTTTATAATGCGTTCGCAAAAGCAGTGTTTTTTATGTTAATATTATAAATCACCAGTCTCAATCAAATTAATATTACTGCTATTTGAAACCTTTAAATAACTCTTCAAGATTTATAATCAGTAGATACAATATACAACTATAGGTACTTTAAATTTTATCTTGTGTCCACAATGTTACGTACAGTAGCGTGCAAAATCAACATAATATTTAACATGCTTATATACTGCGTTTCCCGTAAGAACATGATTATATCAATAAACGGGCGGTGTGCATTAACTAATTTGGAAGTAAAAAAAATTGTGCACTAGTCTTTCATCGTTTTTTTTACTGTGTCCATACCCCTTAATAAAAGGATTATTATATGTACTTAAGTAGCGATACTATGTTTTAATTAATATAAGTAATAAAAAAACCCATACATGTCACAAATAAACTTCTCCCGCATAATAAGTATATTGTCAGATCACAATAGTATATGACCATTGGCATTATTGAACCAGCTATCGACTTCAGGTCTTCAGCGAATATGATCTTACATGAAACGCAATATTATACCTACATTTATAATGAACATAAAATATGTTACATAACAATGAATGTGTAGTGTAGATATATTATAATTAAGTACATAAGGTTTTACTGTACAGAAATAATCTATTTTTACTTCCCACCTCTACTATGGTAGGGAAGTAATGGATTTAGTCCGAAAAAAATATTTCGAGATTTTAACAGATCTTCACGTTTTGAGACCCTAGCAATCGTTTAAGACCATTTTCTGACTGATGTCTGTATGTGTGTGTGTGTGTGTATGTGTGTGTGTATGTGTGTGTGTGGTCAATTTTTCGTCTTCGATATCTTAAGAACGGAACAACATACGGGCATGCCGATTGTTCTATTGTGTTTATCAGCCTTTAACTTAGATCTGATTAGATTTTGAGTCAAATCGGTTCAGTGGATCCTGAGATATTTATCCTACTGATGGCGATAACTTGTTTACACATACCAAATACACTAAATAGATTCAGATAGGTAAGCCTCTGTATCCAAAGCTCGCTCTAAAAGCAAATATCTTGTGGGCGCACCTGATAGGTACACTGGCGGTTGCAGCATATATTATGCAACAACAAATTAAAACAAAAAATTGGAATACAGTTGACCCTGCAGGCCATCCCTGAAACTTATAGTTTTGGTATTATCCATAAATATAATGACCAAATTCACATCATAAATGATTTTTTAACGATTAAATATATTGAAATTTCTTATGTGTGTTTAATTATAAGGCACTCCATGTCATTTTAGGTAGCAGCATTCATTGTATTGTTGTTATAAAATTAATAGCTCTCGCAGTTAGTGGATTTTGCGGTACATCGTGCTATATATAGGAAAGATTAAATGCGTTCACTGTCGGGCACTGTGTAGTAAGTGGAAACTTTCCTGACGCGAAATCGGGAGTTCTGGGTTCGAATCCCGGCGGTGCATTTACATTTTTCCTATACAGCCTTTTATATAAATATCATGGCGATATTGTCGTCTGATATTCTTATGTATTTAGTTACGGTCTAGGAAATTAATCAAATTGATGATTTATCTCATTAAATATATTTGACTTTAAAGGCGTCATTTTGTTCGAAATTTTATCAGCTTTCAAATTGTAATGACCTTATTTGTCCCAAAAATAACTGTTTTCGAGCTATTTCCAAATAACTGTTTCTTATAGACTCCTTTAAGTAAGAAAAAAGTTAAGATCGTGTTCCTTAACTATCAACCTACAAATTCAGCAAAAAAAGAAGGTAGTTCAACCTTTCCTATATGCAGATATTATGGCGACTAGATTAATATATGGTAACAGCACTATAAAAAAATTGAAAACCGGTTGATCCTGCAAGCCATCCCTGAAACTACCTGCTGTCTATAGTTTTGGTATTATCCATAAATAATGACCAAATGCACATCATACTCTCTTTTAAAAATGTTTCACAATAATATTGTTAGTTAAATTCCAAAAAAACACTTGAACATTTTTTTGACAACGCTATATCTCTCGAAGGAATGAACCGATTTTAATGGGCCTTGCGGCATTATTTAGACGCCGTTTTTTAAGCGCAGAAGGTGATTAGATTTTAAAAATTGATTGGTCAAAAAAGAGAGAGGTAGAGAGAGAGATCTGTTGAAAACTCGATTTTCGAAAATAGGACTAAAACCAATAATTTCCCGAATTTTTGAAAATTTACAATTTTCTTAGCGGGAAGTTAAAAATGTGTTATATCTCCTTTAGCTTTACCCGCAAATTCACTAAGTAATGTTAATGTCTGCAGTTTTAATAGGATACGAAAGTCCGTCAAAATCAGTCCAGCCGTTTTATAGTAATATGCCAGTATAAATAGGCAGACTGCAGACAAAAATTTTAAGAACACAACAAAATCCCGCAAGGAAACGGGATTATTAAAGCCCCGTTATAATTTTAATTTAAGTAAGTAGGTATAGATAATAATCGTATCAAACTCAAGAATCAAAATACAATGGACATCGTCCGTGAACGCTTATACTGCTAACAGTAAGTATAATTAATCTCCTCTATACAAAATCATAATTTGGGCTTCAAGAATTTGTAATTTTAAAACCTGTAGTAATTCGGTTAATATTTAAAAATGTTACGATTGGTATTCTAAAATTATTGATTAGGTAGGGTCATGTACCTAGTTATTCTTATGACATAATTTTATCAGAATCGCGCTCCAAATTCAAGTTAGTAACAACTTTTACGACATAAGTTTAAAAATAAAGATTAGCTATCATTCTGAATAAATTAGGTATAGGTATATATACTTATATAAAGAACATAGGTAATGAGTGTTCTATTAAAAAAAACTCGCTAAAATTTTAAAAATCAAATTAGTAAATCATTAACAAATTATATCAGCATCAAAATATTTGGTTGTACAGATTATAATTTGGATATTTCAATAAACCATCAAGTCGCCTATTTTCTTCTGAAAAGCACAGTCGGTAAACTGTTTCTGTGCATCACTGCACTTTATAATTTATTAATCGTTCTTTCTGTACAGTACTGTATTGCCTTAACAAATAATTTAAAATCCTTAGAGACTAATTTATGTGAACAGACTGTAACATGCATACAAGTAAAACTGGTTTTAAAACGCTCCGGCTAGTGGGAGACACAGTTGAGTAGATACTTATGCTAAGCAAGCATAGGGATTAGATTCGCTTATCTTCTATTAGAATTATTTCTGTATAGCCATAAATATGAACGTAAAACCCTATGAGGTCAGGTTTAAAACTGTAAGTATATAACACAGAGACAGTTACGACAAAAAAAAATATGTTCATAAAAAAATGATGATGATGTTGATACTTATTTTAAAATTTATTATTTACTAGTTCTTACTTTTGCAGAATTCACAACTGGCCGTTCTGCGATTGTGGAGAATATCCGGTAAGCATAAAGAATTAGTGAAATTTAAATAATATGATATAGGTAGTACTTAGTATCTACTAGTACCACAACTGAAAAAAATAATTTAAATATTACCTTTTAGTGAAAAATCCACAAGGACGTCTTTGTTGTTCCATAATAGAGGAAAAATCATAGAAATGCAAAAATAATCCAAAAAAGAGAACACAAACACAGAACACAAATCGACAACCACAAACACAAACAAAACACTACAACAACCCCCACATCTGGGACGACACAAACAATAAACAAAAATGTTAGAATAAAGACTAATTTTTCGTGCTTATATATTTTTACATGACGAACATACTATTTGTACAAAATATTTCATCTTCTTCAAAGCACGTTTCCCAACTTGTTTTCTTTCTCACGGCTGGCTTGCGACTGCGCATTATAGCCTTATACAATAGTGGAAAAAGCGTCCTTCTCCCACCAATCGAATGTCAGCGTCCCAATGCCACTCTGCGATTGGTCGGCTGGAAATTGTCTTTTGAAAATGAAGCATTCGGACGCACAAGAGGACGCGCGGGGGCCGGGGAGGAAACCAACGTCTGACGATGACTAGAAGAGGGGGTGGCGGGGTGGAAAGGGGGACACGCCTGCCAAACTATTACTGTGTATGAAAAAGTTAGGTAGGAGATATATGTTCAACTTGAAATCAACGGGCGTCCATTGGAAAAATATTTCATATATTATATTATGTACGTATCCACTCGGAATACGTATGGCTACATTTATGAGTTCCATACACTTGCTTCCCTCCTTCCCCCCGTTCGTTAAACAATGGCGCAAATGTATATCAAATAGAATTCTAGATTCTTAACACCATAATATTTACTAATCGAGTCGTCATCCAATTGCTGGTGATAGCAACGATGTATAAAGACAGAATATATATATTTATAAATATATAGGTACATGACGATGACACAACGCCCTTTTGAACTAATTTCCTATACCTACTTATAAGTATATATCATATACCTATTGATTATGATTATTAATTATTATTTATATAAAAAACTATGAGAACAATAAATAATTTGTTTCAATAGGTATACCTCATATTTCATAATACATATGTAGATTGTTGCAGGTACCACATTGATATTATTTGTAATTTATATAGGAGTGTTGATATAGGTAGTATAACGCAGAGGAAAAAATAATCTTGAAACAAGTTAGTAGATATATAACTATTTGATAGGATATCGGGTCATTTTTCATGAACCATCTTGTGTATAAGCAATTAGCTTATCAATGATTGGCTGCACAATCACTTCATGCAGCGTACACGCCATGGTTCTTTAAATTTATCCAGTCGAGTTTCATGATAATAACAACGCGTTTATATCTCAATTTATTGGTATCGCAGCGCGACCTTTCGTATCAAGCATTTGAAAATAATTAGACACTGTTGAAAAATACAGGTTGGCGCGAAATTTATTGTGGTAAAACTTTTATTAAATCGATTTTATTATCAATAACATTTTTCAGATAAGGCTACTATATGGGATACTTCATTTCCATTTTATACCGATATAGCATACCTATATACTGAAATACCTATTGGCAATTGAATGGCAGCATAGGATGTTCTAAGCGGGACGGCCTCCTAATTTTAACAAGTCAATGAATTTCTCCTATATATACCTGTTTTGACCTTTGACTATACAATTATATGGATTGGCTCCGCGTTTTGACAGAACTATGTGTTGTAAAATTTTCGGAAATACTATATAGGTATATTCTTTAGGAAATGTTCAGGAAATTTCACATCAACCATATAGAAACTGCACAATAATTACAATTTGACAAAAATTGATTTTATTTGCTATATAAAGGTATACTTACTCACAGTGAATCACGGAGTCTCGCGCATCCTGCTATTTGACCAGACTTTGACATTCGTTTGCCATTGCTACCATGGAAAAGGTGTAACTATAAGCTGTCCATTTCTGTATCTATAGTCTAAGGCTATGACGGCTCTAGCGGCCATATTTGTTTTTGAGAACGTCCCGCTTATTATATAGGGTTAATTTCAGCGAACGACTGTATATAGAGGTCGCAGCTACTTTGAATTTAATCGTGCAAATATATACCTACTGATTCGTGATACGTGAGTATATTATAGGTACCTATACATATAAGTCTAGGTTTAATTGTATAAATTATAAGCTATAATATAAAAAAATCTTTTATTTCTAATTTTTGTAAAGAAATTGTAGATATGAAGTAATATATACGTATAATTTGATATCTATCGATGATGAATTGACCCCACACGAGTCTAGTTAATAAGAAATATAGAAAAATGTAGAGAAACATAGATGTCAGCACTTGTAAGTTATCCTAAAGTCTAAACATATACTACAGCGTGGCATCCAGCTGTTAAATCGATTGGAAATATTGTTTAAGGATGCGTGGAATAGAAATATGTGTGTGTCCATTCGACCATTTTAGATCAGATTCCATTCGCTTTAGCTCAGCAATATTAAATGTCGTATCTATGTCAAATATCTAATAGATAATAGATAATATTATATTATTTCAGGGTATAGTGGGCATATTTCTGGAAAGAGGTGACCTTTAATCGCTATAATAATTAAACCTATGGTAAGTAACACTTTTCAACTTGTTATAACTAATTATACTTATTATCTATACCTTATATATACATGCAATCTTTGTCAATTATCACAGTGGATCATTGAGCACCGGGAAAAAATGACAGGTGCTTAAGGAAAAGAGTACAAGATAACGCAAGCTATTTTGATCTATTTAACAGGAACATCAAAGGCTGCAGTTAAAATTTTTACGAGAACTGTTAACAGAAAAGCAGCTCATATATATAACTATAATTAGCTATATGATGATGATGGAATAGAAAATAATATGATCTATACCTATTTCTATATGTATATACGAGTAGTATAAAGAGAAACCGTATTGTTTGACTTTGTTCCCAGCGGCCAACACGTTGAACAGTACGTGTCGATTAATGAATTCACAAGGTTTTATATATAGGAAGAAAAAAATTTAACATATTGTATTGTATTGCCTGTATATGAGTGTTCGAGAAAGAGTGTAATGATCCATCCTGTGACAACACTGTCGACTGTTCGAGAAAAGTTCTACTCGAATGTTCCAGAGAAAACCAGTGATTCTAGAACAATTACTTACCGCACAGAGATATAATACCGCGCGAAGGCCAGTTCAGACACTCAGTAGCGAATACTCAGTAGTCAGCCAGTATACTGTGTACACTCAGTATACAGGAGTGAGTGTAGAGTTAGTGACGCTCAGTGTGGGGTCTCGAGTGCTGACTCAATAGCGAATACAGTCAGTCAGTGTGGGGTCGGTTGCTGAGTCAGTACAGCACGGAATACACTCAGTGCGGAGTCAGTGTAGGTACACTCGGAATTGAGTGAGTGTAGAGTCAGTCTCAGTGTAATGCCGGACACTGGGATAGTTACCGTAGTGCAAGTGACGTAGTGGCGAATACTCACTCAGTGTAGAGACAGTGTAGTGCCGAACATTGGAACGGTGTAGAGTAGCGAATTCTGAATCTGATACATCCGGTTGGACATTACTATTTACTGACTATACAGCGAATATAAATAAATGTAAATACATGTAATGATATAAATAAATATAAGTTTGACAATTATACAGTCGGATACCGTGCCTGTCAGTAATAGACTAAAAAGACTGTCTGAGATAAATAAATGTTAGAAATAAATAAGCAAGTGATGTGTATATACCTATAATTTATAGTAAGCTCCCTGTAATATATTAAGTGTAAATAGTAATTTTAATTTGTATTGGTTAAAACCGATTGATGATAAATAGTTTTCTGCAGGCGCCACTAGAAAACAGTTTTGTTACAAAAAAGATGAAATAACAAAAACAAGAATTTTCTCCCATACCTATAGTAAGAGGAAACAGAAAATTCAAATTTATTTTTCAAAGGTGTGTCCTTTAGCAGAAATAAGTATTTGACAACTTTATTAATTCATCGCAAATATATAAAACTACCGTATATTGACGTAGGGTTGGTCATACTTATAATATTTACATGACCATATATAGGTAGAAAGGGTACGATTAAATCGTATATTAGATAGGTAAGTATGGTATACCTATAACCACATAAACTTATGAAAAAGAAAACCAATAAACAGGGATCCAGGTAAAGAACAATATAATATAATGATACCTACGTTGCAATTTGCATTAATGAAAATGTTTACTATAGGTACGTTCTCAGCCAATGATGATTTTTACACCTGTAAGTATACAGTGAAGGTAATTGTTTTTATTACAACAACATTTTCATCCCCTTAATGAATTTTTCATAAATACGATTTCAGTGAACTTTTCAATGACCAATTTGGGTATGTATTTACCTAATACATAAAATAGTAACAGGTCCTTATACTCCTCAGTCTGTAATTTTGTTTTATTCCGGTTTTTTCAGAGTTTTTGGGTGTTCTGTATGATATCTACATGAGAAAATGTGTTTGCAGCATACGGAATAGCATCACTCGAGAAAGGCTGAACCTATTTTGATGAAACTTGGTAAATTTTCAGTGGGTATTCGCAATTAAAATAGTGCCTATAGTGTATTTTCTATTCGGCTAGACTCGGCTCAAGATAAGGTCCCCGTCAAAATTGATAGTCAGGCAAGTTAAGTTTCAAAATTTCATTTTTATCGAGCTAATGTTAAATCACTGTTCAGTATACTTAATACCTTATAAACATATTAATAAAATATTATGTTCCACGTCTGTTCATAGATGCTAGAAAATCTTTAAATTCAATTAAAAATACAATAAACAGTAATCAGCTCATTTACAGCCTATAGACACTCCTCAAATCCACCGCCAAGGTACGACGACAATGTGGAATTGATACGAACTTTCCCTTATGTATCCAAAAATCCAATATTCTTGTAGAGATTGTGAAATTTCATTAAGGACATTCTTCAGTTGGCCAGTATTAATACGTCCCACAGCGCAAGGCAACCATCTGACACAATCCAATCCATCCACATCTCTGTTATGCATGTGTGTGTGCGTGTTGTCTGTACGTATTGGCAAAAGTACATTCTACTCACTGCGGCCTCACTGCTGTTCGTGACCGTGTTCGACGTTCTTGCTGGCTGGTTGCTTTGTATAGATAGAGTATGGACCATAGAGAAGAATCCCCCTTCTGCATGCCAGTTCAACGCAACAACGCACGGCACATGTTAATATGAGAGGGATATACGCGTGTAACGGAGATGGAGAGAAAGGGATACGAGACTCCCTGCGCCCCCCTTTTACGCATTCAATCTCTTTCCCCCTTTTGTATGGACAAAAGAAGAGAAAGCCCGTCCGCGTCTGATGTCGGCACTCGCCTACCTATCGCTGTTGCCAGTTTTATCAGACATCAGATATCCCATCACATATATTCTCTCGTTCTTGAAATACTGTTTAGTGCATGAATATAGCATGTACTCATTCGAAAATTTGGTAGGGGAACTACAGAATCTGCATTGGTACATTCATTGGAAAAGTTCTTTAACTTGCCACGTGGCTCTAAATAATAGGTGTGTTTGTTGGCAAGTTATAAACTCGTTTTGAACTGCTAAGGTGGCGGTTCGCGCCGCGACAGAGACGGGAGACCGAGACCGTTACTTGACTTTAAGCTTTCGTATGTGTGTCAGTTCGCGAGCGAGACCGAGACAGGAGACCACGACGCGAGACGGTCTCCGCCCCGGACAAGTCGTGTCGCGTGTCTCGCTTGAGAAGCAGGTGCAGAATTGTGAAAAATGACGTCGTTTTCTGATGAAGACACTGATAAATTGATTGAAATGATTAGACAACACCATGCGCTATTTAATTCTCAACTTCACTCATACAGAGATGAAAATTTGAAGGATAATAAATGGTTCCATAGGAGACGGAGACATTTGTCTTGGTCTCGGTCTCCTGTCTCTGTCGTGGCGCGAACCGCCACCTTTAAAGCGTGTGTTGGCAATACAAAACTCTTCGGACACAAGCTGCGTGTTTGTTATCAAATTCTCGAATTCCTCGGACTCTTTGAACTTTGTTTAAGCAGCTCTAGGCTCCTAGAACTGCTCAAATCTTAGATCTATTAGAACCAAGTTCAAACAGTTTGAAGAGTCCGAGAATTTGACAAAAAAACATGCTGTTGTACTTGTATCCAAACTACAAAGAGATCTGTATCTATATTACCAACACTGAACACACGCTTTAGAAGTTCAGAACTAGTTCGGAACTTGCCAACAAATACACCTAACGATACAGGCAGATATCTTCTGACATTTTATCTTAACTCTTTCTCTTCACCTAAGTATAATAATTTATCCTCGTTCTCTAAGACGCTTTTTTTTCTTCGGGTTACTACTCTATTCCATCCGGAGAGGCTGAGAAACTAGTTGATATATTAAAATAAATGTGAATTGACATTTTACTATTACAAAATATATACCATGTTATCCTATTAGTAGTTGCCTGTGAGTCCACAATTTTGTAGGTTAGGTACCATACATAGTACTTTAACAAGATACATATAGATTACTGTTGGTATATCACTTAAACATACCAGGTCGGGGCTAAAATTGTAACAAATATATTCTCATACTGCTTAATAAAAAAACAGCTGGTAAAATGGCTATTAAAATAAATGGAAAAAATAATATTCGAATTATCAGTTTCCCATGAAGTCTGCACGCCACACACTCTAAAATAACTCGGGGCAAGATTCTCGTTATTGTAAAATGTTAAAGTTTCTTTTATTCTTCGATTGCTAATAATATATGATCAATGTTGAAATGTTCAGATGTTTAGAGATAACATGAAAGATCGAAACTCTTATTGGTCAAAGCATAATATATACTTAATATTATAATCTAAATTCTAAAATATATAGATACGAAATCGGCCATATTGAGATATGTTTTGAGTTTATGAAACAACAGTAATCGTTTTGCATAAAATATGCATACAGAATCTACAATGGTACCCAAAAGCCTACTTCCTTTTCATCTGTATACTGTGTAGGTATAATATATACAATATTATACACGCTTCTAAAGGCTGTACGGTACGCATTTATTATTCTCAGCTGTCGTTTATGGCAACACTGCAGTACAATAATCTACAACAGTCCTTTCTATGTTCCAACGGCAACCCCTCGCAATAACATAATACCTATAGGATGGCATGGCACGTTGTATTGCAGGCTGCAGCAGCAGCCAACATGGATAAGTCCTTGACTGAGAACGACGCGGTGTTGCCGCTGTCCGTATACCAAGTGTGCAAGTTTGTACGAGTTCGATCTGTGCTAAAAGCGCACAAGGTCGATTCTCTATGAGAGGCAATGCCAATTTATTTACAATGTTGTTTTAAGCCAAAGCAGTTGCTGGAGTTCCGCAAGTCTCAATGCTCTGGGTCAGAATCTTTTCAGATTATTTGGTCAACATAGTGACGAACGAAATTGTTACTTTTAAGTGACAATTAGAACTGTTGTTTGAAAATGCATAATTAGCTACTAGGCCTTCCAATCTTGAAATCTCGATTAATTTTAACATTAATTCTGTAATACCGAGACCTCACATTGGGATCAGGATTCGTAAATAAATACACTAATCGAAGAGTCGTATTTGAATTGACGTCACAATAAACTGTTCTTATTTCCAAAGAATAATTTTGCTCATTATGGTGTGTTCCTATTTTATTAACTAAGTAATAATATTTTATTCAACAAATAATGGTCAATGTTTTTACAAACATATCACTTTCATAGAAAATCCCGAGCCTGGTAATAAGTTCGGGACTGTTATCGCAAATTGCGAAAATATCGGGACTCAAATTTTGATACCCGGATTGACCCTACAGGCTCTTCATTACCAATAACTGTTTAAACAAATATAATAGTTTGAGAGGAAAAATAACAAAAACAAAGAAAAATGTTTTTGCAGCATTATAGGAACTAGGTACAAACATTCTACTAAAAAAGAACGACAGAGAACAAATAAGTCACAGTAGAAATTTAGGTATAGGTAATCGATAACAGAGAACGGAACACTTTTGAAAACCGAAATGCTTTTGAGAACTGGAATGATTTTAAGAACCTAAACGGTTTTCAGAACCAAAACTTTTAAGAACTGATTTTATTTTGATCATGAGTATTTTTAACAGCATAATCTTGGTGACTGCTGATACGGTTCTTTTCCAGTAACAGTTCCAAAATAAATGTTACTCTAATCTATATATTATTATTATATAATCAGTGCTCGGAATGGACCGGAACGCCGTTCCGGTTCGTGGATAATATTTTGTTACCGTTCCGTTTCGTTAGAACGCACCAGAACGCCTTTCCGTTTCGTGAAAATACCCTACTGAATTGATAAAATGCATTTCGAATACTTACGTATATTGATATTGAGTGTAATCATTTATAGATTAATCTTTCTCACTATGATGAATGTCCCGAAAAAAAATTTAAACGCCCGTATAGGTGCACTAAAAGTTAACAATTTTTTTGAAATTTTTCCCCGGTTCGCTTGGAAAATGAGAGGGCTGATATCACCTAAATACTCCTAATTGCTAATTTTGTTTGTTGCGTTCCGGTTAGTAAATAATCCCATTTCGAGCACCGTATATAATTACTAATATTTCGTCCCATCACTATAGTCTACACCGTACACTGTTTATGACTCACTGCTATTATATGGTATAATATTTCAAGAAAACCTATAAGCAGCTGTGTATAGGTACTATGGTCTATGTGTAACACATGCCAAACATATGGTAGACCCTGCGTGAGGTTACTAAGAATAACAATAACATATAATCGTGAATTTTATAAATCGAGTCTAGTTCTACGAGGGATCAGGTTGTCTGACAAAAATCCAAAATAGTGAAACAAAAAAGGGCAACAGTATAGATTTATAGTTCTGCAAGTTTCAATTTTCGGGTTTGTCACTTGTGTTACCACCAATGGTTTGGTTTAGAATCATGTCATTTGATACAGGTTGTTAAAAAAATGTGTTCTAGGAATCTGGTACGTATCGACTTTGTGAAAACTTATTGAAACAGAAAATCGCCGTAGGTATGTCCCATAGAACTCCTTTATGGGTCTATAATGTTTGAGGTTCTCCATATTTTTGTGACTTATTCTAGTGTCGAGTTACTATAAAGCATAACATTCCTAAATAATTAAACCCTTTTTCAAAAATCTGTATTATATAATACCTACCTATACATTAACTGGTTTATCTAATAAATTTATAGGTCTAGAAAATTCAATTTTCGAACTTGTAAGTTTTAACTGATTCAGAACCTTGTCGTTTATGAGTTAAATATAATATAAAAATTAATAAAACTAATAACAATAGGTCTACCCCAATGGCAACACAACGTCATTCAGAACTCTGGACTTAAGGGTCTTCTCACGCGTGTCTTGTCGACCCACCGGTCTGATTTTAACAATTCCGCTTCGAAAATCGATTGCTCATCGTCGCGCTCTTTTATACAATATGGGAGAGACATATTTGAATGGAAGACAACATAATATTGTAACTCCTCTATATGTACCTAAATGGTATGCATAGTTATGAACCAATCACAGCCTCTCGATGTACAGATGTTTTAAATGTTTAAGGTAGGCCAGCCGTTAATTAACTCGCGTATAATGAATCGGATGTGCACAAATCAGGGGTAGGCAACGACGTCGTGTCGCTGGGTTAAAGGGATAGAAAAAGCAGCAGTTGGCTGTCTCCGTGAAAGTAGCACCCCTTTGAAGGAATTAAAAAAAAAACGGACCCATTACAACAACTTCCAATGGGAAGTTAAAAATAGTGCAATTGATAATTCATCGTTTGGTCACGTTATTCGTTTAAAAATTATTATAATTTTAAAAAAATATCATGAGTACCCCTTTGAAAAAAATTCTACATTTTGTTTTGTTTTTCTTGTGTAAAATCGTTAGGTCACCACAGATATTAAATTCCTGAGGTTTGGTCATCAATATCTAGTTCTTGTAATCCAAGTCAACGATAACAAAACAAACATAACTTAAAACACCTACGAGTATATGACTACAAATTATGATTAAAAAAAAAAATTGTGCAATTGATAAGTCATCGATTGGTCAAACAGTTTCATCGTTTGGTCACTAAACGTTTATATAATTAAAAAAAATTATATGAGCACCTCTTTGCAAGAAATTCTATATTTTCTTTTGTTTTTCCTGTGTAAAATCGTTACCTAAGTCACCCCAGAGCCCAGATATTAATTCCTGCAGAGGTTTTGGTCTTTAATAGTTTTTTGTTTTAATTGTTGCAATAGTTGTGTTTAAGTTTTGTTATGTTGACTTGGATTTTACACAGTCAGTCAGTGTTGCCGTACGTCCAAATAGTTTTTTATTTTTTTTATAACAAAACTATTGATGATCAAACGTCAGGAATTAATATCTGTGGTGACCTAACGATTTCACACAAGAAAAACAAAACGAAATGTAGAATTTATTTCAAAGAGGTACTCATATGATATTTTTTTTTAATTATAGTAAAATTTAAACGATTAGTGACCAAACGATAAAACTGTCTGACCAATCGATGACCTATCAATTGCATTATTTTTTTTTTAATTCCTTCAAAGGGCGGATGTTACGAAGACGGAGGCAGTTATCTCTCGACACTCGACTCGTTCATAAAATTGTTGATGTTGTTATTAAAATTAAAGCAGAAAAATCAGGCTATAAGTATAAGTATATTATATAATAATCAATATACAAGATTTATCTATCTTAAACTGATGGAATTACCACGGGCAGTCACTATAGAATGTTTATTCATAAAAAATAAGGGAATAGAATATTTAAGTCTGGCGCGTTGTCGATAATTGAATTCTGTACTTCATGAAAATTATTTATTTTTTTTTAATTCGGTTCAGTATAAAATTATAACAGCAGTGATAAATTTTATGTGAACAAAATCACCTATCTCACATATGTATTTTTTATACCAATGTCCTATACTCTATATACTTAGTCTATACACTCTATATAGAATACTTTTTTCTTTTTTTATATACAGAAAAGTTAAAACAAAATTTTACATAAGGGAACATATTATTTATTCCCCCAATATGCCACCCTAATCTCACTCAAAAAATGTTTTTTTTTATGTTAATTTCTATAAACGACGTAAATGTCATTATATGCAGTTGATATTTGCTATTTAAAAAGCTGTGATTTTTGCTATTAAATAAACGAAGCGTACTTTCTCACTCGTACTAGGGGTAAAAGGATATGTGAAGTGCAATCGAGCTATGCTGCTATGCATTTACAAATACAGTAAAGGTATAATACGATGATGAAATGAAGCACATATAGGTACTCTCTGCACACATTGACCAGGAAATGAAACTCGTTTGATGTTGAAGCGTTTTAAAAGAAGACCGTCATATGCAAAACTGCACGTTGCAGCACCAGGAAATGCTCGTCTGATATGCCTTTGCCTCGCAGTTGTACCTACTAAAACTTCGTCTTTTCAAAGACAAAAAAAAACATGACATTAGTGACAAGTATAGTGTCAGATTAGTGTACAATTTGTAAAATTTCAGTAAGGTCATTCTGTGTGCAAGATTGCATTTATCTCCTGCAATTTTTATTTCTTAAACGTGTGTTATAGGTAATCTTTTTTATTGTATTACGCATCCAGTCAAAACCGCTAAACCGGATTTTGAAAGACACTTTTATTCCAGTCTTTTTTAGGTCTATGCACCACCAACAATGATTTTTATTAAAATTTGGCCCTAAAGAAGAAAATTTTCAAAAAATTAGTGTTGCACTGTCTTCATTCCATCATATCTTTGTGTAAAAGTCTTATTTAACATAATACGCAATACTTATATTCTATAATACAAAAATGGTTCTTTATTAAAAGAATTTATGTTTTTTCGGTTTTCCTATCAGAAGCCACTTAGCGCATGGTAGAAAAAAATGAAATTTGTGTACAAAAAACCTCGGAAGAAAAACGGCACATTTTTAGGCAAAAACGGTCAAAGATTTCCCAGGACTTCCAAAAATTTCTCTCAAAAATATATGCTGAATTCCCGGAAAATTATACCCTTGACAGTTTTCATGTAAGTACACTAATTTGAATAATTTTTCGACCTAATATACTTAGTATATTTCTCTTTTTTAATACCTCCTTGCATAGTACATATTGTTATTAACTTCTCTCTGGTTGAATAGTAAACATAATTAAGTTTGACTCTAATGAACTGTTTGTATATGTATAGTAAGTGAATTGATTAAAAAAAATGGTTGATCCTGCAGGCCATCCCTGGAACTTCCCACTATTTTCAAGCGCTTTGGGTTCGAAGCACTTGATAATATACCCAAAAGTAGATTTTTGAGCTCTTAGAGGTCAAAAATCTGAAAATTGCTGATAACAACACTATTTTAATTTTTGAAAAGCTATAACTTTTGAACGCGTTGTTCGATTTTGATCTTTAAAACGGCATTGGACGCAGTTTTTTAAGCTCTAAAAATATTGTAAGAGGTACAAAATCGATTGGTTGAGAAATCTCGAAGTTATTTTGAAAAAACACTTTTTTCGAAATCTGTTGACTATACGTAATCTCTCGAACGGATTAACCGATTTTGATCCGCTTAGTGGCATTCGACGCAGTTTTCTGAGAAGAAGAGCTGATTAGATTATGAAATCAATCGGTACCGTATTCTAGAAGTTATTTTGAAAAAACATCGTTTTAACAACTTTTTTTTTCGTTTTTCTCAAAATCTATTGGACCGAATCGGTTCAAATTTTCAGAAAATTAAAGTTCAGTGGAACCCTTTTGAATGCCGCAAATCGTGATTCGAGCGGTCAAGCCGTTCAAAAGTTATGAGAGGTTAACATACACACACACATACATACAGACATAATCGTAAAAATAGTCAGAATAGCTTCCTAGGATTACAAAACGTCGAGATCTGATAAAAACTCGATTTTCGAAAATCGGGGAGAAATCAATAACTTCCCTATTTTTGAAAATTATCGATTTTCTTAGCGGGAAGTTAAAAAAATACGGAAAATTAGATTATATTACTATATACAGACCGAAAGTTTTTTTGACTGACCGTTTTACAAAAAAATTCGACTGATGACCAGTCCTATACTTCCCACCTAGTAAATATTTGCAAAAAATAAACACTTTTTTTTCATTCTTTGACTAGGCCCAAATAACCTTAGCTGTTGGTGGTCTTTAAAACACAATTTAATTTTTATTCTTTGAAAAAAGCATGGCCCTCTTTATTGTTTGGTGATCTACTGATGGCTAACATAATTATAGCAAAAATCATGGTTACCTTGATTTACGTACAATTTTTATTTTTTTTAGTAAAATATTTTTTTTCTCGAAAACTACATTTTAGAGAAAAAAAATATTTACATTTTTTTCATATTATAACATCTAGAATTTATTTATATTTTTTTTTACCTATGTTAATACGTGAAATTGAGGACGTTTTTTTGAATATCTCAGGATCCACTGAACCGATTTGACTCAAAATCTAATCAGATCTAAGTTAAAGGCTGATAAACACAATAGAACAATCGGCATGCCCGTATGTTGTTCCGTTCTTAAGATATCGAAGGCGAAAAATTGACCACATACACACATACACACACACATACAGACATCAGTCAGAAAATGATCTTAAACGATTGCTAGGGTCTCAAAACGTGAAAATCTGTTAAAATCTCGAAATATTGTTTTCGGACTGAATCCATTACTTCCCTACCATAGTAGAGGTGGGAAGTAAAAAAAGATATTCAAAAATGTATACTAATGTATTTTGATTATAATAATTATCACTTTGTGTGTGGATGTGAAACATGCACATCTGGTAAGAACATTTATTTGGCCAGACTATACTGCAGTTCACAGTTCTCACTTCTCTGATTTCTATAAATTGTGGTTGTGGCGTAAGATGACACAGCAAATGTTTTAAGGTACTTAGTACCAACCTATTCATACAATAATATTTTCAATAAAGGTTGTGCGCAAACGTTCATATACGTGTCGAACAAAAGCGAATCGAATACATCATACATTAAACAAGGACACAATGATGGATGTATTCATCATTGGAAGCATTCAAGGGAGACGAAGATAAAAAGAATACCCTCACGCATTATAAGAAAAAAGATGGACGTATCATGCGGTACTTATTCGAGTGAAGCATCCCCTATACCTACATATGAACTTTTAACAAAATGAAACCCCTAGAAGAGTATAGTTGGTTCGTTAGTTAGGGTGGCAGCCATTTTTAATGATGTATGCCTGGGGAGAAACCAGCAGGGGCTCTATATGCCGACATGATTAGTGTTATGTTCTAGTACTCCACCCTCTGCATTCTCAATGCTTGACATGCAATATTGAGAAAAGGTTTCGCCTACAGGCAATTTGAAGAAAGCATTTAAAAATTTGGAACTTTTCTTTTTATGTAAGTATTATGGCTTCAGCTAACTTTCTTGAGCAGGTAGATTTTTTTCTTTTGTGTGACACTTTTGATAGATGTTTACGATATATCATGTAGAAAATCTTTTTTTCCACAGATTGTTTCATATTTCTCTCTCTGTGTACTTGAAATCTGATGAGTGATGATATATGACTTACGTACAGCTACTAACTAAAAAGTTATGTTGTGTACAAAAACTGTTGTTATTATGTACCTATATTATAAATGTTATCCTTGCAATTTGGTTAAATATTCTACTAGAAAAAATATGTTTTTATAATTTTAAGAAATTGTAAGGACCTGGTGACTTATAAAAATATTAAAACAAAAAGTTCAATTTATTAGTTCTCAAATAGGTATCTAAATAATTCTAAGTTTATTGTTTGGTGATTGTATTCCCCAAAAAAATGAATTAAGATTTAATAAGTAATAATATTGTTCTAATGATGGAAAAATCAGTTAGGCTTATCCTTAAAACTAATAATAAAATAAAAAGTGTATGTTTTATCGAAGTTATTTCTTAGTGCATCATCGGAGGTTGAAACATTAGCAAGTACCTATACTCATACCAACTGAATCATATTACTGATTAACTTATTAAGTTAATTAGTAACAATAATATTAAGTTATCAGTATATTATATAAGTTTATCAACGAGATCGGTCACACTTCCCCTACCACGTCAAAATTACTGAAGTTATTACATACTGGAAGTCTCATATGCTGCTATAGTTCTATAAAAAAATATTGTATTATCGTAGCGATTTAGTTTTTACTAAGTCAAAGAATAACATCAGTCAGTCATCTCACAATTAAAAAAATAAAAAAAGTAAACTCAGTGACAAAAGTTCGAAAACCGGCATGCGTATTTTTAAATAAGTAAATATACCTATAGGGTTAAAGTTGCACAATGGATAGTATGTTATCGTTCTAATATTATCTAAGTGAGATAGTCATATAAAAATATGAACATAAATAAAAGCGTTGTCCTAAACTGTACACGAGTGAAGCCATAGTAAGAGATAGCATTAGTGGAACAGCTGATTGAGGACAAAATAACAACTACCCCATGGATTTTAATTTGTGGCCAATCCAGCTGTGTATAATATGTAATATCCGGAACTGTGTTTGTTATTCTCTTTTTTCTTTTATGAGCATCAGCAGATACGAATCATATTCATATAATATATATACAATAAAAAAGCAAAATGGAGTAATATTAATACATATCCACAGTTTAAGATTCAAATATTGATATAAAATGATAAATACCTCTTTTTGCCTTCTTGCTACTTCCAATATAATTATTGTTAAAACGACGCGTTTTGGGACTAAGATCCCATCTTCAGGTTAAACAATTGTTAAATCACTCATACATGAGTTCGTCACTTTGTAAAACGTATACACCACACATTCACACATAATTTAATATATTAATGATTAAATATATCTAGCATATGTACTGTATTTAATCATTAATACAGGTATTAAATTATGTGTAAATGTGTGGTGTACGTTGACAAAGTGACGAACTCATGTGCAGAGTGATTTAACAATTGTTTAAACTGAAGATGGGATCTTAGTCCCGAAACGCGTCGTTTTAACAATAATTATATTGGAAGTAGCAAGAAGGCAAAAAGAGGTATTTATACCATTTTATATCAATATTTGAATCTTAAAGTGGCACTTTATACTACATCCTCGGATTTCTATATCTATGATGCCTATAGATTCAATATGTAATCCGATACAAGGTCTGTAAGACCGGATATTTCGTATTGCGTGTACTTCATAGTTTTCACGTTTCACGACACGCTTATTATTCAGTTTAGGACGCTTATCTTCGTCATATATTGGCCAAAAAACCTAAAAAAACTTCTTGTAGTAACAAATTCAATATACCAAATCTGATAAATTCGGGGAAAAATGCGATAAGAAATACAGCAACCGGATGTTTTCAATATAATTATGTAGTAATTAAAAGTATGTTTCGTAACTATAAGGGTTAAAATTAATTTATCCTCCAGATTAACGATGTACACGGCAACGATTCGATGTAAACCAAAATCTTCTATACCGTTGCCCAATCTTCTCTGTCATGTATTTCATTTGAATGGGGTAAAATTGTCATGGCTCATGATTTTTATTATTAAAAAGCATACAAAATCAGGAGATTCCACACTACCGTCATGAGAAAACATTTAATCGTAAAAATGTGCGAATTAGTTTTCTTTCGCTATAAAAACTGCAGTAACGACAAAACGTTCGTTCATTGATTGTATATAATATACCTACATTATACATGGGCGTACGCAAGGGGGACAGGGTGGCAACCTCCCCTGATCTGGAATAATGGATTAAAATGTGAAAATTCATTAAGATTACTTCATATTAATCAAGCTTTTATTTACCGTTATTAAACTTTGGCGCCTGAAAATTCCCCGAATTGCACTTTTCTGCATACGCCCTTGGGTATACCGTTTCCTTTTATGGATCTGTATGTATAGTGTATACTAACTTTCATTAAAATCGACACAACCGTTTTTAATGGATGCCAATGCAAACAAGCAAAAAAAACTATATTCAAATAGACCCTTAGTATTTGATAATAATGTATAAGTATTAGTATTGATTTTGATTATAAAGTTCTTATTTAATAATTGTGCATACTTGCGCCCATAAAACGACTGAGTACAATTTGACACTTTTGACTCGCGTCGTTCGCATGTGTTCGTTCCACAAAAATTACTAATTAGTATTTAGTTATAGTGTCTATTATATTCCACAGTGTACAGGATGTATTACAAAGTCCATCGAACACAATTCTCAACATAGGTACATAATATTATTACCAATACTGACGTACAGTTACTCATTTGCATACGGGTTTCCTTCTTTAACATTTCCGCTCTTTATAATTACATAGTGGTATATGTTCTGTTTGTGTAAGGAAACTATGACATAATCAAGTGACATTACTTGTAACCAGTTAATTAGCTAAAATTTAATGTTGAACTGTAAACTTAAGTACGATTTTTTAAATTTCTAAAAATTGTACCTATATTTGTGAATTTCACTAAACTTAAATAGGTACCTAATGTTAAATTGTATTTTTAAGCAGCGAATCGAGATTAATTTTTGAAAATATTAAATTTTAATTATATTATATTGTAAAAACGCTACATAACTTCTTACTTCAGAACATTACTAAATGTGTTACATTAAATTTTTGTCACAATCTGTATATAAAATATATTTCCCGGCTTATACAGGGTGAGTTACTAAGAATGTCTCGTGCGATATCTCATTTATTATGAGCACTAGGAAAAAAAGTTTTAAATAAAAGTTGGATTGGAATTAGAGCACTATACTTTAAAATTATTTTTAGCTATACAGGGTGTACGATGTAGTCATGATACAACTGACTTGTATTTTTATAAATAAAACACCCTGTATATTTTCAGGCCATCTTATTGTTCATTAGGAAGCCTACATAAAATTGTGCCATTTTTGAAATTCGGTTGCGACGTTGCCAAAATATTCAACTTTTTCTGCAAAACTCTACATTTTCGTTATCTTACTACTAAAATACACAAAAACCACATTTTTCTAGCTGAGTCAATTTTTGCGTGTCGAGTATTAGTCCATAGCATGTGCTACCCTCCAGATATTTCAGAGTTAAATTTAATTATACAGGGTGTTAGTGACTATAGTTGCAAAACGCATAATTTTAACTTACCTTAAGTCAATTTTTTAAGTATAGCACACCCTGTATATCTTTAAGCATGTGAATGGAGCTCGCTTTCCTCTACACATTTTATGCCTAAAAATATACAAGGTGTGCTACTTAATTTTTTTTAAGTAGCACACCCTGTATTTTTTAAGTATAAAATGTGTAGAGTAAAGCGAGCTCTATTCATAATATTGTTCTAAATTACCTACTCTACGAATGGCTTGGATCACTTTATTTTATTCAACATTCACCACTCATACATGAATGTCAACAATCACCGGTCTAAGAAATAATGATACTTTAAAAATATTTCGAACATATACACTGGATAACTTGGTATATTATGTCAACATTCACCGGGGATTGGGGAATGTCGACAATCACTTGAATTCGGTCTTTCACAGTAACATATATATTTAATAATGACTAGGTCAAATGTATGGGCATTATTATATTATTTTATTTTATTTAATGCCAATTAAAAAATGCAAAGCTGTTTTTCTTCGGTACTTCGTCACTTAATTAACGTTGCTTACCTTATCGATAGGCTGGAATATTGCCGAGAAACTCGTGTCGTTCGTTTGTTATTATGTACCTACCTATATATTTTCATAATTGTTAATTTATAAAATCATGACTTAATTAGCAGTATTTCTATACTGTTCTCACAAAAAATAAATCTCTGCATTTGAAAAATTGTGAAACAAGAACGAATAAATTATCTTAGCGGCAAAAATCATTAACATAATATGGTTTACATCAGAAACTGCATATTTTTAGTCTCAAAAATCAGTTTTAGCTGAATTTTCAAATCGTTACCTTCAAATAAATACACAAAGAAAAGGGATTTGCTAGCAAAATATTTCCAAAACTAACTTATTTCTATTGAAGTTTTTATGTGTAGGTACGGGTTGTATTTATCATTTTTCTCAGCTGTTTACGATTAACCTCAGTAGTCTAGTCAACAAATGATCCTAGCCGGAAAGTCAATAAGCGCAAAAACCGACTTCGGGACTTTGGACTAGTTAATAAAAAAGCATATTAAAAGTGCTTTTTTTCAAATTATTTTAGAGAAAACTATGTCGGAAACCATTTATTAAAGAATTGTAAATATACATATTATAACAATTTGATGGTTCAAATATTCCCGTTGTATATCTCACAAAAAAATAAACGCAGATAATTAAAATTTATACGTTTTGTAATGTACAATTGAGTATAAATCTTAATACGGCTCTGTAGACCACCTACTGTTTTTTGTCCTTTCGTATATGCAAAGTTTGAAATAGTGTTGTGTTGTTCAGTTCTCTTGAAGAAAACAAATATTTCACCAAAGAAAGTGCCATAGCATTTCTTCCTGGCATTGTATGTGTTTACTTTATGCACATTCCCCATGTTTTTATTGCATTATCCGGTTAAAAAGTAATTTACGAATTTATTGTGCAGTTTGAAAAGTGCTCATAACAAGTTGAACAAAATAGTATACGAAGATATGTGGCAAACTTTATAATTTCGAGTTGATAAAGTTAGAAAAAGTAGACCATTAGGATATCTTAATAGTATATAAATGCAAAATACCACTGACTCATTCATTCACTCATTCATCACGAAATCTCAGGAGCTATAAAGTGTACAAACATGAAATTTAGCAGGTAGGTTCCTTATAGGACGTAGGCGCCCGCTAAGAAAGGATTTTTCGAAATTCAACCCCTAAGGGGGTCAAAAGGAAGTGTAGAGTTTTTTGACAAAATGTTCATATCTCACAAATCGTTAAGGTGAGAGGTATTGAATTCAACATACTAACTCTTCTTTAAAAATAAACAAACCTATATTCGAGCATTTTTTTAAATTCAATCCCTAAGGGGGTAAAACGGGGGTGTAAGATTTTTTGACTAATCAACCCCCAGGCCGCTGAAGCTATAAACTTGAAATTTTGACAGTAGATTCCTTTTGTGACTTAAGTATACCAACTAAGAAAGAATTTTTCAAAATTCAACCCCTAAGGAGGTGAAATGAGGGTTCAAAGTTTGTATGTATAGAATAAAGACACACCTATTTCAGTGTTTTTGGAAAATCAACTAAATACTACGTCTTAGAAAAAACTCAAAACAAATTAAATAAAAACTGGCAAAATTACACTTATTAAACTAGTCACATCGATTGCGAAACTTGTAACGGCCATTTGACAGTTGTCACACGTTGATTGCAGTAGTCAGCGTGCTGAAAGAATGGTGAGATACATTCTTGAATCTACCAGCTCTTGTAACAGCGCTTATACCTGCTACACTCACTGCTTCGTTGTGTACCCTCGCATATATAACAATGCATTAATTTAAGCAAGCCCTGCTATGATCTACGCTACCATCTAGAATCCCAGCTCCATACTGCACGTACCTTTATATATAAATGTGTGAAGTATAAGCAGTTAGGGAATAATAAAGTACGCCGATGTGTTTTATTCACAAATCAAAATGAAATCTTACCTATTTTGCAACTGCATATGTAGGTATTAATAAATCATAAATTCATAGCATCCGAGTAGGGTTACCAGATAGCCGGGATTTCCGGGAATGTCCCGGAATTCGTTGGTTTGTCCCGTGTCCCAAAATTTAAGTCTTCTATCCCGGAAATGCATAAGTTTAACTAATTCGTGCTCGCGATCGCAAGAAACGACTTACTCTATGTCGGTAAAGACAAATTGGGAACAATAAAATGAATTATTAAAGATTCACATGAAATGAACTATGAAGTGTACTGGTGTGTGATAAATGAATAAAATTAGACAAGTCTAATCATAAATACAAAAAATTCGACTGATGACCAGTCCTATACTTCCCACCTAGTAAATATTTGCAAAAAATAAACACTTTTTTTTTTATTCTTTGACTAGGCCCAAATAACCTTAGCTGTTGGTGGTCTTTAAAACACAATTTAATTTTTATTCTTTGAAAAAAGCATGGCCCTCTTTTTTGTTTGGTGATCTACTGATGGCTAGCTTAATATTTCAAAAATCATGGTTACCTTGATTTACGTACAATTTTTATTTTTTTAGTAAAATATTTTTTTTCTCGAAAACTAAACATTTTAGAGAGAAAAAATATTTGCATTTTTTTCATATTATAACATCTAGAATTCATTTATATTTTTTTTTTACCTATGTTAATACGTGACATTGAGGACGTTTTTTTGAATATCTCAGGATCCACTGAACCGATTTGACTCAAAATCTAATCAGATCTAAGTTAAAGGCTGATAAACACAATAGAACAATCGGCATGCCCGTATGTTGTTCCGTTCTTAAGATATCGAAGGCGAAAAATTGACCACATACACACATACACACACACACACAGACATCAGTCAGAAAATGATCTTAAACGATTGCTAGGGTCTCAAAACGTGAAAATCTGTTAAAATCTCGAAATATTTTTTTCGGACTAAATCCATTACTTCCCTACCATAGTAGAGGTGGGAAGTAAAAATATTAAAACATTTTTACTTCCCACCTCTACTATGGTAGGGAAGTAATGGATTTAGTCCGAAAAAAATATTTCGAGATTTTAACAGATTTTCACGTTTTGAGACCCTAGCAATCGTTTAAGATCATTTTCTGACTGATGTCTGTATGTGTGTGTGTGTGTGTGTGTGTGTATGTGTGTGTGTATGTGTGTGTGTGTGTGTGGTCAATTTTTCGCCTTCGATATCTTAAGAACGGAACAACATACGGGCATGCCGATTGTTCTATTGTGTTTATCAGCCTTTAACTTAGATCTGATTAGATTTTGAGTCAAATCGGTTCAGTGGATCCTGAGATATTCAAAAAAACGTCCTCAATGTCACGTATTAACATAGGTAAAAAAAAATATAAATGAATTCTAGATGTTATAATATGAAAAAAATATAACTATTTTTTTTCTCTAAAATGTATAGTTTTCGAGAAAAAAATATTTTAGTAAAAAAAAATAAAAATAGTACGTAAACCAAGGTAACCATGATTTTTGCTATATTAAGTTAGCCATCAGTAGATCACCAAACAAAAAAGAAGGCCATGCTTTTTTCAAAGAATAAAAATTAAATTGTGTTTTAAAGACCACCAACAGCTAAGGTTATTTGGGCCTAGTCAAAGATTAATAAAAAAAAGTGTTTATTTTTTGCAAATATTTACTAGGTGGGAAGTATAGGACTGGTCATCAGTCGAATTTTTTTCACAATAACTCCCCCACTGAAATAAATTGCCTTCGCCTTAGAAATGTCCCGAAAATCTTGGTTTTTGATCTGGCAATCCTACATCGGAGTGAAGCCGGGCGGGACCGCTTGTTTTCCATATATGCTATAGAATTATCAAATGCGTCTCAACTCTCAATAAAAATTAAATCACACATAATAATTTAATAGACATAGATAAGATCAACAAATTCAACAAATATCTATTAGATTTAAATAATTGCAGTTGGAAATGTGTTTCATATAAACTTTCAAACGCGTTATTATTGGCTGTATTTGCAGGACTTAATATAGATATATAATAAGATCAATTTTTTTCTGCATAGGTACTCGTACTATGCATACTGCCACTTGAAATTTTTATTTCTATATTATGGTAACTAACTCCATTCTTCGGGGTTGGGGTGTATTGGGGGCGACACACGAATATTTCCACCCCGGCGACTAATAGGTTAGAGACGCCGCTGGATAAACCTATAATTTACTTGTTGGGAGACGTTCCTTTTGAAAGGATCAGTTTCCATGGGAATTGTAGAAGTAAAGAGGATTGGAGAAAATACCGTTTCATTTTTAACTTGCTTTGTACATTTTTAAATATTCGTTTTACAATTTCACAATCTCTGAGTATACCTACATACAATTACATGCATTTTTAAAAACATGTAAGTTCCATTTTCGTTTATTTTTGCCTGATTTAATAAATTCGTCGAATACGGTATCTGTAAAAGTTTTTTTACAATCTTTTCAAAATGATAATGAGGGGTGATATTGATACGCGAGCCGTAGGCGAGCGTACCAATACCCCGAGCGTCATATACATAATGTACTAGTTTTATAATAGTAGTTTATATAACTATAAGGACAATTATATATATAATATGACGGCTCGCGTACCAACATTCAACATTCAAATGATCCCATTGTTACTGAGATCATTGAGCAGATATAACTGCAAGTATAACCGTCGAATTGATAACCTATTTTAACTAGGTTAAAAATATAACGTATTAATTACTTTACAATTCTTCAATAATATTTAATACTTTTTCTAGAACAGTCAATTAATGTTTAAATATTGATATTAAGGACAATTTGTTTGTTGAGTCAATAATTAAGATGAAGTTTACAGTAGAATAATTAACAATTGTCGTTAGTTAATATTATTTGTTTTGAATTGAATTTACGGCATACAGATAAATTTAATTGTGAATTTCAGATGTATTATATAGATTTGGTGTTTAGGCTCAATTATTATGTAAAGCCAAAATTTAAAAATTAAGATGAAATTTGTGGTAAATCAAGAATGCAAAAAACAACCGGTTTTTATTATTTCTTGCTTTTCCAACTTCATCTAGCATTTAAATTTTGAGTTAATATAACATGACGTTAAATATACTATAAATCCATCCATATCCCGTAGTTTTTTCGCCTACAATTTACAGCGCTGTTTTGTACTAAATATAAGGACTGAAAACCGCGGGCCCTGTAGCTCGTTCCAGCGACAATTTTTTTTTTCTTTTTATTTATTGTGGATTATAGACACGTCGACAACTTAGGTCATTAGCGTCTTAAATACAACAAATATCATATATCACTTAAAACTAAATAACATCACAAAACATCCATGAGCAGAGGTGGGATTCGAACCCACGACAGTCTGATGCAGAGGCCGCGACGCTACCAACTGAGCCATACTGTCCTCTTTTTTTTTTCTTAATTTCGCTCCTAACATAGGGTGATCACTTTTTCTCCAGAACAAATTTCCCTGACTTTTCCCGGTTTTCTAGGTGATTTAATAGTGTTTTCCCTGATTTTTCGTACGTAACAAATATAAAGAAATAAACAATTTGTGTTCACTTTTCGGAGAAATTTCCGACCAACTTAACTATGCAAAGATTTTGTATGTCGCCAGGTATCAAAGTTAAACTGGTTGACCAAAATTTGTTCAATGTGGGTACAAAACACTCGATGCATGACTCCGATTTCGCACTTGGCTGTTTTTTTTCACAAAAATCCTTGACTTCCACCAAAATTCTCTGACATTTTCCTGACCAGTAAAATTCCATGATTTTTCCAGGTTTTCCAGAAAGTGGCCACCCTGCATATGTTTTCAATTATGATTGTTTTTGATGATGAATATACTTCTAATCACTTGTGTGTTTAATAAACAATAATTGGGAAAGAATGAATCCTCACAAGATATAAAATTCATAATTTCATAATTTCGTTCTGAAACTTTGTTGCTGGGATTTCAATTCTTCTTCTTTTTTGATCGTTTTTCATTAAATTTATGGCAATTGGACCTTATTTGCAACTTCAAAGGTAATATATTTCATAATTTTAATTATATTTTAATTTTTACCATATTAACTTCAAAAACATAATGTAAAAATCAAAGTTTTTTTGACAATGTTATAGCAAATTTTAATGTTTAAAATTTTTAGCTAAATGACAATTAGGTGAAAAAGATTCTGCCTGAAGATGACATATCTATGTCGAAACATGTATACAGCAGTGGTAAATAAATTGTTAGGTATTTGCTTACTGAATTTTATATCTTGTGAGGATTCATTCTTTTCCAATTATTGTTTATGATTATTTTTCTTCATAACCGATTCATAACATTACCGTTCGTTGTTGATCTTTTTTCATTAATGGGCATCTAGAAAAACTATACCTTTGTACCTATATAAAAAAAAACTCGCATTATGTGTCTGAAATTACCGAGGGAAATCATATAGAAAACCTCAGTAACGCAAGAATCATCATTTCTGGAAAAAAACGAAGTCCCACGATACCTCAACTTTGTCGGGGCTCGTGATTCGAATCCTAGCTCATTTATATACGATAAAATTATGTTTATTGCCAGGGGCGCGTTATAGTTTCATGAGGTTTAAGGCGAAATTGGATTTGTGGCCCATTTTCATAGTGCAAACCAAAATTTAGCCCCTCCCGCTCTCCCAAGAAACTCTAATAAGTAATAAAGAACGTTGAATTCTCAGTCAAAATCATTTGAAAATCTTAGTAATAAACAGCAATGAGATTTGAAACTGTGATTTTGGGGCCCTCTTTGATCGGAACCGTAGAGAAAAATGTTTTGTCTTTGCCACTGCCTTTCGTTCGATCTTTTTAACACAAGGAACTTTTTAGAACGTTGTGAGATAAGAGTATAAGACGAGACTGCTGCAGCAGGCAGCTGCAGCGCAGAGCGCTGAAGTTCTTTTCTTGTAGTTGTAAACAATGTAAACTGCGAAGAGCCGCCGCGGCCGCGCGGGCGGTACCTATACATAGGCCGGGACGAAGAGGAAGGGAATACAAAAGCAGCGCGCGGCGCGGCAAGGCACCGGAGCCGCCCGAAGCGAGGGGTTCGGAGGGCATACGGAGGTATTATACGACAGACTTTGCAGTCTCCAAACCCACCGCGGCGCTGGGGCACTGGGCCAGAGAACAGCTGATTGCCGTGCTCTACTACCCATCCTAAATATATAATACAGAAACGTCCAATGTTGTTAACTTGTTATGGCAGTATGTACTTATAATAAAGCGTGATGCTAAAAAGAAAACGATTACGAATCCTCTTTGTCTGTTGTGAGTGTGACTCGCTTTTTGCATTTTTTTTAATATGCGAAAGCACTCGAATATGCCAATCTCATATTTTTAGGTGCATTTGTCATTTGAACATGTTATATTTTTATGGTTCATTTGAGCATTTTGTGGTGTAATAAAAAAGAAAATACATGCATTATTGTTTTCAGAATTTTCCCACATTCCATGTTCGAATCTTTATGAATTTAATAGCTAAAATCAATTTTCCAGTTCATCATTTAAAACGATAAAATGCCTAAATGCGATAAACCTTAAAAGTGCCTAAATGTAGACAAGATTTTGGACATCAATAAATGAATGTCAGTTTCAACTGATATTCTTCAAAAAACTTTTCAGACACAATAACGAGTGGTAGAGCCATTTTCCTGAGAGTAGTTTCTTCAATTATCCACGAGAGGCAGCACTTGTGGTAGGTACAAAAATTATTTATTCCCCATTAGTGTCGTGTCATTTTAGCGGTATAACTTAATTATTTAATTAATTTAATAATAATAAAAACCGAATTTAATATACATCTTCAATGTATAATAATTTTGTAATCAAGTTATATACCACTAAAATGACACGACACTATCGGGAATAAATAATGTTTGTACCTACCACAAATGCTGCCTCTCGTGGATAATTAATTGAAAGAACTACTCTCAGGAAAATGCCTTATTCCTTAAGAAAGTAGGTAGGTATAAACAGTGGCGGACTAAGCCCGTCGGAGGCCCGAGGCGGCAGAACTAAATGAGGCCCCCGGTCTGCTTAGAAATTGATGTATTTGTAGTGTAAATTTCGTAAAAAAATGAATAATATAGATGTAATGACTGATAAACAAAACCAAATATTTATAATAAACGACCTACGTAGCTATGTTTATATTTTGTATACGTACGGGGCCTCCAACTCCAAACTGCCTCTTACTTACTAAACATATTTTGGCCTTGTTTGGGATTTGATTAAGAAGGACTTCTCGAGATTTGAAGGTCCCTCGGGATCAGAGGCTCGGGGCGAGCCGCCCCCTCCGCCCCCCCCCTTAGTCCGCCACTGGGTATAAATAAGAATAAAAACGAATTCTCATAAAGCAGTCAAAAGATATGAAAAGTTTCTAGACAGTCTCACAGATAATAATATATTATAATATAAAATCCAATCTTGTGCGCTTACCATTAAATACGGTAATAAAAATGCAGCTCAGCGATATTCTTCTATTGCACACATCTGTAAATAAGAATTCTTTAATTAGCAAAAAATAAATAAAACTTAATTATATACACTACATCCCATTTAATTTTACAACTTAAAATTGATAACCATTATCTGAATAATTATGGTTGATTTCTGAACTAAAATGTTATTATGATAAATTCCAGAAACGTACCTACCAGAGAATGGCTTAGGACGTCAGGTAATTTTAATCTAAAGCACATATTTTGTGTTTGTTTTTCATATATCAAGATAGTAACTCGGAACTCCGAATAAAATAAAAATGGCAGCAGATACCACAACACTAAAAGTTTAATTTTACATCAATCTTTATTGCAAAATATACATTTTGATAAAATTAAGTTTTGAAAGTAAATTCATACAAATATTTTATTTTTTATATTACCTTGTAAAAGCTCAGATCACATAGTTTTCAAAAATAATTTTCTGATGAGGTATTGAGAATTTTTCAAAAAATTAATCACTAATTTGTCTGTTGAAATGGTCGTTAATTTATTGAAAAATATTTGATACACAGACGTTAATCTATTAGGTATATTGTCATTAATAATTATTGCATTCCATCAAAGCTCAATTTAATTATTGCATATTGACCACCAAAGTAACAATTCTGGGTGGCCATATTTTAAACTGAAAACTTCCCAGCGAATTTAGTAAACTTTGTGTTTGAAAATATTCAATGCATACTGGATTTCAAAGAATAAAAATAATCTAGTGTTTCCATTACTGCACACCCGCTTTTACATTACACTATGAGTATCATATTATAATAATAAAACCGGTCAAGTGCGTGTAGAATTGGCGCTACGGCCTACGAGGGTTCCGTAACGTTACAACAATTTAATTAGGTAGCTTAAACTCAAACCTCTCATGTTATAAATATTACACTTAGTATAAAATACATGACGCTACTAGTTTTTTTTTATTATTTGTTAGGGTATTCGCCATGCATATTCTGTGAAATTTTCAACCGGCTAACTGTTACGGTTCAAAAGATACTGCCTTTTAAAGGTTTTTCCGCTTTTTGTATGAGGTCGAGCCCCCTTAATTTTTACTTTTTGTTTTTTTTTTATTATTTGTTAAGATATCCGCCATAATAACACATAATCTGTGAAAATTTCAACCGGTTACCCGTAACGGTTCAAAAGATACAGCATTTTAAAGGTAGGACGGACAGACAGACGGCGTAGGCTTAGTAATAAGGTTCCAGTACGGAACTCTAATAAAAAATGAACTAAGCGCGCTGCATTTCTGTTCGTATATCATTAGACACGTTAGATATTACAATATTATAGGATATGAATTCACGCATACCGGAACTTTTTTTACAAACGTTAACTCAGAAACTGCCTATACAAAAAAAAAAAGAAACCAATGGCGTACTAAATAATTTAAATATCATTATTCTTTGCCATTCGAGGTTATTACGTTTGGAAGTTAAACATGCTGTTTCTATAATGAAAATGATACAGACATTCGTTACAGCTTATGATGGGTCGTGTGGACAAAAATTGATATTCGTGCAGCTGATGTAATATTATTAAAAAATATCTGGATTCTAGAGGTAGCCAGTAGCCTAGGCTTAGAGTACGAGTAATATAAAATACTCGTAATATTTTTATTAGGTATATGTACCTACATATACAAATAATTAATTACAAAACGGCAAACTTCTAACGAAATTTTTTCGTTTTGAATTTTAAAATCCGCCAACTGGCTCGCTAAATTAAAATTCACGTTTCTGATACAAGCAAGCCAATCTTACTTGTCTAGATACAGTAATTTAACATACAATGTAACATTATATGATTATAATATGATATAGGATTAAAGCGGAAGAAAATCACAATTGTATATTATGTGAGATTAAAATTAATTGTTTATTAAATTAACGTTGGTATCGTTCATGATGGATTGAATAGATGAATAAAATGGCGGGAACTTGGACTAAAGAAAATTATTAGACGCTAAATTTTTTAATAATTGCGACGTTTCGCGAACGTTTGTTCGCTTCTTCAGGCAAAATTGACTGTTAGCCTGAAGAAGCGAACAAACGTTCGCGAAACGTGGCAATTATTAAAAAATTTAGCGTCTAATAATTTTCTTTAGTCCAAGTTTCTGCTATTTTATACATCTATTTAATTGTTTATTTCAAACACTTTTGACATCAGCTGTTGTGACATATTCTGATTCGAGCAGTCCAGTCAATAGCGGCCTTATGACGTCATTACGGTAAAACATGAACCGATGAATGACACGTGCGACGAGACGTTCGTTAGTTCGTCAGACTACGTCACGTTTAACGCGCGTTTTAAATGCACTATTATGATTGACGACTTTCTATTAAGTTTTCTCACAAAATAAGAGCTCGGCAAGCATTTAACTTTTACAATTTTCTATATTGATACGAGCTGTCTGAAGATACTATAAAAATATGCGGGACGGTTGAAAAATTGAATGGGGCTCATTTAAATTTTCAACTTATTGCCAATCGTGGACAACGATAGTTCGAAAAAATGCCACGGGTAACAAATTCGTAGTTGGCAAAACTGAAACCTTTAAAAATGACTAAGTACTTTGTAGAGGAGAATTGCCCATATAATGGGAAATTCTCCTCTAAATGCACCTATAAAGTGGATAAAGGTGTTAAGTCACATTCCCTGAAAAATTGGTTCCCCCCCAGTAGTATTGTAACCCTTAATAAGATCATAACATTTTCTTTTTAAAAATATCATACTGTTCGAAATTTTATCAGCTTTGAGATTGATAATGACCTTTTTTGTCCTAAAATAGGTAGTTCTCGAGATTTTTGTAAAAATACACTTTTGGGGGTAGTTTCACCCCCATTAAAAATTAAGCATAGGAAGTGAAGGGTGGGATTTTTAGTATTTTAGTAAGGGGACCACCCTCGCGACAATTTTCTGCAAAATACCCTTTGTAAATACATGTCTCCTCTATATTTTCTAATTCGCCTAGGCCCTAGACTATATAAGCTGTAAGTATATGTCGAATTAATCTACCCTAAAAGCATTCCTCTAATATATATTATATAGGTACTATTACGAAGGACTTTTCTTTCAGTGTAGTTAAAAAAAATGTTTTTGGGAGCGGGTGGGTCATTTTTTTTTTGATATGGCGAATCGGATTTTGCATAATTTATCGAGCCCGATTATAGTAATGCTGAATTGAATTGAATTGAATTGTGGATTATCAAAAACATTCCATACGGATTTATAATTTTGTCAGTTCCTTAAATTCTGGACGGCAAAGCTGATTTATCTTCAAAGTCATAATCTTATAAAAATACAATATGAAAACAGTTTAGTATCGTTAATCACGATGGAGAAAATTGTTGCTTTTCAATCCTCTACGATGTATCGTCACTAATGTCCATCACAGCGGACCCAATATGGCTGAATAGTGTGTACGTCGCCGCCTTTGACTAATGATCCAAACCAATATATCTTAATAATGCACACACAGTCAGTATATACCGGTTTCGCAGAAATATTCTTCAGATACAGACTGTCATATAATAAGAGTACAAAACAGCAATAGGCGAAACTTGCTACTTTTTTTGGAAAATTCACACATAATATACCCAAGATTGTATAGGTAAGAAGAAATAAGAAATTAAATGTCACTGCTGAGAATTACATCCAAAACGCCCTGTTTCGCGCTCGTCGAGTGATCGGTTACTCCATCCATATATAGTGCCACAATAATTGAGATTCATTTCTTTCCTTAGGCTATAACTGTTTCTCACTGACGTCGGTTTTGATGGAAACCCTATCTTTACTTGAGCGGATAAAAACTTATGTCGTACTAAGTTTCATCAAAATCAGTCGACTAGACTAATTTTGATGAAACTTAGTACGACATAAGTTTTTATCCGCTCAGGTAAAGATAGGGTTTCCATCAAAACCGACGTCAGTGAGAAACAGTTAAACAGTTAAAAAATAATTAATTTTATTGTAAAAAAGCGTGGGGTGGTATGAAAATATGATACAAAGCACCCCACGCTTTTTTACAATAAAATTAATTATTTTTTACTTTTTAGTTCATTAAAGCGTGTTTTTTAGTTTTTTTAAATTATAATTTATTTTTGCTTTTTAGTCCTGGAGATCCTGGTCAGGATAATGGGTCAAACTTATGGAATTATTGTATTGTAATCGGTCCTTGATAAGTGTGCAAAGTTTCAGTTCAATCTGAAATTTTTTGCTTTTTTTTAGTCCTGGAGATCCTGGTTAGGATAATGGGACAAACTTATGGAATTATTGTATTGTCATCGGTCCTTGATAAGTGTGCAAAGTTTCAGTTCAATCTGAAGTTTTTCGCTTTTTTTTTTAGTCCTGGAGATCCTGGTCAGGATAATGGGACAAACTTATTGAATTATTGTATTGTCGTCGGTCCTTGATAAGTGTGCAAAGTTTAAAGTTGCTCAAAATCAAGTTCAAAGAAGTCGGTTACAAACTGACAAACAAGCAAGCAAGCAAACATACAGGTGAAGCTAATAAAAGCGTGTTAAAAACTATAATCCCCCTGAAAAAAGCCACTAAAAAGAGGAAAATAATAAAATTTTGAGGTCGCCGCTTATAATTTAACAAAATAAAAGTAGATAGGTATGTAAAAAGTTTTAGTAATTAAATTGGCGCCGACCTCAAATTTTTTTATTTTCCTCCTTTTAGTGGCTTTTTTTGAAGGAGGTTCTATTTTTTTATAATTTCTTTTTACATTTATGATACTTGACTGCTAGCATAAGCATTTTAAAAACGACTCTCTTCTGAGTTCTGGCTGAATCGATTTAGCATCTATCCTATATTGCTGTGTATCTTTAAATTAAATACTCGACGTGTAGCTCTAACAGTCGCTATACAAATACGAATATGTATAAAGTCGCATGAATGTCGTTAATCAAAGCTGACATTTCAATATTTCAAAATCATTTCAATACATTTGTGTTTCTCTGCATGTGGTGGTTCACTTCTATAATGTGTATGCATAATATGCAATGACGGACCTTTAAAGTTGTGTCACTAATAGATGAACCTCTTGTATATAGCACTATTAGACTATCTCCAGCTATCTCAAACGACTTGCAGCAACTGCAGTATGTAAGACAAAGATATAATGTTAAGAACCACTGACCAGTGTCTAACAGAGTAATTATTATTTCTAAAAGCCCAAAAGATTATGTATATAGTTATGCAAACCTTTTTCGTATTAAAGCGTTAAATTTTCCTTCGCAAACTTAGCAAAGGAAATAGTAAATTGCATAATATACTGCATAAATTGTAAAGTGGATATATATAGAGCTGTATTTCAAGATTAACGTTACCTTGTAGATAAAAGCACCGGCATGTTAAGGTACCGTATAGGGCTCTACTAATAAATGTTAGCTTAGGAGTCCTCTGACATTTCTAAAAAACAACTGTTGACGGCCGAAAAACCACGAAATTTAAGACTTTTTTTGTTTTTTTCGAAATATCTCACAAACGGTCGACTTAAGCGATTCTTCCACTATATGTAATGTTTTAAAGAGGATTACATTCCCTAGAATTTTCATTCCCACAATTTGTCTGTGGTACTAATGAAATGAATGAATGATTGAATTGCAAATTATATAGACGTTCGACAACAGAGGTCATTATGTGGTACAAATGGTAAGGCGCGCGCTACAGCTTCTTGAAAAGCACGCGCTTAGGACCGTTTTTATTTACATATAGGTACCGCTGAAGAATCCCCTAAAAACCTCCATAGTTTAAAATTTGGTTTAGGCCTCTTTACTCTTGAACCAAATCAAACTTTCAGATTTAGCCTCCCCTCGTGAGACTACTATAGCACTTCGCAAATCTGAAACTGGCGATGTAGGTATAAAATGTTTTTTAAGTTTTTAGGTCATCCACTTTAAGGACATACATGTGCCAGTGCCTGATTGCACATTTTTGAGTTTTGTAGTGAACAGAAAGAATTCAGAGTGTAATGCAGCTCTATACAAACACAATATGTACGTGCTGTGCAGAACGGACATTTTTGGGAAAATTCTAGTTATAGGTATACCGATAGTACAAGTATCATGATAGTATCATGTACAAGTACTGTATATGCGTATATGCTACCAAAAACATAATTGTGAAGAAACGTTGAATTTTTTTATTTTTTCCTCTATTTGTACCCAAAACGCTACCTCTATGTGCCAAATTTCAAGTTTCTAAATTCACGAGTAATACCCTACATGTTTTGATGAGTCAGTCACAAAATTAGTAAGTATAGTCAGACGCGTAGTTTATGGTTATGGAGGTGGCTGATTAGCTTTAATTAATTTTTTGGTCCTCTCCTCATTGATGCCGCTGGTCTCATTCGTACCCGAACCCAATGCATTGTAGAATAAATATCTGATAGGTACCTGTATATGTATATTAATCTTTGCCATGCTATTACGTACATGTAAAAAATGAGTACGTCTCCAGCACTCAGCAATGATTTAAATTCACGTGTTCGTTTCATAATACATCCGTATATCTTCGTCGTCCTTTTCCTTGGTTCACGTATTAAACAATAATATACTTTATAGTTTATATAAATATACATAACCTGTTCGGGCTGTTTCATAGCTAGTCGATGGGGCGCAGCGCAGCAGCAGCGGCACCGAAGGACAACGGCCAAAGCTGGCAGCAATGATGTTATTGAAACGTACAGTGCATGACTAAACAACAGACCCATTGTCCTTCAACTTGGAAGTGCAAGCGGGCACATCATAGTTGGCTGTGGTGCAGGTTAAGCTCACGTTACACGCTTCGATGAAAGTATCGAGGCGAGCCGATCAATAGTTTCTGAACTATAAGTTGTTCACATCATCTTTATCAAAACTTATGCTAACAAGGCAGTCTTCCGTTAACCTATTCCTTGACCCTTCATTGTCTCCTATAGTGTCATATTATGTTGCGTTTTAAGGAATTATACTACGGTTCTAAAACAATTGTCAGTGATTCGTACACTTATTCTTCACAATATAATATAAGCGACACAGTTTTGATGCATGGGACGGGTATGCTTTACATCGCTTCATTGTTTTTCTGATCCACTAAGCTTGTTAGGAACTATGTATGACTCATTGACAATTATTTTCGAACCGCACTAATATACATATATGCTACATGGATCAAATTCTAAAGTTATGGGTATTGCGTAATGGCAACCTGTCCATTAGAAATATTGGTATTACCTTATATATAGTGATTTGCATTAAAAACAATGTACGTAACGAGTAACGATGATTCGAATCAATCTTGTCACTGATAAGTATTTGCTAAATTTCTATATATTATAATTTTAGTGCTCAAATACTCAGAACTTTTTTAATGATGTAAATATCTGGGTACCGAGCTTTGCTCGGATGAGTTCAATAAAAATAGTACTTGTATGCTGTGAGATATTATTTTCTCAGAATATTATTCCAAAACGAATTTATTTCTGAAACATAATTTAAAATAATTGTTTCTGTTAAATATTTTAAATACCTACGTGTATTTTTAAGCGTAAAAACTAAGTATCAACTTGAATCAAGCGTTTTTTCCTGTAAATATTACTTAGGTCGCCATTTTCAAATCTACCGCCGTTATTGTTTTGTTGACTGAAGAACTCGCAAAAACCGATTTTCATAGATTGAATATCTTGTAAAAATGTTCGAATCAGATGAAATTTTGCTTGCCCGTTGCCGTTTCAATAATCCATTTTTAAACATTGATACCAAAACTTACAAATACAATACAATACAGACAAATATCAACTTTATCGAAGTACTTTTTCTCTGTGATGTCATCTTAGCAACTTCCAGTAAATTTCAAATATTTTTTTTGCATAGGAGGTACCTACTGAAAAACTCACAAAAATAGATTTTCGAAGAAATAGAATTCATATTATATCTTTTAATAACAAACGTCAGACTATAAACCTGCGCAAAACTTTTTTGCATGCATCTTCACCATAGTTTTTAAAAATCGATTTGTTTTGATATACTGCATGCCTGCGGCGCTAGAAATGCGACCCTTCGGGCCGCCGTGAAGATTTTTAGGCAAAACTTTTTTGTATGTATCTTAACAATAGTTTTCAAAAATCGATGTGTTTTTACAGACTCGCGGCGCCAGAAGTGCGGCCCTTCGGGCCGCCGGTTTGTCATTATTTACATATTTGCCACTTCTTATATTAGTGTTCATTTACAGTTTTAACTCTTGTGATATATTATATAAAATCTATGTAGAAATAGGCTTCGAATCGATCTGACAATTGACCGAGTTATAAGCAAAAAACCCCTTTTTTAATTGCTCCCCTCTGGGACCAAAATTCCTGCCTAGATCGACTTCTCGCCCCAAAAAATCCTCATTCTGTAAATTTCATCAAAATCGCTAGTCGTTTTTGAGAAAAAAAAGTCTAGGTAAGATTATACGTCATACTATATTTAACGTACATATACATATTTAATATAGGTAATATAAAAATAACATACTTACCTATTTATTTAAATATTAGTTAAAACTACTTACATAATTATGTTTAGTTTTTATTGTTGTTTTTTTTTTACTATACAAATAGTTCACGGATTATTTTAATAAGTTAAAAATTCTGTCAGAGTATTTTGACATATAAATAATGAAAGTAGTTTGTTTTCTCCAAAGCCTACTCACGATATTACAATGTTTTGAAAGGTTAAAAATCCGTTTTTAAAAATGATAAAATCGATAGGAAAACGAATTTTTCCAGGGATGAGACCTAGCTAAATCGATTTTTTGCCACCCGAAACCCCTTTTCGGTAAATTTGATCAAAATCGTTAGAGCCGTTTTCGAGAAAATATTTATATAGGTACATAGATACATAGAAACATATATACAAGATTTACTCGTTTAATAATATAGGGATATGTCAAACTCGGCCATTTAATTTGTTTCTAAAACGAGCCGTTCACTTAGCGCGACGATAGCAATCAGACAACTGTAAGTTCGCACATCAAAACTATAAAACCAGTAACCACTAATTTTTCCACCGACAGCGCATATGAATGCATGATTCATTTTTACTAAACCCAGATATTGTTTTCTAGCATCGAGAAAAAAGATCGTTGATTTCGGGTTCACCCGCATATTACTAATAATAATCCCTAATGGCAGAAGTTCCCAATTCTATGCTTGAAGACAGCTTAGCGTCCAGGTTTTGGTTGCATCTACCACTATTTGACCAACACTGATAAGTTTTTGGTTGAATTCTTATTAAAATAGCACGCTGCCTTTTTTAATGCCATTTCAAAGTCGTAATCTCAGAAAAGAACTGATGCCTATTATAGACTTATCACTCTAACTCAAATTAGTATTATACCGAAATTATATTTGCTGTACTTTACTTTTTTCGAACAATATGTTTTTTTTGCGTACATAATATTATGTGCGTTATTGTGTCCAACAAATTGTCCTTGAAAAAGTGATGCCCGTCGCACTACTGGTAATCTTGAATGTGCTCTATGATACAAAAATTTTGAAACCACTGCCCTATGGAGAATGGAGTATCTCAAGTTATAACTTTTCAGATAACTGGATAAAAATGGGAACGCACTGTATAATCATTCAGTCCTCATGTAGTAACGTAGTTGATGATGTTCACTCTCTAGTTGCAGTTTTAGAAGTTGGAATGTTTTGGATTGTAAGTTGAAACACAAATTCGCTGTTGTTTATCTGAGCCAAAACTTAAAGAAACAATTAAACAAAGTATGTACTTAAAATTTCAGATATACAGTGTGTACTATCATCATGCCACAATCTTATCAGTAATTGACACACGTGATAAGTTGTGTAATGAGAGCTTTACTGCTTCAGATGCCTGAGTTGTGTATTTGAAGCACGAAGCAGGCCGGTAGGCATTCGGGTGAACCGACAGGCATATCACCCTGGCATCCGTTTTCAGTATTCCCTTCGTCTCTGACCTCACCCCCTCTTAAACTACCCTGAGTTCCTATCTCCACGATGTCTGAACCGTGCAAACTACAAAGCAGTGACGGCGCTAATAATACTTCGGAGTTCAAACCCAAGCGAGTTTCAGCGTACTATTTCACAGATCGAGCCACGGCTGTCGGCTTAATTACCTCTGCTCTCGGGAAACTTTTAGGATCGCCAGGTCGGAGAGGGGGGACAATATAACTGAAGAATTGTTCAATGGACTGCCATAACTTTTTATCGTTTTCTTCTATATCGGAGTAGAGTTTAAGAGGATAGAATTTCGTCTCCTTCCCGGAGGAAGAAATGTTCATTAGATTTTCAATATTGGCTTTATTAAACAATAGTGGCGTTTTAAGAGACAGTCACCTAGATCCTAGAGAACGGTTATGAAACTAGAGAACTGTGCCACAGTCTACCGATTGTCATTAATTGACGATGGACCATAGGACTATAGGAGTCAAGAAAACTTTTTAATGGCGAAAAAAATAGAATTCAAAATTTCGGGGGATTTAGACATTTCATCGTCCTCAGATTATTGAAAAGCGAATGTTAGATGTCCGTCCGTTTTAATTTATGGTTTTTGGAGATTCAGCAGGGTTTTTCCTTACTCTACTACCACGTTAGGATGGCACTGTTTACATAGGGCTGAGCTCATGGCTCCAGCCTCCATTACAATATACTATGTAACACCAGCACAACCCGCAATGTTCCGAATTTCATGTTTCTAGGCCCCATAACTAGAGAGGGCGCTATACTTTCGTTTTGTTTACATTGGTATAAATGTCAGTTTTGAATTTCGTGTTCAGATCGCTTTTTTCAAAGGTTTTGTGATTGATTGTAATTCAGGCATCAATGCGGTACAGTGTAAGCGTGGGGTGACGTCAGACGTGCATTGGCTTATTGTTCGTTCTGAGTCCTCTATCTGCTAGTAGTCAAACTACTCAAAATATTTAAAAAAATTGAACTGTTAAAAATAATATTACATTTATAACGACGACAGCGCCTCTAGAATGAATGAATTGTGAATTATAGACGCGCGACAACTGAGGTCATCAGCGTCTGGGCGCCTCTAGAGGTTTTTAACGGCAACTTTAAGTGCAGACTGCAGGCCTCTTTTAAATAATTTTCTTGCCTCCGCCTATGTGCCCCACTTACGGCAATACAATACGCGTCAGACAAGCGAGGGGGCAAAGGAGGGTTAGTCTCATGTAAACAGCACCGCGCGGTGGCACGGCAATGAGAGAGAAATAGAATCGGCGTTCACTTCTCAGCATTGCCAACATAACTAAACTAACAACAACAGTCTGAAGTTGTCGTTCTGGATATGGATTTTATCGCAATCAGCTGTTTACGTTTATAATGTGAATCAGTACATATTATTTCGTCATATTCATTAGTACTGCAATTATTGTGTTGAAAAAAAAACAATGCGGTGTACTTATCCATGGTTTTAGAGTGGGGAAAGCGGAATAGTGTAGTGATGGTTATTATTTTTTTAGCAGTTCTTACAGCTGAATGTGGATTTTATTTTGAACAGGTAAGGTTAATTTTACTTTCAGTGACACTTCGACGCTTTGTCATGTGTTTGTTTTTTCTGAAATGTGAAGCATTTTATCGAAATGTAAGTCCAAAGGTCAACCGTCAAAGCATTATACAAGGTGTAAGGCAGATTTCGAGTTACTCTTAATTGTCAACCGCTATGGGAAATTATTTAAAAAATTTACTATTCTATTTTTTTCTACAGTACACTTAGGACGTAATCGTATGCAATGCAATAGTGTATATGCATATGAACACTGTTTTTTCGTTATATTAATAGGGCAGTAAATTGTGAACAAAATGACACATCAATTACTTATTCTGATTTCAAATAAGCTCACAAATAAGTTTTGAAATATGTATGTAAGCCCCGCCCGCTAAAAAGCGTTTTTGCTCGTGACGTCATGATACATGCAAATATATAGGACGTGCGTTTATAATATAATCTACTAATACGAAACTAAAAACCAAATCTATTTGAAATTCTGGTAACTTTGCTAGTAACCAAAATACACTCTGTATTACACATAAATTTTTTTTGAGCAATCTGTAGATTACCAAAAGCAAAATTAATAACTGTAAAAAATATTATTCTATAATTAATATTTTAATAATTCTGAACATGTAAACTGTCAGTGTAATAGGTATTCTTTTTCAAGATTTTTTTTTAAATGCAAGTTATAGGTAATAAACTAAAAAGCGTTGCTATTTTTTATAAAATTAAAAATTAACTGTTTTAATATTATTTCTTAAATTTTATTTGTCAAAAAATTAACATAATGTCTTAATAATTATTCAAAAAATTCGACTGATGACCAGTCCTATACTTCCCACCTAGTAAATATTTGCAAAAAATAAACACTCTTTTTTTTATTCTTAGACTAGGCCCAAATAACCTTAGCTGTTGGTGGTCTTTAAAACACAATTTAATTTTTATTCTTTGAAAAAAGCATGGCCCTCTTTTTTGTTTGGTGATCTACTGATGGCTAGCTTAATATAGCAAAAATCATGGTTACCTTGATTTACGTACAATTTTTATTTTTTTTTTAGTAAAATATTTTTTTTCTCGAAAACTATACATTTTAGAGAAAAAAATATTTACATTTTTTTCATATTATAACATCTAGAATTCATTTATATTTTTTTTTCACCTATGTTAATACGTGACATTGAGAACGTTTTTTTGAATATCTCAGGATCCACTGAACCGATTTGACTCAAAATCTAATCAGATTTAAGTTAAAGGCTGATAAACACAATAGAACAATCGGCATGCCCGTATGTTGTTCCGTTCTTAAGATATCGAAGGCGAAAAATTTCGACTGTAAAACTTTTTTTCACATGACTCCTCAGACCTGTATCTCGATTATTTTTGAAGATAACCCCATCAAAGCCTATATTATATTCGTTAATCAAGTCTATTGCAGTTGTAGTCGCCAAGTCAATAAATATGGGAACGATATGGTAGTTATTTTTTAAATTTGAATTATCTGGTGAGCGCTACCTGATTTAAAACATTCTTTTTGAAGCTATGCTTCTTAACGTACATTTGAGATGGGGACCTAACACAGAAAAAGTGAAACGTCACGTCATGTCACGAAAGAGTGTAACGTAGTTTCTATAGCTTTTGTAAATAAATTCGATTTTATAATACAATGCGTAAGAAGCATAGTTTCTGTCGGGTGTCCCATGACACCTTATCTTTTATCATTGCAGTGTTGACTAGGATTACAACTTGTACAGACTCTTAATTTTTCATGCGTGTCAAGTTGTATGGACTAACTTAAATTTTTTCAACTTTTTCAACGCCAATCGTTTGTTCTACGTTTGTTGCGGACGCCTACAAAATTTCAAAGTTTGTTTCGAAAAAATAAAAAAATTATTAGTAATAATAGGTGGCCAGCCAACTTGACGTCAAGTTGTATGGACCACGTCCAAATAACAACATTTTGAGAACTTTCATTATGCCAATCGTGTGTTCTCGGTTTGTTCCGTACTGCACCTACAAAATTTCAGCGTTTGTTCCGAAAAAATAAAAAAAGTTATCAGCAAAAATAAGAGACCAACGACTAGTATATTTACACTACTGCTCAAAAGTAAAGCGATTTACGTGAGTTACTTTTGACCAGTAGTGTAAATACACTACTGGCTGGTCTTCTATTTTTGCTAATAACTTTTTTATTTTTTCGGAACAAACGCTTAAATTTTGTAGGCGTCTGGAACAAATCGAGAACAAACGATTGGCATAATAAAAGTTCTCAAAATATTGTTATTTGGACGTGGTCCATACAACTTGACGTCAAGTTGGCTGGCCACCTATTATTGCGAATAACTTTTTTATTTTTTCGGAACAAACGCTGAAATTTTGTAGGCGTCCGGAACAAACATAGAACAAACGATTGGCGTTGAAAAAGTTGAAAAAATTTAAGTTGGTCCATACAACTTGACACTGCACATTAATTTTTATCTGAGATATACCGGTATAGCTTGCGGTTGACGGTTTGGCGATGGCTGGTTTGTCTACTTTGCCCCGGTGATAGAAGAGCTAAGAGGTACGTGTTTGGAGAGCCTATCCACTATTATACTGTCTACAAATCATTGGTTACTTGTAACCCAGTAATGAAGGGTGTGACCTTTTAAATAAATGTTCGATTATAGGTCACAATTGAACCCTTTCGTTGTGTAAATATCTATTTATACTTATGATATTATTCTCTTGCGCTTTTTTTTACTTGGTAAAGAAATCGTTATTTTATACATTTTTCACCTATACAGACAGTACAGTGAAATTGTCACCAGTGAGTTGAGCGGAATACATACGAATATTACGCCTACTCCCCCACTTATTGATGATAATTTATAATGAATTAATTAATATCTCACTAACAGTACATCGGATCAAAAAATGTCTAATGTTCAGAATTATTTTCTCTATTTCACTGTAGGTACTACCTACTGTCCGTAGGCAATCGATCTGGAATAGCCTGTATAATAATGATATTCATAAACCGCAGTATTTCTAAAGTTTGGAAAAATGCTAATACTTTTTGAATATTTTTTTACAAAATAGTTAAGTAGGCCTAGGTATATGAAACTTTTACGGATTGAAACTAGATATTACAACATTACCATACGAAATATTCGCTCAAGCAATTTGGAACTTTTAATATTTCCAGTGTGTATACTGTTACTGTATACTCTACGAGTAATGATGTAATGAGTATATTCTATAAGATCCTTCCGAAATTAATCACTGTCTTCTTTGTTTAATAGCCTACTTGTAATTTAGGTTGCTATTTTTTGTTACATTAATATCTCATTTATTTAGTGTGGTAAAAATTCAAATGTATTGTTATTTTTAAGTTATTACCCCCGGGTTGGTTGAGAATTTAATTTTAAATGATTTAGTTAAAACCCAAATACGAAGGAAGGATGCACTAAAACCCAGGGTCGGAACGAATCTGTGTGTTCTAAATGCAAACTAATAAAAAACAATTCTCAAATAAAATGTATACAATAAATTGTTAAAACTTATACCAAAAGCTTAAATTTTATTATACAGGATGATTCATAATATGTGCGCAGGACTTCAGGATGTGATAGCTCGTTCAAAAATATGAAAAAAGTTCCTATTAACATGGGTCCGCAAAAGCACCGTTTTCGAAATACAGGGTGTTAAAGTTGAAGAAAAAAATTTCGTTTTTTGCTTATATCTGAAGAACAGTTTGAGGTACAAAGTTAAGCTGCCGCACACATTTTCTACCTTAAAATTGCTTAATTGTTTTTTTTTACGAAAAATTTTTTTTTATTACCAGTGGTGGAGATTTTGAAGGATTGAAGGGTATTTTTCCCCCTAACTTCTACACCACTGGAAAAAAATTAATTTTGAAACGCGTTTTGGAACCGCCGGGATATTCTACACAAAAAAGGTACTCTTGTCTTGAAGCGCTACAGTCAATCGTTTCCGAGAAAAAGAGCATTTTAGGATTAAAAACATGATTTTTTTTAAGCACCTACGTACTTGATTTTATAAGTTGACAAAATGTCAATAAAAAATTACACAAATAAAACAGACCACCTTCAAAATCTCCACCACTGGTAACAAAAAAAAATTTTTCGTAAAAAAAAAAACAAAGCAATTTTAAGGTAGAAAATGTGTGCGGCAGGTTAACTTTGTACCTCAAACCGTTCTCCAGATATAAGCAAAAACCGAAATTTTTTTCTTCAACTTTAACACCCTGTATCTCGAAAACGGTGCTTTTGCGGACCCATGTTAATAGGAACTTTTTTCATATTTTTGAACGAGCTATCACATCCTGAAGTCCTGCGCACATATTATGAATCACCCTGTATTACTAAATATTTCCTTATAAGTACCTAGTACCTACCTAACTGAGAGTCGTTTTCTAAATTGTTAATTTTTCACTAAGAAAAGAACAAGAACAAAAATGATCTTTGTCACTTTAATTGCAGTATTACTAGGCGATTATGCTACATTTCTAGCTTTCCTTTTTCTTTAAGTCATCCAATTATAAACTTCCTTACATGATAATAATCATTTTATTTTTTTTGTGTCCTATGAAACTCTCATATACCGATTTTCAAAAAGATCGGATCATTTTGGCAAAAAAGTACATATGGCCGCCATTTTGAAATCTGACGTCATTTTATTTTTTTGTGTTCTATGAAACTCTCAAATATCGGTTTTCAAAAGGATCGAATATTTTTTACAAAAAAGTACATACGGCCTCCATTTTGAAATCTGACATCATTTTATTTTTTTGTGTCCTATGAAACTTTCAAATACCGATTTTCAAAAGGATCGGATAATTTTTACAAAAAAGTACATATGGCCGCCATTTTGAAATCTGACGTCATTTTATTTTTTTGTAACCTATAAAAATCTTAAATATCAATTTTCAAAAGAATCGGATAATTTTTACAAAAATGTACATACGGGCGCCATTTTGAAATTTGACGTCATTTAATTTTTTTGTGTTCTATGAAACTCTCAAATATCAATTTTCAAAAGAATCGGATAATTTTTACAAAAAAGTACTGAGTATGTGTGTATGTTCCAAATGATTTAACTCAAAATCTATTTGACATTTTGATATTTTTTTTTTAATGTTCTTTATAATCCCAGAAGTGCTATAGGCTATATTTTATTTAACTTTTTAATCAATTTTTGAGTTAATTAATTAATTTGTTCTCTACTACTAAGAAAACGTGAAATTCCTTTGCATTTTAGCGTATTGGCGGAATCCTTTTAACACCAGCCCGACTTTGCTTCGCAGGGAGAGAATTTCTCGCGGGGGGGATAATAAATCATAAATCCAAATAAACGTAGGCGAAACCACGGGTAGCGGCTAGTAATATACATAGGTATATTTTTTTAGTTAAAAATATTATCACTAAAAAAGATGTTTCTCAAAAGCAGCCCTGCTCACACATTTTCTGAGTCGCAGTAAAGCACTGCCAAAAATCAATAATTAAATATAAACTAGTCGTGAGCCGATCATCCCTTTAAGTTCTACCACTGACTACAGCGTCTCAAAGTATTTCCTTACACCGGATGATTGATAGAGCAAGTGGTTTCTGTGTGGGTATTCTACAAGAGGTATGCTTTCAGCGATCGTTGTGCCGTATGGTGGGTGATAAATTAAACATGGCAGGCTGTGTTTTGTTTCACGTCATCGTATGGATTTGTGATGTGCAATAGAACACCTGCTCGTGGTCCTACAAGTCTAATCTAATACAGCAGCCATCGACAGAATTGTTCTTCAGTATATTATTATAACTAATTTAATTAAAATTTTTAAACATCGCAGTCCTTCTGGTTGTAATTTTAGATATCAAAAAGTTAATCTAACGCCTATTAATAAATCGAAGAGAGCATCACTAACCAATAGTCGATATTAAAAAAAAAATTCGACTGATGACCAGTCCTATACTTCCCACCTAGTAAATATTTGCAAAAAATAAACACTCTTTTTTTTTTATTCTTTGACTAGGCCCAAATAACCTTAGCTATTTGGTGGTCTTTAAAACACAATTTAATTTTTATTCTTTGAAAAAAGCATGGCCCTCTATTTTGTTTGGTGATCTACTGATGGCTAACTTAATATAACAAAAATCATGGTTACCTTGATTTACGTACAATTTTTATTTTTTTTAGTAAAATATTTTTTTTCTCGAAAACTATACATTTTAGAGAAAAAAAATATTTACATTTTTTTCATATTATAACATCTAGAATTCATTTATATTTTTTTTTACCTATGTTAATACGTGACATTGAGGACGTTTTTTTTAATATCTCAGGATCCACTGAACCGATTTGACTCAAAATCTAATCAGATCTAAGTTAAAGGCTGATAAACACAATAGAACAATCGGCATGCCCGTATGTTGTTCCGTTCTTAAGATATCGAAGGCGAAAAATTGACCACATACACACACACACACATACACACACACATACAGACATCAGTCAGAAAATGATCTTAAACGATTGCTAGGGTCTCAAAACGTGAAAATCTGTTAAAATCTCGAAATATTGTTTTCGGACTGAATCCATTACTTCCCTACCATAGTAGAGGTGGGAAGTAAAAATAGTCAATGCGTGTGGTCCTTTATTTTTAATTCTTGTCTTTTTCCTACGAATATACATAATAAGTATATATTATTAGTCAGTGGCGGATTTACACATTTGCCGCCAGTAGGCTATTCAAATTTTGCCGCCCCTACCGACCTCTACAATTCGATACCCTAGTTCACAATCATATTAATTAAATTTTTTTTGTCAATGAAATTGTAACTTTATGATTTGTGCACCGTATCGATCGTCCTAATTCCACCACCTTTTTCCCGTAATTAGTATGATTGTGAACTAGGGGATTAATAAAAGCTCAATCATGTAGTACTAATAAGGCGGAGACCTAATAACATTTAGGTAGGTACCTATTGGGATCCGTCAAATGAGTATATGACAACTGGTGGCAGAAAATTGTACTAAAACGAGGGAAAATTTTATTTGCTAACAGTGCAAATTTATCGTGAAATTGTTTATTACAAATATAAAACAAGTAAAATAAACAAAAAGTATCGAAAATGGAATTCGCGACGTTTTCTAATATCATGGGCATTAAACACTGTCAGTTATTGCCTTGTAAAACTTACTTTACAGAGAATTATTTTCTGATGAAATGTGGAAAAATTGTATTTATGAATTAAAAAAATATTTTATATTAATAATAAGATGTACTTATTATCATACTGCACAACAATAGTTGAATCCCTGATGATTGGCAAATTTATAGGATTAATTTTGTATACAAATATTTTGAGGTTAGTAACTTACCCACTTATTACAATATAACTTATTATGTTGCAGTTATGTGTTTACATTATTCACCTAACCCAACCTTAAAGGCGCATTGAACGTGGATAATTAATTTCGTGGAGATTTTCTTTTAATTTTGATATTTTTAAGCAATATGTCGTAAAGATTACTGCTTTTGACAGTTCATTTTGCATGCATTTTTCTCGTTATATTTCCGACATTTGATAATATGCCCGGCTTTGAGAATCCGTTCTCCTTCAACAAAATTCCTTTGTTTAGGATTCGTACCGGCCCAATCACAAATTGCACTTATATTTATCATTTCTTATCACTTTGAAAATCATAAAATTACACGCAAAAGTATACACCGTATATGAAATTTCCCTCCCTCTGCGCCATGTTTTTTAATCTCCACCTATCTGACGGATCCCAATATAAATATGAATCTTTTTAATTTCTGTAAGACAAAAAAAATTTTGACCCCAAATTTGCCGCCCCTAAAATCTGCCGCCCTAGGCTCCAGCCTACTCAGCCTGCTGGTAAATCCGCCACTGTTATTAGTTTGTAATAATAAAAAGATCAACTACACTGAATAAAAAAATATTTTCGTTATAAAAAAAATATTTTTAATAAAAAAAAAATATTTTTTAATTTTTTATTATTCATCAAAACTAATTTTATGATGAAAAATATTTTTTATTCTTTTAATTTTTCCTCTAAAATGCATTTTAAGCCCACTTCTCTTCGAAAAATAAAGTTTTTTGAAAATAACGCCTCGTGAGGTTCAAAATTCAAAAATTTTATTTACGCATTTTCATTGTACGCATGGCAGAAAGGTGTCCTATAAATTTGAAATTGATTGGTTGCGTAGTTAAGAAGATCTCGCACATCGATGAATTCTAACGCCGACAACGGACGAACCGGACAGATCGAAAAAAGCAAAATGTTTTTTAGAGTCTAAAAAGTCAAGATTGATCAAAATCTGAATTTCGAATTTTTGCACGATTACATAACTTTCATTCACTGAAAATGATGACTGATGAAAACTAAATGTAAATTCTGTAAAACTTCGATTATTTTTGTTGTTTCTTTTGCCTTCCGGATTTGGAGGATTAATCAATAATCATGCATAATGCCTTGCTTCTGAAATACAATCTATTTTTTTTACTTTGAAATTTTAGACATATGATAAAAAAATACAATTTACATTTTTATAAAACTTTGCCAATTTGAAGTTAGATAAAACTTTCCTAATAAACATATTTATAAGAAAATTCCCGCCCAAAAAAATAGAAATTCTTTTTTACATTGTTAAGAAACATTGTATATTTTATTTAAAAATAATATTTTCGAACTAAATTATTATAATAGAATCTGTTTACGATGTTTTTTTTCCAAAAACAAAAAACAACCCAAAAATAGACTAGTATAATTAGTTTTACGTTCAGTTGAAACAAAATTTCCAAAAAATAAATATAAACTGCTTTTATTATTTACTCTCATAATAACGAAAATGAAAAACTTAAAAATAATTAATAAGGTCATAAATCATAATTATTCATTTCTTATAAAAACTATACGATATTCTAAAACTTCATAGCTTTAAGAGAATTTTTATTAGATCACAAATAGAACATACAAATTAGAATTACTACATATTTTTAGTGTACACTGATTTACTTATAACATTAAGTCTTAGGCAGTTAGGCATAGGTATTATAATATAGAGATCAGATTAAAACGATCAACAATGCGAACATCATAACTCAAATTTAGTTAAAAAGTAATTCGAGTTTGTTTCCACGTTGTACATATTTCTCTAAAACATCCCCATAAAATGTTTCGTCTTTTTCCAATTCACTTAACAGTTGACGTTCTATGGCCAAAATCGCTACATCAGCCAGTTGTTCAAATTGTTGGAAATTCTGAACGACCGTGTTTACCTTTTCAAAAAGAGGCAGCGACGTTCTATCAATCGGAAGAGTGACAATGAGACTGCCGAGTTTAAATACTTCTTGCAAAATGTTATGTGTTTCTGATGAATACATCACCGATAAAAGTTCACTGACTGAACTGAACTTCTGGTGTGTGTCTGAGTAAAGAATAGTCAATTCATTTTTTAATTTGTTGGCATCGAAATGTTCCCCGTAGAGTTGTATTAATTGATCGTAGCATTCCTGGGGAAATTTATCTGTATATTCGAGAAATCGATGTGAATCCAGCATTTCTACAAATTTGAGATTATAAAACGCTTGATGCATTTTATCAAGCTTTTGAATAACCGTACTCAAAATTTCATCAAACATATTTTTGTACAGTGCAATGTTATATTCTTGGTTGATTTCAATTTCCAAAGAATCGCTGTTTTTATGTAAGTTCTCCCACATATCAGTAAATTCATTCGTTTGTAATTTTTTAATGTTTTTTTGGCAGTTAATTATATCTTCTCTACAAGAACTCACGTTCATGTAATTAGTTTTTAGACGACGAAACAACTTATCAGTGTAACTAAAGACTGTATAAAAAGTTTCCAATAAAAATCGGAAATCAAATCTATAAAAAACATTAATAATACTGTCAGTTTGTGACACATCCTTCCACCAGTAAGAATTGTTAACCACTTCTTCAAAAAAATCGATTAACAATTTTGGGGGAATACTTTTTATATTTCTAATTATTTCAAAACAATCTAAATTTGAATCCCACTGAGGTACATTGAAAGACTTATTGTTAGAAAATTGTTTTAATTTATCAATATTATTGGTATTAAAAAAGGAAGGAAACATACTGAGATTCGCGAAAAAGATTCTAAAGCTTTTATGGGAATCAAACGCTCGTTCCAAAACACTATTTTTTAGTTCACCAAGGTGACCATCGGTGGTGGCTATGCCATTATAAGTCTGCCCTATGATTTTATTTTTTAAATTATAATCTTGGACAGCAGTGTCAACATTTTCGGACAACTTTATAAATCTCTCCAACAGTTCCCCTTTGTCATTACAGTATCGCAAAATCGATGTAATGTTTGGTCCATCGATGAGTGGTGCATCAAATAATATAACAGATATAAATGGTATATCCTTAATTTCTTTTTTAATAGCGTCTTGAATCACATCTGCAACAGCAGAGGCTATTTGAACCGGAAGTTTTACCGAATTATTATTAAAACTCGTAGAAGTATCTAAATATTTATCTAAAAGAGGATCGAACTTTCGAATCATTTCAAGCAGTCCCGAGAAACGATTTAAATATATGGAATCTTCTTCGTCTTCATCATCTGCGTAAGATATAGAAAAAGAAATCTGTTGTTTCATTAAAAAGCATACACAGTCTATCATACGTTTCAATATATTTTTTTTATTATCTTCGCTTATTGTAGATGAAACTGTAGGTGGAGTTTCCAACTGACGCGGAAGATTCGTTCTTTTAAAATTATTATAAAATAAATGTGCTCTTATATGTACTACACTTTTATCATGTGTGCTCAAAGCATCTGCAATTTTAGTCAGATCATTATAGCCTTCTTTTGTCCAAAGGCTGTTAGATGATTCTTCACTGAATAATAAACAGAACCAACAATACAACAAGTTTTTAATGGGACTGCCTGTGAGCCAACAATACGATTCATAGTATGCCTTTTTGAAATTTCTACAAGCATAACCGTTATGTTCGTCCACTTGTTTTGTGGTTATATTTAACATAGGTGTGGGTCTTCCAGATTTGATAATAAAAATTTTTTCTTCTAAAACTCTTGAGCGAAACGGATTTTTTAATAAATCCTCGATAATATCGTCGCGTTCAGGTAAACTATTTAAATATCGAATATCAATTTTTGGTCTCTTAGTTACAGTTTGGAATAAATCTGATTTCCGGTAATTTTTATTTGGGATTATTTTCGTTCCTAAGGGATTTTCATTTATTTCCATATCCATTAAAGGATAATCAAGAAGCGCCGAGTCGCCCATGGTTTCATCTTGTTCAGTTTTTATAATAAATTCTTCGGTTAACTGATTTCCTATAAGCGTTTTTTCTGATTTAAATTCTGATACTGTCCCAAATGATGAACTGTGCAACGTATCTCTAAACTGCTCTCCATCTTCAACATTTTCAGTTTTAATAAACATTTCAGTTGATAATGACGGGCCAGGATCGTTTGAATCCATAAAGTTAGCTAGAAATTAAAAAAAAAAATACTGTAATATCTTCTTCTATAATAATTAATATTTCTCTAGTTCTGAACGTTGCATATTATCTAATACAGCCATATAGTTTGTTATAATTTTGGATATAAATTAGAAAAAATGCATAATAAAAAAAATAATTACAGGTCATTTATATTGACGGAACCTGACTACAGAATCGTACACTGCCCTAACTAAATACTTCTTATCAAATAAAAAAACAAATAATAATAGTAAAAAATAACACACTTCAAATGCCTCTAAAAAGGATAAAATAATGCTGCCCTTAGTTTGGCATTGTCTTAAAAATCCGCGCAATTATTTCTATCTAATCACAGTTTTCAATTATTTACACATTTCTGTTTCAAGAACTTTCCTCATATAATCTTTAACTATGTAAAAAACATTTTAATCGCTCCAGAAGTTTTTGAGGCTTTTAAACAGTAAAAAATAAAATTATTTTTAAGATAGGTACGTCATAAATTTTAGTTTGATATCTCAGATTATGTATTACATATTTATATTTTACACTGTTTTGAAGTAGATTTAATTTTTTTTACACATTTGACGTTAAAACTACGTCTTTCCCGGCGGTATATAGGGAGGTAAAATGTGTGTGTCGAAAAAAATAACGAAAAATGTGTGACTAAAATTGTTTTGCTTATAGTTCGCGCAATCAAAGTCAAATCGGTAGATATAGTGGAGTGCAGTTAGACTAAAATAAACAGCCCTTTTCAACGATATCCCACAAGAATAGATAGGTACAAAAAAATTTTTTTGCCCCGTTTACTAAAACCTACAATTTTGATAAAATAAATAAAATAAAAACACATTCATAATCTACTTAAAAGGGATTTTAGAATTTTGTTGTGGACCCCCAGCCGCTCGATACATTTAGTAGAGTGTGAGTCGGAAAAAACCTCGAAAAATGCAAATATTTTGCACTGAAACGAGACTACCTCCCCCTCCGTTTTCGAGGATTCTGAGTACGGTGGTGGTGTTAGAATTTCTCTTTGGAGTTGCACAACCCCCCAATTGGCCACAAACCGCTCTCAAAAGGTGTCAAACGCTTTTATTATTATTTCCACAAGCCAGACCTAGCTTATCTCCCGTTTTCGAGGATGCTGAAAAGACAATGGCGGTGGTCGGAATCCCCCTCGTACCCCGCCAACCTCCCAAACCACCAAAAACACCCTCCATAGGGGTGAAAATATATTTTTTCTTCTATCAACGATTAAATCTGTTTCCTGCCCGTTTTCAATGATGCTGAGCACGATGGTGGTAGTTAAAATTCTCCTCGCGCCTCGCCAACCCCCAAAAAACACCCTCGAAAGAGCTGGAAACATTTTTTCTTCTTTCAACGATAAAATAAATATACCGCCCGTTTTCGAGGATTCTGAGCACGTTGGTGTCAGTTAAAACTCTCCTCGCGTCCTTCCAGCCCCCCAAACAATAAGAGAGAACTATACTTACCTGTTTTAAACAACAGACTTATAATGACGCATATAGCCTAGTAGCTGCGCGTCTTATTAAAATAAAAAATAAGAGAGAAGAAATCAATTTTTTTATCAAAAAATTATTGAAGTTCCAGATCTGACGATAACGTGTTTCATCTTTTTTCAGAACATATTTTCACCCCTTTCGAGGGTGTTTGTCGTCTGTTTGGGGGGTTGCCGAGGCGCGACGAGAGTTTTAACTATCACTATCGTGCTCACCATCCTCGAAAACGGGCGGTAAACATATTTCTATCGTTGATAGAAGAAAAAACATTTTCACCCCTTTCGAGGGTGTCTTTTTGTCTGTTTGGGGGGTTGGCGAGGCGAGAGTTTTGGCGGGGTTCGAGGGTGACTCCAACCACCACCACTGTCTTCAGAACTCCACTCCACTAATTAGTATAGAAACAAAATTATGTACCTACTTAACATTTTTCTCAGTGAAAAAAAATCTTATGAAATAAGATGTAAAACAATCTTAAAAAAATATGTTATTTCACTTATTTCCCCGAGGAGTCTCTCGCGGACCCCCAAGGGGTCCGGGGACCCCAGTTTGAGAAACGCTGAACTACACTGTAAAAAATGGATGTAAAAATACTTTGAAAGTTAAGGTAGGATTCGCTCGATTTTCTAAGTGATTTTACATTATTATTTATTTTTACACAGAAAACTTTATAAAAACTTGTACTTTTACTGTAAAGTTAAACAAATTTGTTGATTTTTACATAAAGAAAATTAAAATTACATAATTTGTGTAATATTCCAATAGAGTGTGTAAAAATTACAAATTATTATGTATAATTACATATCTAAAATGAGTAAATACCTAATAAATTAATGTAAAATAAGTAACCACGCATGCGCAATGTGTTTTTATGGAATGTACGCGATGCGAAGAAGACTCAAGACACCAGCGGCCATTGTCTTTTGTATGCGTTTGTGTGATGAGACACATGTTATTATAATATCGTCAGACGCCAAATCATTCTTGGATCACATTGTAACTTGTATCATCGGTTAATTGTTTTCAACAGGTAAGTTATTTTTATTGATTACCACTTGTCATTAAATTATGTCATGTAAGATGCTAAATACGTGCAAAATTTAAAAGCATGTGCTTCATAGCTATCGCCACAGAAGTCTTTAACCTGCAGATAATATTTTATTTTAGGGTAATGTGAGAAGGATGGGACTCGACTTGAAGTCGATGAAGAACTGGTTTTCATGAAAGCTGAACCTGTAATACTCCTAGAAAAGGATCAATTTTGGATCTCTAGAGACGCCACGACAGAAACAATCAGCAACATATTCAGGGGACATGAAGTTTGTGTCGATATTTCGAATATATAAAATGACATTCGTTGTTGTGGACCACAATTTATCAGGTTAAGTTAAGGTATGTTTTCTACGTTCAATTTTTATTAGATTAACATTCCCTAAAAAGCTACCAAATGCAAATTTTAACATTTCACTAAAGGCTTCCTTTAATTTTTGTTGTCCTAAAATTATTATTGCTAGTCATCTATTCTATGCTATATATTTTTTGTTTTGATTTTAGAATATGCTTTTCAACAATATAGAGGAAGATCTGGCAGAAACATTGGCGGCATCGATTATCGAAATGAGTAAGCAATTTATTCTTAAAATATGTTAATACGAGTCTAATTTTGTTAATTTTAAAACTTTGATATACTTATAATTCTTTGCTGCAGTAGTAATAGAAATATTTAACTTTATAATTGTGAATGGTTTTGTTATGTTTGTTAAGTGTAATAAGCTAATAACAGAAGAATTATTTTTGTTTTTTAATAAAGAATTGTTTCAGAATTACCTTATTGTCTTTTTTTTAATTTTTCCATTCTATTGTAAAATTGCATCAAAAAAATGTTCCTGTTGTATCATGTATGTAATTCACATAAAAATATGTAATATTTTACACATTTTTTTGGGAAATGTTACATATACTATGTAAAATTATACGCATATAGGTTATGGAAGTTTACATAATTTTGTTTAAAATTACATAATTTTGTTTAAAATATTACATATTTTTATGTAATTTGCATTACACAACTATATGTAAATTTACAGGAAAGCGTGTAGCATTCCAGATTGATGTGTACAATTACAAGAATAATCGCTGGCTACAAATGGACCAGCGATAATCTATGTAATCGGGCTTCTTATTTTTTATAGTGTAGAGAATATGAGTGATACTTGACGTGAATTACATCTTTATAGGTAATGGCGTTGTTAAGATAGACCTGGTAACAAAATAGATGTAAAAATTGCAACTTTGACGGTCTCTAAAAACTACAATTTTGATAAAATAAATAAAAATAAATATACATTCATAATCTACCCAAAAGGCTCTTTTCAACGATACCCCACAAGAATAAGTACAAAACAAACATTTTTTTACTCCCATTTACATGTATGGGCGCTCCCCGTAATTAAACCTTTTTTCATCTTTTGTTATTATCTCCGTCTTTGGGCCGCGGCAATACATATTTTGTGTGAATTTCAAGTCCCTATCTCATTTCGTTTAGAAGTTAGAGGCCTATGACTAGGGAATTCGATCGCGGTCCTTATTTCTAATCCCGGGATCCCGGAATTATTTCGGTATTGAGGGTTAATAAAAAATAAGAAAATCTTACAGAAATCAGCTTTTTAATCAACAAATCAAAATTTATACAAAAATCAACGTAATTAAAATTTAGACAAAAATCAACGTATTTGGTATACAATATAAAGAAAACTAATCTAATGGGAACATTCGAATTTGATTTGCGAAAATATGATATGAGAAATAATAAGTCATCCAGTGTCTCATCACCAAGTCTGCTTCTCAATTTGTTGCACATATTATAATATGCAGCTGCTGAGAAAGCGCGTTCAAGATCGATTGAAGTTGGAGGAGGCTGCGTTAAGGTAGCCCTCCCCAGTGAGTTTTTTTTAAATTAAAGTACGCCAAAATTTTGCTCCGTTAAAAAAAAATTTTGCTCCACATTAGCAAGAAAGATATTTGGAAAACTAAATGGGAAGGACTAACTTAACGATGCCCCCCCCCCCTCTCTCTCAACAATTAAGTGTTTTCATTATGAATTTCGATTCGTTATATTTTGCACCATTTTACTCCATAATGAAAAAATTTTGCTCCAATAGTGGGAGAGAAATAGGAAGCCCCAAAGATTCTCTAAAAAAAGTTCGAAAAAATTTAGTGAGGGGGGGGGCTATTAGAGATTTTTTGGAGCTCTACTCTTGGGTAGGGTGGCTGGTGCAAAATTTAGTTACTACGGAGTAAAATGGTGCAACATATAACGAATGAAATGGTATAAAAAAAGAGTGTGTGTGTACTAATGTACGCACGTCAGAAGTTATAAAACAAAAATAACTCCAAAAATTTTATCCCGCGTGCCAGTACTAAACGCTTGTAAAAAAGACGATAAAATAATAAAATAAAGATATTAAATAAATTAATTTCATTTAATAAATTATGAATTTATTAAATAGGTATATTTATTTTTTATATTTATTAAAAAAAAGCATGTTTGTGTACCGGTAGTATCAGCCAGAGGAGATTGTAATAATCTCTAGATTTCTCTGCATCAGTTTTAGGCATCTTGAAAACTGAAGTAAAAATATAAATGTACACTGATACTGGTCAATAAAAAAGCTGTGAAAGATTTTAAATTTGTACCGGTAGTATCAGGCAGAGGTGATGGTCCAAACGTCATTTGTGAATTCGAAGTTGATGGGGTACATAAAACTTCTTTCATGGACAATTGGTGTCCTTGAGCAATCATATTTTTGTATGTCCGAGAACGTTCTACGCTTGTTTTCGGAATTTGAGCTACATCTTTTTTTTTTTTTGTTGCGATAGTAATAATCTCTACATTTCTCTGCATTAGTTTTAGGCATCTCGAAAACTGAAATAAAAATATAAATGTATACTGATACTGGTTAATAAAAAAGCTGCAAAAGATTATAGCTTGAAAAAAATTTATATTGTAATATTATATTGTTGATTTATAAATTACAATGTAAACAAAATTATAATGTAAACAAATAATACATACCTCTGTTAACCTCAATAGTTCAAAAACACAATTTTTATTCGTACTGTTGAATATTAAATAGTACTACATTATGTCTTGCTCCAAATCTGCCCAACTAATGGTAAAAAATGAGACAGATTTATACGTGTAAAAACGCAAAATGCGTGCACGGGTGTTGGAATACGAACTCATATTTAACGAAAGCGGCATAAACGAGCGTTTGTATAGCAATAGCTTTTATTAATGTTATTCAAAACTGAAAACGTTCTTGTCACATTGTGACTGGTATTATAATCATGAACTTCCGACTAACTTCATGGTGTTAAATTTTCGTGACGCAATGCGCGCGTATCGTGAAAATTCACTATCATCATTTTTCCATAAGGCGCCAAAAGTAGTGTAACTTCAAAAGTTAGAAAAAAATCAGTGGGGGGGCTATTAGAGATTCTTTGGGGCTTCCTATTTCTCTCCCACTATTGGAGCAGAATGTTATCAATGTGGAGCAAAATGGAGCAAAATATAGCGATCAAATGGTACAAAAAAAGTTCGAAAAAAATCAGTGGGGGGACTATTAGAGAATCTTTGGGGCTTCCTATTTTTCTCCCACTATTGGAGCAAAATTTTTTCATTGTGGAGCAAAATGATTTAAAATATAACGAATCGAAATCCATAATGAAAACACTTAATTGTTGAGTGGGGTGGGAGCACCGTTAAGTTAGCCCCTCTCATTTAGTTTTCCAAATATTTTTCTTGCTGATTGGAGCAAAATTTTTTTAACGGAGCAAAATGGTGCAAAATTGGAGCAAAATTATGGCGTACTTTAATTTTGAAAAAACTCACGGGGGGGACTACCTTAACGCAGCCGTTGACTCTGGGTTATAGCTCCGAGTAGAATTTGAAGACTCATACAGGTTCATTTCTTTCTTAACAATTTTGGAAAAATCATTTTCATTTAATGCTTCAGGAGATATCTTTTTCACGCTGTTTTCTATTTCCACCTGAAGATTTTCTTTGAGCTCAAATCGCTTTGTTCTGTATTTGTAGGCTCGAATTGCATATTTCATTTTTCCTCATCATCACTTTTTTACCATTTAATCTCTCAAAATAATGTTTACCCTGTAAACTTGAACTATCTGCGCTGAAAATATAGCTCTCATTAGGGTACGTCCAAGACGCACGCTGGTAAAAGCAGGTAGTCAGATTCAGATTTCCAGCGCCTACAAACTGACTCGGCGAGTGTGGCCATAGAGCAAGCAGGTGCAGGCAAGTTATCAGCGCAGACTGGGTTGCCGCCAAAACAGCTCGTTTCAATGGCACTCTCAAGGGAAGAGGCTGCAGCCTTATTGCTGCTCAGTGAGTGTTATGACAAAATTAAAACCGATAAGACGTGACATACATCCTATTAACAAACTAAGATCACAATATGGGGAGTACAAACATCTTTTTTTTTCAATTACTTGCCGACACAAACAGATTTTTTGAATATTTCAAAATGAATAAAAAAAAAAAACAGGCGTTGACGACATTTCTATTGGAATGATCTTTCAGTCGCTTATCCCATATTGGGGAATTGGTAAGCACTTTGGATATTAAAACGTCGATGTCCATAATATCAAATGATAACTCACCGTACACAACGATCTACGATCCGTGCGCGAGGTAATCTGAAACCAGAATGAAGTTATGAACAATTCATTCCGGTAAAAATCGGAATCAAACTCCAGTGCGCAGAAAGTCTGCGTGCAGGTGTGGTATGGCCACTCCCATTGGAAACACCTATTATTTACATACGCCGGTCGGCGCCGACTATCTGACTCAGAAAATCAGCGTGCGTCTTGGACGTACCCTTATAACCACTTGAAGTAGCAGTGTTGTTAATGCAATCAACTACCGTTTCTGAATTTATGCTAACTTTTTCTCCGGCTAAAGATATTTTATGACGCTGACAAAATTTTTGAAGTCAACCATTTGAAGCTTTGAAATTTAAGTTTTCAAATTGCTCTGCAATTTCAACTGCTTTTTTTCTAATTAATACTCCTGTAATCGGTACATTTTTATTCTTACAATTTTTGAACCATTTAAATACTGTTTTATCAATTTTAGCACCGTCAGTTCTTAAAAAGAGATATTTTCTATTTAAATTTCCATTTTTTCGGCACTCGTTCAAATAAATATCGTTTTACTTCCCACCTCTACTATGGTAGGGAAGTAATGGATTTAGTCCGAAAAAAATATTTCGAGATTTTAACAGATTTTCACGTTTTGAGACCCTAGCAATCGTTTAAAATCATTTTCTGATTGATGTCTGTATGTGTGTGTGTATGTGTATGTGGCCAATTTTTCGCCTTCAATATCGTAAAAACGGAACAACATACGGCCATGCCAATTGTTCTATTGTGTTTATTAGCCTTTAACTTAGATCTGATTAGATTTTGAGTCAAATCGGTTCAGTGGATCCTGAGATATTCAAAAAAACGTTCTCAATGTCACGTATTAACATTGGTAAAAAAAATATAAATGAATTCTAGATGTTATAATATGAAAAAAATTCGACTGATGACCAGTCCTATTCTTCCCACCTAGTAAATATTTGCAAAAAATAAACACTCTTTTTTAACTTCCCATTGGAAGTTATTGTAATGGGTCCGAAAATCGAAATCAAAAAGGAAAAAAAATTTTTATATTTCAAGGTCACTACACTATTTTTACACTACTTTTAGAAAGATGTCTGTGTGTGTGTATGTGTGTGTGTGTACGTACGTATGTGTCCATTTCTTTCTAAGACGAAATCTCGAGAATGAAAAATGATATCGACTACGTTGAGGTGCCAATCGACGCGTATTAACGTAAATATGATCTGAAAGAAATTTTTTCAAAATCGGTTCAGCCCTTCTTTTTTTTTCTTAACCAAATAACCTCCAAAAAAGTTGATTTTATACAATATCTCGCGAATAAAAAATTATATCGACTTCGTAAGGGTGTTAACGTCATTTTGATCCGACATAAATTTTATAAAAATCGGTTCAGCCGTTTTTTTTTTTTTTTTTTTTTTTTTTTAATTATTGTTAAAAATAAATAATAATTATGTTTTAATGATTAAAATGATTACTTTTCTGTGTAATATCTAATTTAATTATTATTATTAAATATTTATCAAACTGGGAAGTTCGTCGTGTGGACCTCAAGGTCGCACTTTAGTCCTAATAAACGACCCACCTCACGGCTTGTTTTTTTATTCTTTGACTAGGCCCAAATAACCTTAGCTGTTGGTGGTCTTTAAAACACAATTTAATTTTTATTCTTTGAAAAAAGAATGGCCCTCTTTTTTACTTCCCACCTCTACTATGGTAGGGAAGTAATGGATTCAGTCCGAAAACAATATTTCGAGATTTTAACATTTTCACGTTTTGAGACCCTAGCAATCGTTTAAGATCATTTTCTGACTGATGTCTGTATGTGTGTGTGTATGTGTGTATGTGTGTGTGTGTGTATGTGGTCAATTTTTCGCCTTCGATATCTTAAGAACGGAACAACATACGGGCATGCCGATTGTTCTATTGTGTTTATCAGCCTTTAACTTAGATCTGATTAGATTTTGAGTCAAATCGGTTCAGTGGATCCTGAGATATTCAAAAAAACGTCCTCAATGTCACGTATTAACATAGGTAAAAAAAAATATAAATGAATTCTAGATGTTATAATATGAAAAAAATGTAAATATTTTTTTTCTCTAAAATGTATAGTTTTCGAGAAAAAAAATATTTTACTAAAAAAAATAAAAATTGTACGTAAATCAAGGTAACCATGATTTTTGCTATATTAAGCTAGCCATCAATAGATCACCAAACAAAAAAGAGGGCCATGCTTTTTTCAAAGAATAAAAATTAAATTGTGTTTTAAAGACCACCAACAGCTAAGGTTATTTGGGCCTAGTCAAAGAATAAAAAAAAAGAGTGTTTATTTTTTGCAAATATTTACTAGGTGGGAAGTATAGGACTGGTCATCAGTCGAATTTTTGTTTGGTGATTTACTGATGGCTAGCTTAATATAGCAAAAATCATGGTTACCTTGATTTACGTATAATTTTTATTTTTTTTAGTAAAATATTTTTTTTCTCGAAAACTATACATTTTAGAGAAAAAAATATTTACATTTTTTTCATATTATAACATCTAGAATTCATTAATATTTTTTTTTACCTATGTTAATACGTGACATTGAGAACGTTTTTTTGAATATCTCAGGATCCACTGAACCGATTTGACTCAAAATCTAATCAGATCTAAGTTAAAGGCTGATAAACACAACAGAACAATCGGCATGCCCGTATGTTGTTCCGTTCTTAAGATATCGAAGGCGAAAAATTGACCACACACACACACACATACAGACATCAGTCAGAAAATGATCTTAAACGATTGCTAGGGTCTCAAAACGTGAAATCTGTTAAAATCTCGAAATATTTTTTTCGGACTAAATCCATTACTTCCCTACCATAGTAGAGGTGGGAAGTAAAAATGTAAATATTTTTTTTTTAAATGTATAGTTTTCGAGAAAAAAAAATATTTTACTAAAAAAAATAAAAATTATACGTAAATCAAGGCAACCATGATTTTTGCTATATTAAGCTAGCCATCAGTAGATCACCAAACAAAAAAGAGGGCCATGCTTTTTTTCAAAGAATAAAAAAAGAGTGTTAAATTGTAAATTGTGTTTTAAAGACCACCAACAGCTAAGGTTATTTGGGCCTAGCACCAATTCATATTTTCAATTCATTATTTTTTTTTTTTTTTTAATAATAAATTGAAAATCCAATTGACACTTTTACCAGCTCTCGGGCTAGAACCAAAGCGACGCCATGTAAACAACAGCACCGCTACACAAGAATGTTTATTTTTTGCAAATATTTACTAGGTGGGAAGTATAGGACTGGTCATCAGTCCAACTTTTTAAATATGTTACAAGTCTGACTTCTGCCAATTCCGTATTTCTTAGACAAAGCACGGACTGTACCTTCTTTTGCATTACACGTTGATGCAAAATTTATTATTTCCACTTTTTGTTGTAAGGTGGTTGTTTGTAGTGCAGACGTCATTATGAAGGCTGATAGTAAAATGTATTATTATTTTATTAGATATGTATGTATATTTATATTGAAAACACTACCATTATTTTTAATTATTATTAAAAACTATTTCCATTGCACCACACAACTCAACAAATAAAATAGGTGTAACATATCGATACCGTGTTGAGCAAGTATAAAAATACCACCTTACTCGCTCTAGTGCATTATAACAACACTGTATAGTGTACGAACGATCCAGTCGCTCTAGAAGTACTGAGCTTATCCTCATTAGGTATAAAATGGAAAACCCGACCGCTGCTGTCCCAGAAAGATCTAGAGATTCTACCTAGTCCTTGTCCGTTATTGAGAATGTTCGTTAACAGGAAATGTACAGTTTGGTTCAGTTAACTGACATGTACTAAAATATTTCTAATTTAGATTAACAAATGTATAAAATGAACATATCTCTTGCTTAAGCGTAGGTATTATGCAAGTCTTAACAACGACGGCGCACCCCCCCCCCCCCCGCGGCTGAGTCATAAAATTGAAATTTTACTGAAAACAGCTAGGTATAACAAAATATTACTGTGAAATACAAAAACATTTTGGTATTAAAATTTCCTATATGTTTGGTAAGAGATAAGTTAGTATACTGACTACTCTTTAGATAAAGAACCCTCTCTGATTGTCCTTGACATTTATGATATTGATAGATATCATTTATTCCACCTTAAATTTCATGATATTAAAATTAAGTCACCTTGATTTCCTAACGATGTAAATGTTTTCACTTTTAAAATATCTGGAGAAGGTCCATAGCCCTGACGATCTGTCTCTGTCGAGTAATTCTCAAATTCGCCAGTCCTCGGAAGATTGTACAACCTCTGTCTTTTCCTGAATCTTTCGTACCAAGCGCGACTTGCAGTAAACTTTTCTTTTTTATTCGAATCGCCTCCCTCTGAAACTAAATCGTTAAACAGATTTCTAGCCTTTTCTTGAATTATCAGCATAGTGACAGAATCTTCTTTTAGATTATGTTCCTGTAGCCACACGTGTAACAAATTTTCCATATGATGAATGATACAGTTTCGTTTACGCGATATCTTTAAAGCACTCAGGGGCGTTCCATTTTGTGCACTCTTTTTTATCTTGTCTCTATTTTTTATAATCGTGCACACTGTCGATAATCTTAGTCCGGTAGAAGCGGAAATGACAGATGATTTTACACCTTCGTCAACGCGTTGTAAAATGTCCAGTTTCATGTTCAGACTTATCGTTTTACGTCTACCCTTTGTAGTAGTGTTTTTTTCGTGTGCTTTAGGCATTTTAAAACGTTATATTATTATTTCGATAACGTAAACAAATTTTCACTGTCACTGTATAGTGTATAATACAACTGGATAAACTAACATCGTTTGTTATTATTGTATAATGTTATGCGCATGCGTACAGTCTGACACAATATGTTAAAGCAAGATAGATAATAGCGTGACTACGTAATAACGAATCTGCAGAGTAAGACAGCACAATACATTGATGACGGTATTTGTCGATAGTAGGTACGTTGCAAAGAGTAAAGAAAACGTGAGGAGAGAAGTAGCAGTGCAGGACATAGTGGACGCATTCGCTCGAAAAAATCCCAAGATAAACAATTTTTCTTTCGTCGTTTTCAGAAAATTTGTTTGTTATTTGTTATTATCATTCCTAAAAATTGTTTAAACCACGAAAGTATTGTATCAGTCGCACTCTCACGCTTCATACGGGCGAGAGAGAGACAGAATAAGCGCCTTAAAAATAGAGTTGTGACGGATTAAAAATTTGAAATTAAGGTTGATCATCGTTTAGGAAATTGCTATAATATATAAAAAATTGTAAAATAGGGGATTATGAAATTTTACATATAAGTACCTTTCTTTACTGAAAATGCATAAGACTTCTCGCTTTTAGAGTAGAGGTATGATAATAAACCTAAGAAATTTTTTTTTAGAAAAGATTATGAAAAAAATGTCTGACAATAAAAAAAATTTTTTTTTAACTTTCGTGGTTTAAACAATTTCCAGCAATGATATTAACAAATAACAAGCGGCTTTATAATCATAAAAAAATACTGAAAATGACGAATGAAAAATTGTCCTAGGATTTTTTCGAGCGATTGCGACACTATGTCCTGCACAATAGAAGTATTGCGCGATTGCACGAGTGAACTTTTATAATGATTCTTTTCGTAAGTTATAATTTATTGTACAATCGATGATTTACTAAAAGCTAGAAACTAATTTTGGGTCATCAATCTGAGGCTTTCATCAGACTAAAATAAAATCGTGGGGCGCATTTAATAGAAAACTTTCTTTTGTTGGAGCTTGGACTTTCGACTGTCTTCTTTGACCTTAATATTGTAAGTCAAATCGTTTGTTATAAGTACTAAATGCGCCCCGCGATTTTATTTTAGTCTGATGGTCTGATCAAAGCCCCAGATTTTCTAGCTTTTAGTACATCATCGATTGTACAATAAAATTTATCTTGAAAAGTTTTTTTTACCTTTTTTTGAGAAAATTAGGAGCGTTGACTGAAATTATTAGTTATTTTGAAAAAATTAACTGACGGGCCATGCGACCAAGCCAGAAAAAAACCAGTATACCAACCTAGAAAAATTCCAGAAGAGAAACTCCAGTCAATAGTCGACCGCCTATAATCTACAAGAGACTATATAAGAATATATACGCCGATTTGCCCACATAGATATGCTGTATATGGAACCTATAGGCCAGGGATGGCGAACCTTTTCACATTTACGTGCCAATTTTTTTCAAAAAATGTTAAATATGGCATTGATATGCCAACAAACACCTGAAGAAATTTAGTGGGCAAAAAATTATTCAATATTTTGTCACGTGCCACCTATGGCTATATAAGTAGGTATTCCCCTACAGAATACCAGATACTAAAAAGTACAGAACCGACACTTCCATAATCCTACACGTGTGCGATGAGTTTTGATTCGGTGACCTTGAGAGTAAAGTAAACGGTCTAGGGTTGTCACTTAAAAAAATCTTGCAGTACCTAGTACCTACCATTATTAGTAATAGTGTTTGTTGAAACGTCTTTCGTGATGATTTCTGTTTGACTTGAACGGGTTGTAATTACCTTATTGGGTTTAAGCTTGGGTGTGGCGTGTTCCGACAGAATTTTTTTTATTACAAATGAATCTTCGTCAAAGTGTTTTGAACATATCCTATAACTAGTTCTTTTGTTGTTTTCAAATTTTGGAAGCAGATCTTGTCGCCCGATAGCGTCAAGCCACAAAGTCCATCTAAAAATATATATAATATGTCTATTAATATTTGTGCTGTTCAATCCAATAAATTCTAGTAAACATTAATTAATACAATCAAAGTAAAATTTACACAGTGTATATTAATAATATAGATCGATATAGTATTTTTAAAGATTTTTTTTAATACCGAAAAGTGTAATTATAATTTTCTATACAGTGAAACTCGGCTATAACGAACCCTCAAGTAGCCATAGCATTCGTTATACCCAGGAGTTTGCTATAGACAAAAATTTTGATATATGATGATAATATTTTTTTTATTTGTGAACTAATCATTTTTAATCTTTCAAAATAAACCACGTGATTAGTGAAGTAACGCACGATTATATGTAACCAGTTTCACCCTGCACGTCGTTTTCAATCACATAATTTGACACAATAGTTCGTTACAAGCAAGCGAATTTATGTGACAGTACAAATTAATAGGAAGTAATATCAGTATGTTCGTTGTAACCGTGGTTCGTTATAGCGATTAAAAATAACATTGAACAAAGAATATCTTTGAATGGACTTTTCATTTTTGTTCGTTATAGCCAAGAGTTCGTTATATCTAGGGTTCGTAATAGCCAAGTTCAACTGTATTTTTATTTCAGCAACTTCATTTCATCATCATCAGACGAATTTCTGCATTACAATATTAATAATAAATTATTTAATTATTAATTAATTCAACAATGAATTCAATCCACAAAGCATTCACTTAACCTGTAGGTAGTGAATAGTATTTCTTAACATTATCAATCAGCATATTATGCCATCATGATTGTTAAACGTCAAACGATTGTTATAAGATATACAAGGTAGGTAATTACCAAATTTAAAATTAAATTACGATTTAAGTATTCAACGAAATAGCTCTAATAGTGTGGCCATTAAATTAAATGTATTTAAATATATAAAATATGTAATAGATATGTATATTATGTAATAATATATTAAGAATTTTAAAATATATATAAATTACAATTGATTAGCAAACATATTTTGTACTTACCTTTGAGCATTATTTGGAAAAGTGTAAAATGATACCCTGTTATCTCTATTATTGTTTAAACAATTAGGGACACAACAGTACGTCGAAATTTTTGATGACATTTAAAAGCGCGCGAAACAACAAAGACTATTCAACCACAGATCCCATCCAACACTCACTGGTATTCATTCTCATTCTGTGGCCCTGTGAAGCGAACACACTGGAGAGTGTCCCCCCATGCTTCCCTAGCTCTCAACCGTTCTGCGTGTGCCCTGCTTCCTGCACACTCGCGCTCGCACCCGTTCTGACCGAGCACTAATAATACAACCGCGCACGGTAGGCGCGACGTTACATGAATAGCAACATTCTTAAGTATCACAAACGTAGTACTATGTATAAAAATAGTCGACGTATTTGTTTAGACTTTAGACTGATTTTTAAAATTTAAATGTTGGATCTTATTGGTCTATTGGCTAGTGATATAATCTTTTTACATGAATTATGATTAATATGAACGATATAGTTTCCATATTTTGTACGGTAGGACCATGGAGTATAGAGGATACGGCGACGAATCTTTGTATGTTGGATACGGGCCAAAAATCGAAGATAATTTTTATAAATTTACCCACTATGTATATAGGACGTAAAAAAATAAATCAAATTTCACTTATACTTACGAATATTTTGTAAAAAACCTGCTGAATTGTTATGAACAAAATCACGCTATGTGCACGTTAACAAATAAATGTATGATTCTTATCTTTTTTCAAGCTCCTAGGTCTATGGTTCTTATAATAGATAGTTCTTATTGACAACAGCTACAGCGCTACTTGTGGCACTTTTTCAAACTACGAAGATCAGCGATTTTTGTGCCACACACTTTGATTTGCAGGACGCGATGGTTAGAACTGTCAAAATTTAAGTGCAAAAGTGTAATCTGCCAACTTCAATTCAACCAAGCTTAGTTTATTAATATAAATATCAGCGGAGAGCTATAGCAACATTTTTACTTACGGTATTGCAGCAAGCGTATAATTTTTAGGAAGACCCTATAGGACGAAAGGGGCAGTATTGCAGGGTTGCCAAACTTTCCATTTCCTTTTCGACAAGTTCTATAAGGTCTTTGTATGAAATTATGCTAAGTTGTTGAAATGCCGTAAGAAAAAATGTTGCTAGCTCAAAATCAAATCGAACTGGCTGATATCCGGGCCACAGAATACCAGCCCGAGCTTAAGGGATCTGCACATTGCATTATAAAAATGCTGCTGGCCTTCTCTACAGTATCTACTTACAGCGTATCCTCTATCTTTATCTGTTACTGGTACTGAAAAACAGAAAAGAAAGTCAACACATTCACGAATACGCATATTGCAAAAAAAAATTGAGACGTTACGATTTAAAATCATTTTTATCAAATACGTAGTATTTTCATAAATTATACAGTTTACTACAGTTAAATCAGCGTCTACGGGATTGAACGGGAAAAAAATGCTGTTTTATCGGGAGCTTCTCCTCTAGACTTATTCTTATTCCAAAATCCAACATACAGTGAAAGCTAACTTATTGATAATTTCATCACAGTTACAGACTGATGACGTTAAGAAGTCCTGCCGATAAACGACGCCAATATAGGTTGTGGCTTGTCAGATTCTATTCATTTTGGTAGTTTTCCAATTACATCGCATAATGCGACTCAGTGGCGCACAATGCCAATGTGTGTTAATGCTTAATTGGAACGTGCATAGTTTTCATGCTATGTTTTCATGTATCCAATGCGCGCATCACCCCAAAGCAGTACTTTTCAAAGTGCTCGATTGTGCGAAGCATTGCTGTAGTTGAAACATCACCGTTGAGCACTATGCCGCATAATGCGCTTTAATGCTGTAATTGGAAAACTACCATAGTAGTTTACCAGTTCTTTATATCAGATGTGATTTTTGGTGTAAACACGCGGACACATTATATAATAATATTAATTAGTTTGTTCAACGTCAATAAGTACTAACATTAAAGACAATATTTTCTTCGTAAACAATACATACACGCTGCGCCATCTATAGTCCCCAGAATTAAGCCACACTGGTAACAATATTTCTTACGAGTTTTTAGTCCGAATATTTAGCTTCTAGCCTTCTTTACACTTTAAGTTATACATACTAATTACTAAAAAATATAAGCCACTTCAAAAACCAAGCAAACTCTTTATTGTCCACTAGCCATACAGGCAGTGTTGCCAGATGGGTACTGTGCTCTGCACAGTGCAAGAAGTACATAGATGTCTGGCCAAAAATTCCCTACAATTTCCTGATTTTAGCTTTTAAATGTTCTATTGTAATTTTGTACAGACTGTAACAATACACACTCCAGATTTGCTCACTTATTTGTGTTTCTAAACCTGAAGCCCAACAGAACTGATTAAATCTTATATAATAAAGTGGTATCGAACCCGAACAGTCTCGATTAGAATATCAAAAATTCGAAAGTGTGTAATTATGCCCCTGAAATATAACAAAGAGGCAGTAATAGATGGTGGAAGCGTCACATAAAATATTTAAATAATATGTAGCAACATACGTATATACCACCAAACCAACAGAAACAGCGCTACGTAATTTAATATAAATTCTATACAAATTTTTGACACTATATTCTATAAGATCCGTAAGTCAATAAATCTATAAAGTAATAAGGCCATATTATTATTTGCACCGATGAAATGTTTCCATCGAAAAATTTTCATTATTTAATACAAATTCTACGTCGATGGAAACACGACTGTTGTAGATTTATAGTGTTATTAGAGCAAAATTAAAGAACAGAAACCTTAATTCTGTTATGTAATTAAATCATTATTAATGACAAAACGGAAGCTTAATGTAAGTATAGTTGTTACAATCTAGAATCTAGATATTGCCTAAAAATTTCCTTTTCCATATCTATCAAGAATCAGGAAAAAATCGATGTACATAGGTTATGGTGCTAATTAGAGAGGAGGAATTGTGACGCACGTGGGAATTCGTAGTAACTGGTTAAAGAGTTTAAGGAGTAACAAAACAACTTAACGAAAGGCTTTTAACTTTTGTATTTTTGTGAGTTATTTCGTTTTTTTAGTTAAACTTCAGTTCGCTTTTCCTCATTTTTATTAGAATAAATTTTTTATTCGCAAAAATCATAACAAAATCATCTATGACTGGTTTGGTGCAAGAATATAATAAAAAATTGATTCCGTTCAGGTTGTTATTCTATATTGGGTGTTTTTTCTATGTTAATTTTTTAACGGTTATACGGTAAAGCCAGTAGATATGGCAACCATGTACATCGGTGCGGCAGCACTGTTAATAACAGTGAAAGCACTCTGGGGGGCTTTACACTGAACAGAGATGACTGTTTCCACCCATGCAGTATTAACGAAGACGGACGAAAAAACCGGTTCGGCTCGCTTTGTTCCAAAAGTTGCTTTATCATATAGGTAGATAGAAAAAGATGGATAAACATTCGAGACGGAGAGGGGAGTTATACAGATTGCATTTGGGACGTTTGTTGCATACGACAGAGACACAAATAGTTACAGCCCGCGTAATAAAAAAAGAAAAGTAAAATTTTATATTTCTATACTAGAGTTACAGCAGATGGAATGTTGAGGATAATAAAGAAAGAAAGAAATATAGTATCTTGATACAAACGAGTGGAAGTTAAAGAAAGATAATTTTAGGCCCGTACAGGGCTGTAGCAGGAACTGCTATAGAATTATCTAGGATTCAGGAAAGCTGAGCTAAGTCGAGACTAGAGACGCCGTTGTTTATATAAAGTTTCGGTGGTCAATTTATTACAAATCCTTCAGTTCCAAAGTTGAGATTTGGTAATTTGAAATTATAAAAAAAATTAAAGATATTAGATAATTATTAATTAATATAAATTGAAGATAATATGAATTTATATTAGGCTTAAATTACATTTAATAAAATAATTATGACAAAATAATAATATTATGAAAGAAGACAGCTTTGAAATGGCTTAAGGATCCAAAAATAATAAGCAAATACTGTTAATATTGCATTTATTAAGCTGACGTTTCGAGAATTATATTCTCATCCTCAGAGCTCAAATGCCGTCAAACATGACAGTAAAATTGTCCAAAAAACTTTTTAAAAAAAAACATACTAACATTTTATTTGGTTAGTATGTTTTTTTTAAAAAGTTTTTTGGACAATTTTACTGTCATGTTTGACGGCATTTGAGCTCTGAGGATGAGAATATAATTCTCGAAACGTCAGCTTAATAAATGCAATATTAACAGTATTTGCTTATTATTTTTGGATCCTTAAGCCATTTCAAAGCTGTCTTCTTTCATTATCATCAGGATCACCACTTTTCTGTTTTTAATTAAACAGTTCTTCACATCAATAATATTATGTATAATAAAACATTTTTGAAACTTATTAAAAATTGTAGATATAAAATATAATTAACTATAGCTTTGTAAATATCTACATATTTCATGTCATCATATTTAAGTTATTTATAAAACACTTAAAATTATAATTTTAAACTAAAAAATGTTTGAAACAGTCGGTATGTTATTTCTGTGTTTCGGCTTTCTTTCCTTTTCCGAGGATACGTTTCCGCGAACTAGTTCCACTCAAAAAAAAGGAAATGTTCCGCATGTTCATTTCATCTTTGAACTGTTTTGCGCAAGACTAAGGGACCTTCCATAAAACACAATATGGTAGATATTTATAGGGGAAGGGGGGTTCGGTTAAAGGCTACGCTGGGGGAGGGGCATCCGAGAGTCTGAGAAACGTACGTTTTACTTTTACTTGCGAACCCAAAGATACATTTAAATTGTGCTGTAGCTACTGACAGGTCGATACATCTCAATCACTATTGGGATCCGTCAGATAGGTGGAGCTTCAAAAACATGGCGCAGACGGAGGGAAATTTCATATACGGGGTAATACTTTTGCGTGTAATTTTATGATTTTCAAAGTGATAAAAAATGATAAATATAAGTGCAATTTGTGATTGGGCCGGTACGAATCCTAATCAAAGGAATTTCGTTGAAGGAGAACGGATTCTCAAAGCCGGGCATATTATCAAATGTCGGAAATATAACGAGAAAAATGCATGCAAAATGAACTGTCAAAAGTAGTAATCTTTACGACATATTGCTTAAAAACATCAAAATTAAAAGAAAATCTCCACGAAATTAATCATGCGCGTTCAATGCGCTTTTAAGGCTGGGTTAGGTGAATAATGTAAACACATAACTGCAACATAATAAGTTATATTGTAATAAGTAGCTAAGTTACTAACCTCAAAATATTTGTATACGAAGTTAATCCTATAAATTTGTTAATCATCAGGGATTCAACTATTTTATTGCAGTATGATAACAAGTACATCTTATTATTACTATAAAATATTTTCTTAATTCATAAATACAGTTTTTACACATTTCATTAGAAAATAATTCTCTGTAAAGTAAGTTTTACAAGGCAATAACTGACAGTGTTTATTGCCATGATATTAGAAAACGTCGCGAATTCCATTTTCGATAAACTTTTTGTTTATTTTACTTGTTTTATTTTTGTAATAAACAATTTCATGATTAATTTGCACTGTTAGCATGTAAAATTTTCCCTCGTTTGAGTACAATTTTCTGCCACCAGATGTCAGATGCTCATTTGACGGACCCCAATAGTTCAAATTATTTATTATTAATTTAAGGTACGTGTTTTATTGCCCTACTAATAAAAAGCCGATTGGTAACAATATCAAAAAAACTATGTTCCACCGTTTGGAGGGGGGAGGTGTCTAGGCCATTGAGTTATAAGAGGTTATGGAGACGCTACAACTATTTAAAAGTGAAACAAGTCGCCATATTTATTCAGTTCATTCATTTTATATGTAAGAAGAAGAAGAGAATATTCTCATATCCATCCCCTGTTTAGCCGCCATGTTTGTTGTCGCCCTGTGACGTCAGACCTGACTTAAACGTTGTATAAGCAGTTGTATACGGTATAGCGCTTCTATATTACTTTTTAACTCGTGGTCTCGGCTAAAGCCACATAAAGCTACATAACACGCGGGGATCAAAACGTGCGACTAAATAGCTGACCATGTGATTTATAGAAGGCCTTTAATATGAAAACTAGTGTTAGAACTGTGATTTATTTATCTAAACTCCACCCCTGTACACTTCTACATTATAGCAAATAAAACGAAAGGAAAAGTAAGGGAATTCTCCAAAAGTGACAGCGCACAGTGTGAATACCACGGTGAATACAAAATAAGGTTATAATGCAAATGTATTAGTTTCTTGTTCTCAACACTGGACATTAAAATGCAAAGCACAACGGTATAGGAAATAACAAAATGGCGACGTTGCGATCGTGTTTGTATGGCTACATAAATTAAAATTCCCGACGTTGAAAAGTTGAGGAGTCAACAGGTATCTCAGAATTCATATACATATTACTAATAGTTTTTTGGGTGTGCTTTCATTATAGGCTTTCAAATTAATAGCTTTATTGGAAATCCCTCGAACATTTAGTCTACTTTACTATAAATACACTTATACTATTCCAGTCACTCTCAAACATTTCTAATTAATACACTCGACGTAGAAATAGGTTAAAACTTAAATGGAATGAAGAATTTTAACCAATAAATCTCTAAATCCCCCTATATTATTAAACGAGTAAATCTTGTATATATGTTTCTATGTATATATCTATGTTTCTATGTATCTATATAAATATTTTCTCGAAAACGGCTCTAACGATTTTGATCAAATTTACCGAAAAGGGGTTTCGGGGGGCAAAAAATCGATTTAGCTAGGTCTCATCCCTGGAAAAATTCGTTTTCCTATCGATTTTATCATTTTTAAAAACGGTTTTTTGACCTGTCAAAACATTGTAATATCGTGAGTAGGCTTTGGAGAAAACAAACTACTTTCATTATTTATATATGTCAAAATACTCTGACAGAATTTTTAACTTATTAAAATAATCCGTGAACTATTTGTATAGTAAAAAATAACAGAAATAAAAACTAAACATAATTATGTAAGTAGATTTAACTAATATTTAAATAAATAGGTACCTAAGTATGTTATTTTTATATTACCTATATAAAATATGTATATTATGTACGTTAAATATAGTATGACGTATAATCTTACCTAGACTTTTTTTCTCAAAAACGAATAACGATTTTGATGAAATTTACAGAATGGGGATTTTTCGGGGCGAGAAATCGATCTAGGTAGGAATCTGGGTCCCAGAGGGGAGCAATTAAAAAAAAGGGTTTTTTTATTTATAACTCGGTCAATTGTCAGATCGATTCGAAGCCTATTTCTACATAGATTTTGTATAATATATCACAAGGGTTAAAACTGTAAATGAACACTAATATAAGAAGGGCCGCACTTCTGGCACCGCGAGTCTGTGTAAAAACGCATCGATTTTTGAAAACTATTGTTAAGATACATACAAAAAAGTTTTGTTTAAAAATTTGCACGGCGGCCCGAAGGGCCGCACTTCTAGCGACGCAGGCATGCAGTATATCAAAACACATCGATTTTTAAAAACTATGGTGAAGATGCATGCAAAAAAGTTTTGCGCTGCAGGTTTATAGTCTGACGTTTGTTATTAAAAGATATAATACGAATTCTATTTCTTCGAAAATCGATTTTTGTGAGTTTTTCAGTAGGTACCTTCTATGCAAAAAAAATATTTGAAATTTACTGGAAGTTGCTAAGATGACATCACAGAGAAAAAGTACTTCGATAAAGTTGATATTGAATGTTTAAAAATGAATTATTGAGACGGCAACGGGCAAGCAGAATTTCATCTGATTCGAACATTTTTACAAGATATTCAATCTATGAAAATCGGTTTTTGCGAGTTCTTCAGTCAACAAAACAATAACGGCGGTAGATTTGAAAATGGCGACCTAAGTAATATTTATAGGAACAAATGCTTGATTCAAGTTGATACTTAGTTTTTACGCTTAAAAATACACATAGGTACCTATTTAAAATATTTAACAGAAACAATTATTTAAATTATGTTTCAGAAATAAATTTGTTTCGGAATAATATTCTGAGAAAATAATATCTCACAGCATACAAGTACTATTTTTTTGAACTCATCCGAGCAAAGCTCGGCACCCAGATATTATATATATAGTATGATTAAAATTGTTACTTATATAGATATAAATTACACAAACGAGAAGTTTGATACACCTTATTAAAAGATACGCGATCAAAGTATTTAGCTCGTTAAAGTTCAATTTCAAAGCTTTTCAATTTATTCAATCACGTGTTTGAAAGAAAATAGTTTTGCCTAAGGCTTTCTAAACTATTAAAAGTCAAGTTCGTTGGTTTGGTACCGATTTATCCCACGTCTAAATTAAATATTTTTATATGTATTGGAAAAAATTTTTTTTACTTGGTGGCGCCAAATGGGTATCTGTGTCTACAAGGCAGAATCGCTTAATATGAAAAATGTTTGGCATATCAGACTATTCTGTTATTTCTGTTTTTAGCTGCAATGAAAAGAGAACGCTGACGGTCACATGACTCGAGGTTCACATTAGTGTTGTGAACGAATTGAAAAAAATCCATTCTCTAACGTACATTTTAAATCTAAATAAACTCGTACAAACGGTAAGGCCACCCTCGAGGAGTCGCACCGTTTTGAGTTTATTTAAATTAAAATTTACTTTCCCATATATAGTGAATGAATTTCACTCGACTTGTCGTTCACGACGTTAGTGTGGTAAAATGTTTTGTCGAGCAATATAGCGATATAGTGATGACAAATATTGGAACTTTTTGTGGATTTGTATATAGGTATAACCAAACGCAGTACATCTGGCTTCTGCTAAAACAGCTCTTTTACCCAACAATGTGGATTTTGAGAAAAGGCATATCTAACGTTATAAGCTGAACTCTGCAGTGTCTCACAAATGCAAACTGAGTAAATAGTTATAATAATTGATCTCTTGCCGTTTTTCACTAAGTGCGCTTCGATACTGTCCTTTTTTGTTTTTGCTATAGTTAGTGCTGCCGTCTAGAGAAGACAAGGCAAAACTTTCAGAGTCTTGTCTTGTCTTGAAATATCAAGTCTTCACTCAGTCTAAGACAAGATTAACAAACTCTTGTCTTGTCTAATATCAAGACTCTAGATTATTTTCAAGAGTCTAGATTAGTAGTAGTAGGTAAAGTAAACCTTTACATACTACTACTTAGTTTATCTAGACTCTTGAAAATTGTCTAGAGTTTTGGCAAGAGTCTTGATCTAGATAAAGCAAGTCTTGTCTTGTCTTGAAAATTTCTTTTGCAAGTCTTGTCTTGAAAATCTAGACAAGACAAGAGTCTAGAAAGTCTAGATCTAGACGGCAACATTAGCTATAGTAAATCCAGAATCAAATCAACGATGTTATTCCATTTTCATTTTGAAAAAAACGGGTTTCATTTCTTTTATTCCAAACAGTGCAAGTCCTCAATAATTTACCTACAACACATTTCTGAACCGGTAAGTTTATTCTGCCTTCAAGGTAATTGGAAAGAGATGAGTCTTGGATAGACAAGTTATATAGCGGAGTGTGCTGGCAAACCTTTGCTTTACGTAAAAAAAAACTAAAGTGAGTTTGGTGCACATAAAACAGGTTCTTTATATTAGCTTGTCAGAATCATGCTTTGTGCTCCCTCCACGCAAAATAATGCCGTATTGCATATAGTTGATAGATAGTTTGAAAATGGCGACCTGAACATCTGTTTGCATAATCATACAGTAGGTGTGGTCATGATCAGTACGTACATACAATTTTGCATATGCGACGCAGATTGTTTTATGTAATAATAAGGTATTGATTGGATCATGTGTTTTATACAGGTGGATGTAAAGACCATCCGTAATTTCATAAACACAACAGATATAAACAAAAAATAGGAGAATGAATTAGTCTTATGCCCATATTCATAGTTAACCCTTAAGGTAAGTGTTAAGGGTCCCTTCGCTGAGGGTCACTTAAGTGCTGAGGGCACCTTATTCAAAGGAGCGTTTCATAGTCATTTCCTTGAGTGAGGGAAGAATTAGAGTAAACCTCCATATTTTTTTCTTTAGAACAGTTGTTCATTCTGCAGACCGATTGTGTTTAGTTGTCATTTTTGATATAAATGCGTGTTTTTCATGTGTTTTACTGATTTTACTTTTTCGACACTTAAGGTACATACTATCCACCCTTAAGGTGAGGGTGATGTAAGGGCCCTTACAGACGTCAATTTTGACTATGAAACGCATATTCGATTTGAGGGTATGAGTAAGTGTCCCTTACTACATAAGGGTTAACTATGAATACGGCCATTAGTCTTCCGTAATCGAGTTTCTGTATATAATAGTACGAGTTCGATTTACTAGACTCCAAAGTTTATTCTCTTTTTTTTCTGAATTATATATGCAGTGATGAATTTTTGTAAAAATGTCATCTAGGCTTCGCACAAGACGGAGACTTTTTCAGTTTCGTCGCGACGAGACCAGATCGAAACGATAGTCGATACCTATTATCTAAACTCTATAAAGACATCGAGTCGATACCGCAACGACATCGAGATTGCACCTTTATTTAATTAATTTATTTATTGTGGATTATAGACGCGTCGACAACTTAGGTCATTAGCGTCTTAAATACAACAAATATCATAATATATCACTTAAAAAAAAAAAAAAAACTACTAGGGCTTGAGAATAGCCGAGAGTGTAGCGGCGCTGTTGTTTACATGGCGTTGCTATGGTTCCTCTATTACAAGCCCCCAGTTCCCGAGTTCTAGCCCGAGAGCTGGTAAAAGTGTCAATTGGATTTTCAATTTATTATTATTAAAAAAAAAAAAAATAATGAATTGAAAATATGAATTGGTGCTAGGCCCAAATAACCTTAGCTGTTGGTGGTCTTTAAATACAATACAATACTTAAAAACTAAATAACATCACAAAACATCCATGAGCAGAGGTGGGATTCGAACCCACGACAGTCTGATTCAGAGGCCGCGACGCTACCAACTGGGCCATACTGTCCTCTGCACCTTTATTGTTACGAGAATTTCGCAGATATACTTTTGGAGAAAGTACAATAAAAAATTCTCAGGAAATAAAAATTTAGTTATCAAATGAATGAAAATTTGTTATTTATATACTGTTAGTTCCATACGACCTTGAATATAATTGTGATTATAATTTGTAATTTCCTAAAAAAAAAAAATTAAGAGAAAAACCTCAAATTCAAGACTTTTAAAAATACGGTTCTTTACGATAAAAATTCCAAATTCATACAATATAAATTAGTGTGGAAATGATATTTTCATGAAAATAACTGGTCGCTAAAATGTTGTGTATTGATTGAACACACCATATATTTCTTAAATTTACCTGTGAAACATAATTTATTACCACTTCGAAAGGTCTAACGTTTTTGTTACGGTCGACCTTAATACTGATTGGTGATAATGATAATAGATATAGTGTCCTTGCATAATAATATTCTTAAGTTCCATGTGGGTACTTTTTTTGTGGAACTATACAAAAAAAACTGACATATAGGTATCTATTACAGGAATATTGCTGTGAATAAGAAGTGTAATGATTTTTTTGCAATACCCACTACAAGATAGCTATCTTTTGATGTATGTATACCAGCCTGCATTGGGTCATAGGCAGGCGTACAAAAGTGTTTATTCGCTCTATCCGCCTGCGATTACATACTCACGACCTTCACGGCCTACTGTAAAAGTAAAGATGGCGACGTAAATGAACTGTCAAAACTTTTTGAAAATGAAGATAAAGTGAAAAGTAGGTATTTTGTAGTGGGTATGGCAAAGAATACCATATATATTATCGTGCGTAGGTAATGGTATTATGACTCGTGTGACAGTAATTAGCTATCGCTGATTTTTACATACTGTCACCACTATGTAGTCAGTAATATACCCCTTTATACGCACCTATTTATTTTATTTTTTGTAGATTATTGACGCGTCGACAACTTAAGTCATTAGCGTTTTAATTACATTAAATTATCAATTCTTTTAAAACTAAATGACATTACACAACATCCATGAGCGGAGGTGGGATTCGAACCCACGACAGTGTGATCCAAAGGCCGCTACGCTAACCGTTACACCACACTGTCCTCTTTTATACGCATATAGATACACAATCTACTAATATTGCACTTTAGAAAATCATTGAACTGTTTTTATAATAGCTCTCGTTAGAATATTTTTCTGCCAACGATTTAGCATTATCTATAATTATTGATATAATTATGTCATTTAAGATGCGTTAATCCATCCCTGCATTTTTCTAATTTACACGGACGTAACAATTAATGGTTCTTTAACTTAAGTAATTAGTTATAGACTAGTGATGTGCCGGATCGTTAAAAATGTATATCCGCGGATACGGATCTGAATACGGATATTTGGTCTCAAGATCCGCGAATACGGATACGGATCTTAACTTTCTTAGAGTATACGCGGCGGTAAATACTAAATATTGCACATCGACCTTTGGAAAGAGACTATCTGTTATGGGAAAAAGTTATTGACCACGATATTAAAAAATAAAAAATAATCTGAATGGAATTTAACTGTTTTTCATTATTACCTAATCACATATATACAGGGTGTCCAAGTTGACGTTGGCTAACATGGGTAACTTTGTTATTAGTGGAGATAGAAAGTCGGTTAAATGGGCAAAGTAGTACAGAATTATGTGCTCATTAACGTCCCGTCGAAAAAACAATTGAATTTTGACACACTATGGATTTATTTAGAAAATAGTGAAAATTGCCGTTTTTGAAAACTGGCCATAACTTTTTTATTTATGAAGATATCTGAAAATTTCTTTAAGCATTTTTTGATAACTTTTTATGATCTTTTCAGTGGCGTAGGCTTAATTTTTTTATATCCACTACATAATGAGATATTGACATGAACTTTGGTTTTTCTTATGGACGCCATTTTGGATTTTTAGATATTCGAATTCTGCTTATTTTTCTGATTAATTTGGTGTATCACATGCCACATTTAAAAAATTTGCAATGAACGTCCCATATAAGAGACATTAAAAACAACTGACAATCAAGTTATAATTATTTAGTGCGAACATTTTAAGTGTAAAATTAATAATAAATCGTAGTTTGGCAGAACTGAAATATAATTTGACTGTCAGTTGTTTTTATAGTGCCTCTAATATGGGACGTTAATTGCATTTTTTTTTAAATGTAGCATATGATACACCAAATTAATCAGAAAAATAAGCAGAATTCGAATATCTAAAAATCCAAAATGACGTCCATAAGAAAAACCAAAGTTCATGTCAATATCTCATTATGTAGTGGATATAAAAAAATTAAGCCTACGCCACTGAAAAGATCATAAAAAGTTATCAAAAAATGGTTAAAGAAATTTTTAGATATCTTCATAAATAAAAAAGTTATGGCCAGTTTTCAAAAACGGCAATTTTCACTATTTTCTAAATAAATCCATAGTGTGTCAAAATTCAATTGTTTTTTCGACGGGACGTTAATGATCACATAATTCTGCACTACTTTGCCCATTTAACCGACTTTCTATCTCCACTAATAACAAAGTTACCCATGTTAGCCAACGTCAACTTGGACACCCTGTATATAAAATTTTATCTATGAATTGAAAATTGATAAGGTAAAAGATCCGCCAAAAAACTAACGGATACGGATCTTTCTTTTCCCTTGGATATCCGCGGATACGGATACGGATATCCGGCACATCACTATTATAGACACCAAAATATTACGAAAAACTTGTGTTGTTACAAACCTTCAATATCCAGATTCGAGAATTGGTGAAACAATCAATTGGATTTTGAGTGTAGATATTATTGAAAATAATAATAAATTGCAAATGGCAATATCCTATCCAGCTCCGGCATTCATATTCTTAAAAAATTAAAAGTAACTAATCTATTTTATATATCGGTATAATATATATCAAATTTGTTCTGATGTCTTGATTAATTTGATATGTAACAGATACACCTCATCATAAATCGTTTATATATGTAGTACTGTTGTATATAAATGACTTATTAATAACTGTTTTTTTACCGCGAGAACAATTTAAAAATTGTTTATGGATTATTTCTAAAAAATCACGCAAAGTTCTACTTTTAAAAATCCATTGTCTATATAACAGCATCACTAAGTCTCCACGGTTCATATAATAATAATGTTTTGGTTACCTATGTCCTATAGCATACAATATCTTAATACCTATAATCATAAGCAGTTTCATTATAATAATAGAACAAACCCTATCATTATATTAAAAACATATTATAAAACTTATATCGCAAGAAATTACACTAAAAATATCAAAAGTTTACCTAAAATGTGTATACTTCAATTTCATCGAAACCAATAAGGGAACGTACTCATACTACGTGAGTTATTTTTTACAATTTTTTACCCCTTTCCCCCCTTGGTGACCACCCATAGTATATTCCAAGACCCCCCCTCTAGTTCTCACGTAGTTATTCATAAATATGGTTTTAAATCATTTTTTGCAAACAGAAAGTAAAAAAAAATTAATTTTGCTCATATTTATCTTTATTAATACGGCGCATGCCACATGACTCCAAGAAGTGCGTCCATACCTATAATTACAAGTGAAAAAATATTATCAAAAAGAAAAAACTTATGTAAAGTGCGAGATTTCCCTAGAGGATATTGACTACGTGACGTTAGTATTAACTAGTACCTAAACAATAAAATGTCAGGCATACTTCACTTATCGCAATATCATATTCGTTATATAATATGTATTCATCATTCATCAGCGACAGTTGACTGATTGTATTTCATGTTGGCAATGTCATTTCTCTGAATTCATCGCGGTATATAAGTAATCCTTTAAAATCCCTCGTCACAAATAAGAAAATCAATATTTAATGTAATATCAGATTAATAATATAATTGGAGAACTGCTTCTAAGCTGTCTTTTAATAATAAATTATGTATCTTAGAATAGACTTAGGTAGGTACTCCAAGATAGTATAGAAACATTGAGTAGTCAGTAGAGGAACTGTGTGAGACAATAGAACAAAATATGTGCCTATCCGCAAGCGCTACAAAGCCCATTGTGAGCTATTGATAGATTTTTGATAGAGCATGTATATTTTCAGAGCATATTTTTTGATATATAAACTGAATGACTCTGGCGTGACCCAGACCTAGACAATCTATAATAAATTAGCACCTGTGAGATTATCACCTGGATTGAAATTGTAGGTACAGTGAAAACTCTCTATAACGAAAAAACTCTCAAACATTAGTTGAACTTCTTTGGTTTTCCATAAGAACCGATATATAGTCTATGTCCTAGGCAAATTAGACACAAAAGTGGCATTTAGGGGAAAAACGTATATTACTAGAGGATTTTGCGGAAAATTGTCGATGGTGGTCCCCTTAGTAACATAAGGTGGAACTACTCCCAAAAGTGTTTTTTTGCAAAAATCTAGAGAACTATTTATGTTAGGACAGAAAAGGTCATTATCAATCTTAAAGCTGATAAAATTTTGAACAGAATGACATTTCATAAGAACATAATAATTACAGCAGTTGAAAACGACATTACGTTTTAGCCATGGGTTATTCCAAGGCTCAGTAACAATTAAATATTTTTGTTAAATACGTCATTCTATTTGAAATTTTATCAGCTTTATGATTGATAATGACCTTTTTTGTCCTAAAATAAAGAGTTCTCTAGATTTTTTGCAAAAAAAACACGTGGGGATAGTTTCACCCGCATAAAAAATTAAGTAGAGGGAGTGAAGGGTGGAATTTTTAGTAGGGGACCAAAAAAGCAATTCATGTTAAAAAGTTTAACCTTAAAAATTGCATTTTAACAAACTTGAGAATAATATAATTTTAGTGCCTTTTTCAAAACAGTGGAATATCGTTGACTTTTAAATAAGATAAAAGAGAAGATTAAAAAGAAGATAAGAAATATCACACTATATGCAAGTATATGGTGTATTAATTTAGTATAGGAACTGTAATACTTCTCAGGCAGGTACATCTTAAAATTTAGCTCCTTCGTATATAAAAAATCGGTATAGTATATCAACTCAACACACATTATAATTTACGGAAAAAAAATTAAATTAAAAATAATGAAATTTCTTTATATTGCAGTAGTATTTATAAATTTAACCACGAATTAGTTAATGCTGTTTCTTTTTATTAGTGAATACTTTTGCAATTATTGATATTTCGATAGTATATGCTACCTGTTTAAAAGTCATCATTTTAGCAAGCACATAACCGATTGCCTAGTTGACTCAATGCCTGACAACGCCAACTTGATCTCCTCGCATCTAAATTTAAAACAAAACAACTCGTTCGCTCTTAGGCACCTTGAACTAAAACGCACATTGTGTTAGTTCTCGAGGTGGATAATGAAAAAGCAACAGAGGCAACAACACAACAGACTCGCTGCATCCATGGCAACGCGGGTTTGAAACCCACACAAACGTCACCACACGCGAGATGCTGTATATACAGAATGTTGCATGACGTACTGTACAAACTTGAGGAGCATATTTCTGAAGTCATTTTAAGCAAAAAATGTCCTATGAACAAAATTCTCCATTATTACCGAGCTACAGACATTCAAAGATTAAGATATAAGCTGTAACATTAAGCTGTTTTATTGCAAAAAACAACAAAGTAACAACAATAGAAAAAACGAAAGTAACAGAACTATCTTATGTAGTGATGGGCGATACGAGATATTTTAGTCGATTGTCTCGATTGTTCAAACATCTCGATGACTCTCGATGGTTTTCACTTGGACTCGATTGTTGTTGTTTCATTTTTCACCGAGACCAAGTTGCATAGTACTGAATCGTACAGACGATGTCCACTGTCGACAGCCACATAATATATAATCGTTTATCACTCAACAACTGTGGTCGAGTCGATGGATGGTCGATTGTGCAGTAATCGAGTGCTCTGAGACCGACTGAACAGTGTGAACAGTGAATCAACGATGAACGAGTAGCGTAAACGTCAGGCTTCATTCGACCAGCATATAACCTTGAATCGCGATTATATGTATTCTCATTCGCTGGCAAATAATCGACTTGAGCAATCGAACATTTCGATTGTAAAATCAAACTCCGAGTCGATTGTGGACTCGATTGTTATTATGAACGATTGCGATTGTTTCGATTGTAAAAACATCTCGTATTCGCCCAACGCTAATCTTATGTGTTCAAAATGACCACTTTGAAGCAATACAGTGTATACAGCGCGATCAAGAATAGATTAAGAGTGGCCGCTCTGCACTAATACGCTGCCGCAGTTCAGCTCTAGTATCATGGCGAATTGGACATTAACCCTCGAGCGGGCGCGCCGGTGCAATTATGCTACCAATATTAAATCGAGAGGTGGTGGGGTATGACAGACTTATTTGCTAGCGCCATACGTTTCAGTATCTTATCAACTATTGCTGAATGAGTGTTAATAGTGCTTATTTTGTCAAAATTGATAAAGGTCTGCGATCGGCGGCGACTCAAGTTTTTTTGGTATCATATTTGATACCACGCGTCCAGTCATGTAAGTAATATTTTTATTTATTTATGGTATTATCAAACAGTATTTTTGTTATTATCAACTAGGAAACGTTCTGTATAATGGTATTCCATCTTTATTATATTTCATTGCAGGCCAAAAGGTCTTTCTGAAGAACAGATTCGGCAACTTAGTATAGAAGAAATGACTGATCCGCATGCTGGGAAATGGAGTGAAGACGATGTTATTATGCAAGAAGACCCTAATTCTGATTCCGAATCCGACCTGGAGTGGGAACAAAATGAAGATGATCAAGAATTTTTAAATTAGGACGCCCGTAATTCAAATCCACAGACGGAATTGGAATAAAAAGATGATGATTCTTCTGATGTTTCGCTCGAGGAAGACAATGATAAATTTTATACCGGCAAAGACAGAAAAACAAAATGGCGAAAAACTGATTTGGTGCCATTATATATAACTTCCAAGGATAAATCAAAGAATATTATCAAACCATTTCCTGGTTCTAAAGGAGCGGGTTTTACTCTTCATTAATAAATATGCAAAAAGTTCTTAACAAAAAGATGTTTAGTTTCTTAATTATTAGTATCTATGTAAAATGAAATATCAATAAATATATGCAAAAAATTATAAAAAGTATACTATCAAGAATTTTATTATTCTAGTTACTAAAGCATTAAAGAGTGATTAAAGTGATAAGGCTGCGTCAAAAGAGTACTTTTACAATTTGGTAGCATATTTGCACCACGCGCCCGCTCTAGGGTTAATTGTTCATAGGACACTTTTTGCTTGAAATTATCTTAGGAATATGCTCCTTAAGTTTTTATAGTACGTCATGCAACATCCTGTATATTTAGAGAACAACCCTCGCGACCGCATATATAATATGAGATTAGACAAGAATAACTGTTATACTCCGTGCAGCGGTGGTTATATCCAATTTCATTCCTGCACGTTCGTCCTAGAGTCTGAAAGTAAAGTCAAGTCGACACATTTACTTCGAGTAAAGGTCTGTAAAGCCATAAAATACATTTGAAAATCTAGAAAATCTGGTTATATTTTGTTCTGTGTTGGGTTATGAAGTGATGACAGTGATCCTAATATTATTTATTTGTTGAAACATTTTTTTCCCTGAATATCAAACTATAAGATGTCCACAATGTACGAAATAAATATCTGTATGATTGAGTATATTAAATAATAAATATCAAAATTCAATTTTTTATATTATTTCCTCCCTTTTTTGTCAGGAGAGCTCGTCTCTCAGTTTGAAAAGCAATATTCACGACCAGCAGTTCTCACGGGGTCTACGAATCTATATGATGTCTACTTGAGGGGCCTCCCACTTTTACATACTAAACAAAATGAAATGCAGCGATAAATTAGCAAATATATATGAAAATGAAACGCAAGACAAATAACAATTTGAAGATATATTTGTTTACATTTTCATAACACCATGATGTAAAGTTTTTTAAATGTTTATGAATGTAAGTCTAGGTTTGATCTTACCCTATAGTCACTTTATCCTTTTCGCACACAGACTTAAAAGTTAAAAAATATAGAAGTGATGCTGTCCGGTAAATTATATTTATTATTACATAATAACAACTCGTTGTGAATCAAGATTCATGGTATAGAATGGAACAAGAGACATACGAGTATAATTTGCATAAGTGCACTCGCTTTGTATATTACAGTTATAATAACAGAACTGCTTCTGTGTATTCAAAGTATCAGTGTATAAAATGTCCTAAGTCCTTCTATATTCCGGTAAAGTGTTCAAAGCCTGCGGGCGCATTTCAGAAGGTTTACAACCGTTTCTTGGTATGATTTATATTGTTGCTGAATATCAGAAAATACGATTCGTATATATAAATATGATAAATGGAAAGAAATTCTTATGTGAACAATTTTTAAAATTAAAAATAAAAGCCTAAGTGTTAAATAAATTTGAAGGGTATTAAAAGCAAACCATAGTCGTTGTCTTTCCTTTTTTTTCAAATAAAAGAAATATATTTCGATACACTTATTTCTTATCATAAGGGGTTTGTAATTGTTTAAGTATCTAAAATGATGAATATTGCCATTTTTTGATAAAGAAACTAAAAACTTTGTTTTTTTAAACATTTCGTCAAGGGTACTTGGCTTTTTTAAGACTAACAATATTTTAATTTAAAAAGATTTTCTGTAATTAATTCATTTTTTTTATAAATTAAAATGTTTTAAACATAAGAAATATGAATAGACACCTATACCGTAACTAAATTCACTATATTAGTGAAATTAACATAAGAATATCAGACGAATTATCGCCATGATATTTATATAGAAGGCTATATAGGAAAAATGTAAATGCACCGCCGGGAATCGAACCCAGAACTCCCAATTTCGCGTCGGGTAAGTTTCCAGTTACTACACAGTGCCCAGCAGCGTACATTCATATAGATTTCTCGTTATAATTTGATTTAAAATGTTTTATATAACACATGCACGCTTTTAGTGTTTTTTCGTATCTGATTTGCGAACCTTAAATAGCCGTTTATTGACTAGTGACCATTATGTAACGCTTTTCAGTGCTATAATGAAAAAACAGTGGCATAATGAACCATTATGCAACTAGTTACATAATGAACCATTATGTAACTGTTTTTTTTTTTTAATTCAATTAAATTCTAAAATCATGCATGTGTTATATAAAGTATAGTGTGCAACGCGTGTGCTATATCTTTATGCGTCAGGCGCGATATTTTCAGCACTCGTATTCGGCTCGCGATGCTCACTCGCCAAGGCTCGTGTGCGCTCGCCTACTACTCGTGCTGAAAATATCGCGCCTGACGTATAAAGATGTATTTAGCACACTATAGTTACACAATATACTATTAGTGATGGATGTTTTTGTCCAGTGGATGTTGCATTTTAAGTGAAACGATTTTCGCTAGTACATTAATGTTTTCCATAACTATATCAGGTAAACAAATCTTGCAGCTGTTGCGTCTTCATCGTATATAGTTTCTAAGCAGACCTGGCATTAGGATATGGAACAGAGTTTTTGTTTGTCAAGTTTCTAAAATAACTATTAAAACAGAAAATTTGATTTATTTGAAAAACATTATTTATATAATGCGAAATAATGCGTGAAGGCTTATCCCTTTTCAAATATTATTGTAGTTTCCTAGCAAATTTCGATTTTAATGAGTCAATTTGTATGATGGTACTTTAAAAATCCGTCCAGAGGTTTGATTATCATATTCCAACAGTATAATTGACCATAAACTGAGCTGTAACTAATTTAATAGTTTTATTTATGAACATCAATATTAATGAGGCAATATTTCTGTTCCTCTAGAGTCTATAAGGATGAATAATTTTGGTGTAATAGAAAAGTTTTAATTATGACGTTTATTCTGGGCAACATATGAGCCAAAGTCAGACAATGTCCCCTTTTCGCTTCTGAGTTCTGAGAAGCTTTAGGCGTTGTGACTTATGTGGGAACTATATCACTCTTTCCCACCAACAGATATAGTACTCGCTATATATTCTTGGACAAAAATAGAGGATCTATTTATGTATTATTGATAAGTAAATTAGATCTTCTATCCTTGTCCACGAATATTGCGATTATTATGTGTTGGAGGAAAAGAGTATACAGCCGACAATTCGCTATCCATATATTATACTAAAGATCAGTTATAACTATACAGGGGGCGTGTGGTTTCCAGCTAGGAGGATTCGTGTCAATGCACTATCAATGTAAACACAGCGATGCTGATGACCAGTCAGAAATCAAACCTGGCCTACACGACGCTCGTAAACATAGTTTGTGTAAACTTGAACGATGTTTCGTAGTTTTAACTTTCTGCGTAAATTAACACGAATGATTTTTGTTTTACCGGAGACTTCAACGCTAATTAAACACGCATACATCTGTATTCATATCCACCTTTAGGCATTTTCAAACCAGTTCAGGGGAGGCCACAAATATCTAGATTCTAGAACAAAACTGACTTTTCCATGTGTTTCAGTACCTAAAATTATAATTTTCTCTGTCTGAATGAATGAATTGTCAATTATAGACGCTCGACAACAGAGGCCATTAGCGTCTGATGTTTTCTCTGTCTTTTAAGAGGCAAGTAGTCTGTTTTTTTAATAGAATTCACATATAGTGCAAGTCTATGACTATACCATAACGTCTGCAGCTAAGTTAGACGACCGTCTGCTGCCACGTAACTTAAATAGTTCTTGCCCACGAATAAATATTTCCAACTTTTCCCTGATTTCCCTAAGTAATGAGTTATTAAAAATCCTATTAGTTTTCACCTTTTTCGTGTCTATCATATACAACTCTGCCTGTCACTATGAGCTACACTTTGGAATTTGGAAGTGATATGAAAAGTAAATTGTTATTTTGATTTTTCATATTCCAGGAATTTAACATCTTATACCTATTATTAATTTTTATATATATAATATTATTATTAATTTTTAGTTTCGGAAAACTTTTTTTTACTTTTCGACAGTTTTCTCCAAAAACAACAGCGTAAATACACATGGAAACCCTATAGGTAGGTAAATATGCAATATTAATAATTCATACTTTGATTGTAATTGCGTAACAAAATTGATACTGGGGGATCGCAACTATAATATACAGGATGTTTTGTAAACATACGGCAAACATTCAAGGGGCTATTCCCTGGGTTATTTTAAGAATATTTTGTCCTTTGATGATTTTCGGAAAGCCGCTTTTTTTTAAATGAAGAAGATTTCAGATATCGGATAATTCACAAAGAAACAACCCTGGTGTTTTGAAGAAGTTCGACAGTCAATGAGGAGAAGATATTAGATTCATGCATCCTATAGCTGGTGCTTGTCATTTTCAGCAGTTTTCTGTATCTTCGAAACAAAGCGGCTTTCCGAAAATCATCAAAGACAAAATATTCTTAAAATAACCCAGAGAAAAACCCCTTGAATTTTTGCCGTATGTTTACCAAACACTCTGTATATAGGCAAAAGGGTATTGGCTCACGAGAATCTCTTCCATGCACTGTGAGGGCAAAGGATAACCCCGCACAGTGGCTACACAATAATGCACCAAGCATCAACATACAGCTATATACGGCAGGTTGTTTCTGGGGATGTCGTTTTCAAGGTGAAACTTATAGCGAGGAATATACCTACACCTGTCTAGGGAAGAATGCCGGAATAGTATGCTATTTGAAAAACAATATACTTTTTTAATGCCCCCATCTGCTAGGGCTATTTGGGACAAGTGACTAGGCCCTCCAGTCAGGGTTCATTCTGATTGGTAGAATACTCCATATTGATGTCGTTTGACACACACACAGACACCTATAAACGAACCTAAAAACTAACTAGTGAACTCTATATACTAATATGGATAGTTGATTACGATTAAAAAATGGGTTTTGTATGCGGACAATGTTCAAATACATATTTTTCAAGACAGGCATTTATGTTCACAAAATTAGAATGAAAACTTCAGGTAACGCTTGTAATCTAATTCTTTCAATAAAAGTCGATCAATTTTTTGACATTTCAAAATAAAACCTAATTTAATATTATTATTTGAGATATTAGGAATTTGGACATCCTAAATTAGGATGTCCAAAATTTATACAGTAGATAACAGTGTTCTTGAGAAATTGGAATGGAAAAATAAACTTTAATTAAGTTTTATTTTGAAATGTCAGAAAATTGATCGGCTTTTCATTCTAATTTTGCAGTGAACATTAATGCCTGTCTTGAAGAATATGTATTTGAACATTGTCCGCATACAAAACCCATTTTTCAATCGCTATCAACTATCCATATTAGTATACAGAGTTCATTAGTTAGTTGTTACGCTCGTTTAGGAGTGTGTGTGTGTCAAACGACATCAAGATGGAGTATTCGACCAATCAGAATTGACCCTGACTGCAGGGGCTAGTCGCTTGTCTATCTGGGTCTCTACCAATTCACAATTTCAATGTATTATTATTTTTAATAACTTGAAAATCCAATTGATAGTTTCACCAGGCCTCGAATTAGAACCTGGGAACTGGGGGCAATAAAGGAGTCATAGAAACGCCATTTTATATAATGTCATCTCATACGAGCTCGACTATTCTCAGTTCTGGGGTAACTGTAAAGTACGGTAATAACTGAAAAAGAGAACATTATTTTGTGAAAGATATTTTTTTTGTTTTCTTAGATAACTTGATAATACTAAGATTATAACGTAAATGGTTTAAATTTTGAATCTGAGAATCGTAAAAAGAACTTAATAGCTAACCATGTTAATATTTAGTTTGAACTCAATTTTTAAGGAAATGATTAGTTTTATACCTATATCGAAAAAAGAACACATTTTTTGCAGAAAAATGATGTAAAAATTGTCTGATTACTTTCAAAGTTTAGGTAGACTTTCGAGTACGAAAATAATCGCACAAAATAACCAAATGTTCCACCTTTAGGCGTTTAAATAACATAAATGACTAAATGTAAATATCTTATGTCGAATCTCAGATCCAAAGTTTGAACTTTGACCAGCCGCTGTAGTAAAAAGGCACCAGAATCGTCCGTTCCTCTATAACTCTAACACCAGAAACACATTACTAATGTATTTTTTGTTAAATTAACATTCAGGTAACAATTCACCAGAAACTCTGCATAAATCGCACCCGTTTATTTGAAACACTATTCTAGAATGTGTATATTATTTACGTATGCTTATGTATTATACATTGTGAACTGTTGAGGTTATGTTTAGTTAGAGAGGGCAGTGGCCCTGCTTTAGTATACAGTCGTAGCTATTGTGTTTGACGTCGTAGACATTTCAGATGTCACATATCAAGGTCTTTACGTTATGTCACCAGGCGCATATTGTGTTTATATTGTTGAATCTATATCGCAGACAGAGGACATGTTTAGGGTAAGTGTTCCAACTAACGGTATGTAAAAAGAAATCTAACGACTTCAGATCTGGGGGCCATGGTATGGGTCCACCTCTTTCAATCCACCCCTCTGGGAAATTTTCATTCAGGAAATTTCTCACTTGTATTCCATAATGTGCCAGTGCCCCATAATGTTGGAACTAGTGATGGGACTCGAGTTGTGTTTCACTCGAGTGGTTTTTATTTTAGTCGCATTCGAGTCAAATTTATTTTTACTCGGCTTTCGAGTGACTCGAATCGTCGAGTGACTCAAATCGTCGAGTGACTCAAATCGGCTAGATCCACTCGATTGACGAGTTGACTCGGAACACTCGAATGGCCTGTAGTGACTCGAGTGAGAAGTACATAAGTTAAGACATGCTTAGCCGATGTATGACATACAATATATACATGCCTTAATTTTTCATTTGAAATTCAGTACATAGTTTGAGTTGTTTTATTTGTAAATGTTTGTGTAAACTGTAAAGCTGTTAATTAATTGCTAATAGTTCGTGTTTAAAATGAGTGAGAGCTACACTGAATGTGGTTAGTGGTTACTCATTATTAATATTATGACCTGCCTTTATGTAAAAAAATGACGAGTTACATTGTCACTTGAGTGACTCAAATCACATCTTCACTCAAGTGACTCGTTTTGTACAGGCGAGTGACTCGAGTGAAAAAATCTCATTACTAGTTGGAACCAACAATTTAATCTGTAACTGCTATATAATAGGCTATTGATTATGTCATATAGAAAGGAACTAAGACGTTCACGGGTTTTATTGCATGAATCGGTCAATGAGTCATTTAAGAAGAAAAACCCGCGGAGTGATATTAAATTAGAGGGTGGTAATTGGAGATAGGGGTGAAAATGCACCCTTTTCAGTTTTTTCAATATATCTCGCAAACGATGCAAAATTTCGATATACTTTATATGAAACTTTTTGTAGAGAATTGAATTTCCCATCGAAATGGCTTATTTAAAAAAAATTAAAACATTTTTTTTATGCCAAAAATGTTGAAACAAAAAGAAAAAAAAGCCAAAATTTCGATTTTTTGACTTTTTTTGCGTATCACTTTTTTTGGGTCAGAGATAGGTATAGGGCATAGGCATTGCTTTGTTGGAAAAAAAGTAGACAAAATTTCCTTTAAAATGCTGGGTCGAAAAATTTTTTTGGGCTAAACATTGACCGAAATATGGCTACTCGAACATAGCTTTTTTTTTCGATTGACTGACAGACAACTCCCAGGTCAAACCGCTGAAGATATAAACTTGAAATTTGGAGAGTAGGTAGAATTGTTCGAAATTCAACCCCTGAGAGGGTTAAATAGGGGATGAAAATTTGTATAGAAGTTCGCCATTTTTGAAGTTGGGAACATGAAATTTTGCACAGGAGTTCCTTATAATATAACGTAAGAAAAAAGTTTTGGCAATTTATCTCCTAAGGGGGTTAAATAGAGGATGAAAGTTTGTATGTAAGTTCATCATTTTTGAAGCTAAAAGCATGACATTTTGCATAGGAGTACGTTATGTTATAAGGAACTCCTGTGCAAAATTTCATGTTCCTAACTTCAAAATTGACGAACTTCCATACAAATTTTCATCCCCTATTTAACGAATTGAAAATATGAATTGGTGCTAGGCCCAAATAACCTTAGCTGTTGGTGGTCTTTAAAGCACAATTTTAATTTAACGATTCAAAAAATGTTAACATTGCCATGTGCACCTAATGAATTATGTTACACAACTAATTGGAGCGACCGTACGATAAAACTTATTATTTACATTTTTATCAATAACGCGATAACGAAGGACAATTGGAAAATTTTCCACTCTTAATTTTCGATTTGTGTTAGCCTCCTGAATCAAATCCCAAATGCACGGGCGTCAATTTTGAGACACCCTGTATTATGTATATAATTTTTCAGCCACGAAACAAACTACAATAAAACTCAAAATTCCCAGTGCAATCCATTATCTTTCTGATGCACTATGTAACTATGGGATATTATTATGACATGTAATATTAGGGTGGATGCTTAAAATGGTCATTGCCGAACATTTATGCTCTCATGGGCTAAAATGTTTCTAAATAGATAAAAAAATGTAGCCGAAATTTCAGGTCCCTACCTCAATTTTCACTTGTGCCTCAAAGACATCGAATTTTCCCATTTAAATATAACATACGATTTTGGCACTTCGCGGTTAATTGGTTTTCTAGCGCAATTTTGTTTTAAAAAATCTGAAACTTGACAAATTTATTCCTTATGGTAGTATAAGGTATTTTAGAATTTTTTTAGAGATTTTTAATGATATAATTTTCGAAACTACAGCTACACAAAAAACATTTATTTTTTGAATTGTTGAAATTTTTACGCTCAAATTATACATCCCTACTACCAAATATTATCTAGGAAAATTTCTAAGTTTCAGATTTTTTTTAAACAAAATTACGGTAGAAAAACAATTAACCGCAAAGTGCCAAAATCGTATGTTATATTTAAATTATTTATTATCGCTCCATAAATCTATCTATCGTTACATAAGTTAGTATTACTGAATATTTCAAAGAATTAAGTTGGTGAACATTTTTTAAAACTGCTTCCTTCGACATCGCATTTGTTTAGTATCTGTGAGGACTGAGACAACTTGGCAAGTAAATAATTCGGTAGCAAAGCTGATAGGGGAGCGGATGCAGATATTGTGCGACCAGGCCAAAAAATTCTAGTTACGCCACTAATTCACATCAGAAAAATCAAGGTGATACAAAATAACCAAAAAATCCGAAGAAAACGAAACGGCATACAGAAGTGCCGTTACAATATTATAAATTAAACTACAATTGAAAATAATAAAGTACATACATATAATGAACAGTTTGAAAATACGTCCAATATTACTTCTTAACGCCTCAGCAATTAAGTGTAAGTAAATGCAGTTGCTAGCACCATTAATAATATATTATCATTTATCAGCTGTACACAAATTACTATGGTCTTATTTATAATATTCATAATTCTTGGAAAAATGATTATACTTATTATTGCATTCTACTCGTCGAGGTTTATCACTTACTAGCAGCCCCGTCCGGCTTCGCCCGGGTGCTAAGAAAGCCCGGGTGCAATACACTACTCACTCGCTTCGCTCGTTCGCTTAAATAAGTATAAGTTTAATTAAAAATTGACTTTTTTACCAAGGAGCTGGGGTAGGGTCAGTGAAGGATTAAGCTTGTGAATGCATCCGCAAGCACAACCTGGGGTCTCTAAGGTAAACCTGTTTTTGAGCCTCCCCCCTCCAAATTAATTAAATAAACGTGAGAATAAAAAAATCTAGTTTCCTGTTTGTTTTTTTTTTTGAGGTCCGAGCGTGCACATTTTACGCCTGTGCCGCAAAATTAGATTAAAGGCTCTACCCCATAACAGTAAGTGAATAATTCATATGACTGTTTAAAACAAAAATGCAACAGCTCGTGGTGGCACTAGGGCATGCAATTCGAATATTCGAATAAAGCGAATATTCGGCTGCATTTATTATTCGAATAGTAATTCCTATTATTCGAATATATTCGAATTATTTGTTAAGAATTAAAATTGTTTAAAAACGGTTTACGGCGGCGCTAAAACATCTTACAAACGCTACACTAGCTCTAAGTTCGCGCTAGGGCGTGGGAGGGGAATCGAAACGGGGCGAGAAAAGTTTTTTTTTGTTAATTATTGCATGTTTATTTGATATAACTATTTACTTACGTTACGTTACGTACGTGTACTTAATTGCTTGATTTGCTCTTCGCACGTGCTAATAGACGTATTATTTATTTGTGAAGTATTTTTTTTATAGGGGAGCAATACCCCATACTTTTGTGGTACTAATTAATAAAAATGCGTCTTAGATGCTCATTTAATATTTTTGTTTGAATAGGAAAAACAGAAAGAAAGAATTTTGAATTTTTTTGATTACTTAAATATGTTCATTTGATCTATGGTTCTCGGAAGCTATGTGCGCTCTAATATTTAGTTGATTTGATCTGAATTTTTACGTAACTAAGTAAAGTAAAAATGATTATTTGATCTCTTTTTAATTAGAAGTAAGCTGCTTTTGTTGTTAAAATATTGATTGGATTTATGGACGTGCAGTAGGCGTGTTGATTTTAAATAATTAAAAGTCATTTATTGAAGTTCCAGTGTTTTTATTATTTTTACCAATTATTCGAATATATTCGAATATTGGCTAAAATTTGAGCGAATATTCGAATACCTGAAACATCCGAATATTTGCATGCCCTAGGTGGCACGTAATTTGATTGGATTCCAAGTTTCAACTGTCTTGACTTTTCATGACGTTGCGCATGACTATCGTATTTACATTAGTTCGAACTTCCAATAAGTATTACGACAGCCCATTTACATCGCGAAAGAAACACGTCAGTCGTTAAGTATCACGCAAGCTATTGGCACAGCGAAGTAGCCTTTATTAGGCTTGAATTCATTGGCCACGCTATATAATATATAATATTTTGTTAAAAGTTACACAAACACTATATAAGTTTTTTTACTGTATTTGTGTTATGACTACACAGTGCATTGTTGACGGTTCTGGTTAAACATTTCCACTGTTAATATATTTTTTTATTTATTGCTTCCTCATTAGCACATGCGTAGTGTGCCTATAAGTGTATATTTTTATGTATTATACAATACTACAGTGTGATTATTCCAAAATCCAAAGTTAAAATGTACACAGGTTTGAAAATAGCCGAAACGATTTCACCGGCGTTTTACGCTAGTCAGACCAATCTTAATTCTAATTCGGTTTTCTGTTCTAAACAAAACTGACAATTTTTCAGTGTTAGAAGATTTAAAGGAGGTGCACGGCGGCACAAACGAAATTAGGAACAATATAATATATTAATAACGTATAATTATTACTACATTTTTCTGACCCTTGTGATTCTCTTAACAAAAAAATTCGACTGATGACCAGTCTTATACTTCCCACCCAGTAAATATTTGCAAAAAATAAACACTCTTTTTTTATTCTTTGAAAAAAAGCATGGCCCTCTTTTTTGTTTAGTGATCTAGTGATGGCAAGCTTAATATAGCAAAAATCATGGTTACCTTGATTTACGTATAATTTTTATTTTTTTTAGTAAAATATTTTTACTTCCCACCTCTACTATGGTAGGGAAGTAATGGATTCAGTCCGAAAACAATATTTCGAGATTTTAACAGATTTTCACGTTTTGAGACCCTAGCAATCGTTTAAAATCATTTTCCGACTGATGTCTGTATGTGTGTGTGTGTGTGTGTGTGTGTATGTGGTCAATTTTTCGCCTTCGATATCTTAAGAACGGAACAACATACGGGCATGCCGATTGTTCTATTGTGTTTATCAGCCTTTAACTTAGATCTGATTAGATTTTGAGTCAAATCGGTTCAGTGGATCCTGATATATTCAAAAAAACGACCTCAATGTCACGTATTAACATAGGTAAAAAAAAATATAAATGAATTATAGATGTTATAATATGAAAAAAATGTAAATATTTTTTTTCTCTAAAATGTATAGTTTTCGAGAAAAAAAATATTTTACTAAAAAAAATAAAAATTGTACGTAAATCAAGGTAACCATGATTTTTGCTATATTAAGTTAGCCATCAGTAGATCACCAAACAAAAAAGAGGGCCATGCTTTCTTCAAAGAATAAAAATTAAATTGTGTTTTAAAGACCACCAACAGCTAAGGTTAATTGGGCCTAGTCAAAGAATAAAAAAAAGAGTGTTTATTTTTTGCAAATATTTACTAGGTGGGAAGTATAGGACTGGTCATCAGTCGAATTTTTTTTCTCGAAAACTATACATTTTAGAGAAAAAAGATATTTACATTTTTTTCATATTATAACATCTAGAATTCATTTATATTTTTTTTTTACCTATGTTAATATGTGTTATTGAGAACGTTTTTTTTAATATCTCAGAATCCACTGAACCAATTTGACTCAAAATCTAATCAGATCTAAGTTAAAACCTGATAAACACAATAGAACAATCGGCATGGCCGTATGTTGTTCCGTTTTTACGATATCGAAGGCGAAAAATTGACCACATACATACATACATACATACATACACACACACACACACACACACACACACACACACACACACACATACATCAGTCAGAAAATGATTTTAAACGATTGCTAGGGTCTCAAAACGTGAAGTCTGTTAAAATCTCGAAATATTTTTTTTGGACTAAATCCATTTCTTATCCCTACCATAGTAGAGGTGGGAAGTAAAAAATACACACATTGTAGGTACTGAATATTGTACACAGAGCATCTAGATTCTAGTGACAAGCTACATCTAATAGGTACAAATCTCTAGGATGAATTGGTAATGCTGGGTTGCAAAACGCAATTATCAGAAAATCTGATTTCACTAATGACCTTACATTGTGATCATAATATAATTCCAGTTTTTTGTGTATGCAGGAACAGTCTAATGTCGTTTTTAAATGTCTTGTTGAGTAGAACACTAGACTGTACTCACAGAAAAACAAACGTTCTATGGTCTATAACACAGAAAAAATATTCTTATAAAAAAACGGTTATATCAACGCACCAAAAAGTATAAAATAAATGTCTTTCTCTTCTATAACGGTTAAAAGCGTGGAGCACTCGAATTAAATTAAATATAGGTACAGTGAGTGTTCCACGCTTTATATAAGTATATCTAAGAGAAATGCAGTTATATTTTCTACTTTTTGGCGCGTTGATAAAAGCGTTTTTTTATATTATGTACAGACATGGACAAAATTATTGAATATTTTTAAATGTTCCTAATTTTAAATAAATTCTGATAATATTTTAAAATTATTAATAATCACCATTTTTTAGAACTATAAGTGAATAAATCCGTCTACTGGATTAAAATAACATCAGCACAATGTATTATACAGTGAGAGCCAAAATGATTAGATAATTTTTAAAATGCCATAAAAAATATATGATATTTTCAATCTCAAAAATTAATCATAACAATCGAAAAAGGATGCTTTGGAGATATTTCGACAGTTGTCAAAATGGTGCGTTGGAATATCCACCAACGCATTTTTTGTGCTGAAAACTTTATTAGATTTTATATACCATACTTAAATGTATTTTTTATGGCAATTTAAAAATGATCAAATCATTTCGTCTCTCACTGTATATGTATAAGTTTACGGCAATCCTTTAAAATAATTTTCAAGTAATAGTGATAACAAAAAATATTCAACAATTTTGCCCATGCGTGTACTATATTTTTATTTTCAAATTTAAGTTATTATAATATACCTAGATATTATATTACCATATTTAAATTTTAAAGGACTCGACATGGAGACACGTTTTCCCACCATAAACACCGTCACTTCCACCACATGTTTTTATTTCCATTTTTAACTTGTTCTATAAAATATATTATTATAGCCAAAATATCATAATATTGTATTGTCATCCAAACTACATACGGTTGCAAAGTTTCACGTCAATTGGATATTTGCAAGATTTTTTTACATAGGTAGATACTTTACAAGATATAAGTGAAACTATAATATAAGCGTGTCAATAAAAAAAAAAAAAAAAAAATATCGTTTTTCAAGCAAAAAACTTTGATCAAAATGTCTAGAAAGATGATGTTTCGAAAGGGAAATTGTACAAAAATGTATGTTAAATACATGTATAGATACACAGTTAAAAACATAATTTCAATCGATCAATTATTTTTCGAGCAGGGTTGATTTAAAATAATTCTACAATGCTTTTTCTATGGAGAAGTATGTGTAGTCACAATCTAAAGTCATTGTCAAACTAGATTTTCTGACAATGATTTCTGCAGCCCAGCATGATGGCCTTAAAAACAAAAATTAAATTGAAAGCTGTGTCGAGCTGTCGTTCGTATAACGAAGAATTTATTGAAAAACGCCGCGAAAAATAGCATCGTGGTTTTCACTTTTCACATAGATTTATGGAATTTCGCGTATACAGCTCAAGACAGCTTCGCTCAACATAACGAAAAAGTAGGGTTAATTTATATTAGAAATCGTGTCCATCGTGATTATAATAAAATTAAGCAAAATCGCAGGATAGTGGACAATATAATTTGATTTATTAAATTAAATGTACGACGTTTCGTCTATAGATTTAGACTTTTTTTTTAATTTTTTTTAGGGTTAATGTTTAAAAAAATCGATTCTGTTGTACTAAAAGTTTTGGCGCCGCTAAAACATATTTGAAAAATTGACAAGACACCTTCTAGCAATTGCCTGAGTTGCTAGTACCTTGAGTCAGTTCGGTTTATATTTCGCAACTTTATGGACATTCTTTATATTACAATGCATAATGCGATGACAAGCCCAACTCGCGGATAACATTGTATAGGACATTTTTACGATATTTGTAAAACAAACACTAACTTCCGCTGTGAAAATCAGAAGCCTGAAATGCAACACATTTATTTGCAGACAACCAAAATTCAGAGTTAACAATTTATACATACAGTGTTTATTTGTTTAGAACAGGATTTTTCAAAAATCTTCTCTTATACCTAAATTAACAATGAAATTTGTGTTCACTACACGTACCTACTGTACAGTTAGGACGATTTCCACTTCTTTCTGTAGCGTCATTGTCTATGATTTTGCTTTAATATCTATATTAATTAATTATTATTGTTAATACACAAATATGTTTACCTACATATTCTGAATTTCTTTTGATAGGTGCCTATTCACGATTTTACGTTTACCAACGTTATCTAAATTTAGTACAACGGTATTCTGTAGTACCCTACGACTTCTAATAACTTTTTGTATAAATTTATCTGCAAAATAACTAATATAAGGCAGTAGGCATCCGTATATTTCGTGATACTATCATATTCTACAGGTTGTTTCATAAAAAGTGTGCCAAACTTATAGAGGTTGTAGAAGGCATCAAAATAAGCAATTTTGGTCAATAAACCCCTGCAGTACGGAAATGTGCCGTTTTGGCTCTAAAAGAAATCAAAGATTTTACATATCAACTGCTATATGATAAGTATCTCGTTATGTAGCGTATATTTCAATTAAGAGGTGCACCTTGAAACAATTACCGGAATAACTTATCAGCGCGATTCGCACTTAAACATTATAGTAGATACTTAATTGAGTTGCATTAACAATAATTAACAATTAAGTAAAAAACACACTTTGATATGTTTTTTGTTTTATTTTTCGGGGGTATAGGTAAATATAGGTTAAATATAAAGTATGTTAGTTAAACTGCTGAAATGCATAGTATAGGTAAGAATATATGCATATGGTAAGAATATTTACTAATAATTACTAAAACTGTTCTAGTTTAATGAACACATAGTAGGCATTTTAGTTGATATATAGAGAAGAGGTAGGCTATCATATTCATAATGCTGGGCGAAGTACCCATCGTAACATGTACCTATATCTAATAATTGTGAGTGATAATTAAATCAAATATAAATATTATATAAATTTAAAAGTACGATGAAATGTTTAATTTAAATCCGAACCTAATAAACACAAACATATATTAGATACTGCATAAACTGATAATTAAGCCCTAACCGGAAATGAAAAACCTGGCCCAGAATGAATGTTTAAGTATTTCACCTTCCAAAATCGTCACGATCTGGCAACGCTTGATATCAAATCATTTACACTCCACTATTCTAATTATAATGTTGTATAGTCACAATACAAAGCAGCTTATGTCAGATATTTTTTCAGTGTAAAGACACAGCATAATGTTACTATAGTCACGCATGCCCTGACGTAGGTATCTTCAGAGTTAGTGAACGAGCGAATGGAATGAAATTAATTGACAACGTTCAAATAAACACGAAATAGTGTGACTCTCCAGGAGAATCTTCACGGTTTTGGCGAGATTAATTTTAAAAGTATATACAGTGTGATCGCCGGCTGTGGAACGCTGTGAATAAAAAATTTCCTGAAGATATGTGTTAAAAATGCTTGGACACGTCAACCTTAGTTTTTGAACGCGCATCTTTCCTTGTAGTTGTAATTTGTTTTTACCCCCACCCTTCTGTGCAAAGACGTCACCGACATTATTTTAAATGGCAACCCCCATTTTTTTATGGATTCTGATTCTACTCGAAATTCTGGATTCAGCAATATTAATGATTCCAAAATTTCGAGTAGAATCAGAATCCATAAAAAAAATTGGAACTGCCATTTAAAAAAAATGTCGAGACGTCATTGCACAGAAGAGTGGGGGTAAAAACAAATTACAACTACAAGGAAAGATGCGCGTTCAAAAACTAAGGTTGACGTGTCCAAGCATTTTTAACACATATATCTTCAGGAAATTTTTTATTCACAGTGTTCCACAGCCGGCGATCACACTGTATACACGTTGATAAATGAGCTTCGTTTAACTAGTCATTCGGGACACTCGTGTATCTTAAACAGTGTTGCTCGAAAATTTGCACAAAAATCTTGCTTGTCTTGGTTTAGCTAAATAACAAGACAAGTTGAGCCATTATTGGTAACAAGCAGCAGTAATCATTGTTTGGCCAACATTATATTATTACCGTCGTTGGGCCAATATCTTTTGCTATCAATGGTCCAGTATTAATCATTAATATCTATGGACCGATGTTATCATCCGACTATTTACCATTATTGGGTCAAATATGGGCGCCATTATCCTGTCATTCTTGCAAGTCTGGCAACCAGTCTTAGCCCGATTCTGGGCCGGTCGTTAAACCCCATAGGGGAGTCGAATATAAAAAACAAGCCAAAAGACACTTTTGCAAGACAAAAAGTTATGTAAAAAAAACAAGAAGTCTTGCTTTCAGCTCATACTGGTTTACGATGAAGTTATTGCGTACCACGTGTGTATAATTTTACGTACTTACCATATTTTACCTTAAGATACTAAAATTTAATCGTAAAAATTACTACGCCAAATTATTAGACATTATTTAATATAGAAATAATTAAGAGCACTGTGGTTGTTTATCAATAAAAAAGGTAACAGTTTAATTCAAATTCAAATTCAAAATTTATTTATTTCTTGAAACTCCAATGGAGTATGAAATATGTCAATACAAAAATATATATAAACAATGAACAGACAAATAATTTGTGAGTTAAAATTTTTAAAAGATTTTTAAAAGATATCTATAATGTCTACTGTTGCTTAAAATTAACATACACTTTTTTACAAAAAAAAATCCTCAATTTTATAATAGCACTTGTCTATAAGAAAATTTTTGCAAGCCATCTTAAAACGTTTGGGGTTAGATATGTTTTTTATGTTGTCATTTAGGTGATTGTACAGTTTTTGACCCATATAATTTGGACCTCTCTTACTCAATTCCAATCTATGTTTAGGCAACCTTATGTCATTACCACGTCTTGTTGGATAATTGTGAACATTTTTATTACAACAGATATTATTAAGATTCTTTTTTGTAGCAATAAGACTTTCCAAAACATAGATTGAGGGCAAAGTAAGTAGCCGGTAGCTTAAAAAAATGGGTCTACATGAATCTATTTGCCTGATTCCAAATATAATTCTCAGAATTCTCTTCTGCCAGATAAAAACATCTTTAGCAAAAGGCGAATTGCCCCAAAATATGACACTATACCTCAGTCTAGAATAGACGTGAGCATAGTATACATCCAATAGAGTGTCAATACTAAGCACAGTTTTTAGATTTCTAAACAAGAAACATAAGGATTTTAATTTTTTTATTACTTCATCACACTGAACGTTCCAAGTGAGAGTATCAGCAAGAAATATACCTAGAAATTTTGTGTCTGATAGACAATTTAAAGTATTATTATCATACATTATGTTTAGTTGAGAATTATCTTTATTTCGGTTTGTTTTAAAATTTAAATATCCAGTTTTATCGAAATTTAGGTATAGGTAGTTAGAATTAAACCACTGTACAATATTTCCAATCATTGAATTTGCATACCGCTCAAGCTCCTCATATGTATCTGCTGTAACTGTAACTGATATGTCATCTGCATACATTACAAGATTATTACACTGCAAGTAATCTGGTAAGTCATTTATAAAGAGTATAAAAAGGAGCGGTCCCAGGACACTTCCTTGTGGCACACCCATAGTTACAGTAGCTATATCGGAAATATAATTTTGGTTATGGTTTGAAATGGCACAACACTGTTTTCGTTCAGACAAATAAGAAGAAAATAACTGAAGTACAACACCTCTAAATCCCAAACGTTCAAGTTTCATTAACAAAATATCATATTGTATTACATCAAATGCTTTACTTAAGTCTGTAAAGATTCCAAGAGTACATAATTTTTTATCAACTGCTGTTAATAACTGATTATAAAAGGAAGAAATTGCAGATGTTGTAGATCTATTTTTAACAAAACCATGTTGTAGATCAGAGATTATATTAAATTTATCACAAAATGATACTGTACGTTTATAGATAGCCAGTTCTATAAGTTTAGAAAGACTAGACAATATAGAAATTGGTCTATAATTGGCAGCATTGTCCATATCACCTTTACCCTTGTATACAGGTTTGACCATTGCTAATTTCAGTATATTTGGGAAATATCCGTTTTGTAGACATATATTTATTAAATAAGTTAGAGGCTGCAATAAATTGTTTTTATATTCTTTTAAGATATTATTGGTTATTTTATCAAATCCAGCAGAGGATGATTTTTTTAAATTGTTAATTAAACAAGAGACCTCATGTTCATCATACGGAATTAAAAACATAGAATTAGGATTTGTGTTTGATATGTCAATAGGGTGTGAATGATCTATTTTACTTAAGATATCTTGTGGTTGTTGTATAAAAAATTCATTAAAATGATTTGATATCCTATTAGGATCGCTTACAATACAATCATTTATACACAAATCAAATTCTTTATTTACATTAGAGCTTTGTTTGGATAAATTATTAACAACTTTCCAGGACGTTTTAATTTTATTCTGCGAGTTCATAATTATATTGTTATAGTAATTTTGCTTTGTTAATTTTACTAGATTAACGTGTTTTCTTTTTTGCGATAGATAATGTTCAGTGAAATCATTGCTATTTATAATTTTTGAAATTGAATAAATGTTTTTTAATTGAGCACTAGACTCGATTACATCTACAGTAATCCACTTTTTGGTTTTTACTAAGTTATTATATTGACATTTTTTAAGAGGAAAACATAAATCAATATAGTAAGTAAGCGTTGATATGAAATAGTCAAATTTCTCATCATTTGTGTTATTCAAATTATAAATTTCACACCATGTTTCTTTCGATAAACAGTATGTGAAGTAATCTTTGCTAAATGTAGAAAAAGATCGTTTGTATATATATTCTTTGGTTACACGTTTATCAGGAAGATGTATACAGAGCGTCTGAATATGATGATCAGAGAAGTAAATATCGTCAACTTTAGCATCATAATTTACACAGAAATTAGTACATATGTTATCAATAGTAGATGACGAGGTCGATGTGACCCTCGTTGGGCTATTAATTGTGGGACTAATGTTATAAGAGCCTAGAAGGTTCAAAAGCATTTTCTTATTCTGAGTGTCACTTTGAAAGTTTACATTAAAATCTCCCGCTAAAATGATAAACTTGCTAGCGTCATATATTGAATCAAGAACCAAATTTAATTTTATTAGAAAGTTATCAAAACTTGAGGATGGCGATCGATATACTGCCAAAATTATATAGGTATTATTAATAACAGATACTTCAACACCACAAATTTCAAAAAGTTTATCAACGCAATGTTCAACAAGCTTAATTTCTTTAAACTTTATAGCTTCTCTGGAAAATATACAGACACCTCCTCTAATAAACTCTTTACGGGAAAAATAACAGCAAAGATTATAACCGTCTAATTTAATATGTTGAATTTGGTCGGCAGTAAGCCAATGTTCACTTAAGCACACGATGTCAGATTTACAAACAGATAACTGTATTTCAAGTAAACTTAGTTTGTTACTAAAACCTTGAATATTTAAGTGGGAAACATTTAGATAGTTTACTTCTTTGGGTCTTTTATCAATCCCGTCCGAAAATTTCCGTTTTTGGAAAAGAAAAATTGATTCACAATTACTCCTCTTGGCCACATACTAGCATCCTTTATCTTGTCAAGATGTGTACATGGAACACCTACTTTAAACGAATTAAAATATCTGTCATTTCTGTCTTTATTCATAAGCTCACACACATAGTTGGCTGGCTCAATTTCATTAAGATAGGTTACAAGAACATTTTCACTAACTTTCAGATCCAACCTAGAAACAAACAGCCAGTTGATTTTTTCAACTGCAGTTAATTTTACCGATGCTCCCGGCCTTTCTTCAGTAGCCATTCCTACAATAGGCTTGGTTCTAATTCTTCTCCGTCTATTTCTTTGCACCTTTACCCAGTCGTTGTCCATATCAGATTTCACTGATTCATTATCATTTTTAAAATCATTTTTAAAATCAGAGCTAACTTCATTAATTATCAAATTATTACCTGGTGTATCATTTTGACTTTTTCGGACACTTTGTACACGAGATGTGCTCGGTTTAATGACAGACTATCCCACGGAAAAATACATTGGTGTGACCTTCGACTCTGGCCTTACTAAGGGCCTAGACAAGATTTTTAGAAGCGTAAACTTAATTAAAGCTTACAGAAACAATAATAGTTTAAGTAAACACCTAGGCAACCCAAAAGATAAAACCTCGACGCTTGATAAGTCTGGCATTTACAAAATTAATGGTGGAACTTGTGAAAAAGTTTATATAGGCCAAACTCGACGTGCCATCAATACTAGATGGAAAGAACATTTTTCACATATTAAATACAATAGACCAGAAAAATCAAGTGTAGCTAGTCATATTTTGGACACGGACCATGACATTAGTATCAACAATGTAAAATTGTTAAAAGAGATTAGGACCACAAATTTATTAGATAGCTTTGAGAGCATATATATATCTATGAGTGACAAAAATAAGCTCCTAAATTCTGACAATGGCCCGATTCCGTTCTCTGCTTTATTTGACCTGATAAATTAACATACCTATTTAGTTTTATTTACCTAAGTTTTAAGTTAGAATTAAGTACCTCCTAGTAATAAATTTTACCTGCTTTAGTTTAAGTACCTATATAAGAGTAAGATAATTGTAATGACTTTAGTTTAGTATGTGCTGAAGATGGGAGCGTAGCTCTTGAAATGTACATTCACCAATATAATAAAAGTTGTGGTAGAAGTGACTAAACTGTTACCTTTTTTATTATTTAATATGACAAAATTACAATATAATTCTTTGTTTCGTAACTTATATGTATGTTCTTCTATACTTATGGCTATTGTTTATCCGATCATTCATTACATACCCAAAAGGCTCAGTCTAAGATTAAGACACTGTGTTGTGGTTCGCCAACATTTTTATGTATAGATACGACCGTACGCGAATGTTAACCACGGATTCCCCGCATTTAGGTACCTAATAGAGTGCGCATTACTTTTACAAAACCATATACAGTGTGTCCACAGACTCATCCTCAACATGGGGATCTCCGTTGTTATGGGAGATAGAGATTTGGTTAAATGAGACAAAATGTGCAGAATCTCCAGTACTACTACCCTGCGTAGTCAAACTTTCCATATTTTGCTTGGTTCGCGACCGACAGTTGAAAAACGAGATTTACCCATTTTCGTTTTTTGTTTATAACTCGCTTATTAAGTAAGTTAGAAAAAAAATATTTTCACTTTCTTAAGACCCTTTTTTATGAAGATTTCAAATCTCTTTTCATATTTTTAGTTACTTTTATAGTTTTGGAGATACGTGTATTAACTTTGTTTTTTTAAATACACGTCGAAGATGGCCATGACACCATTCGAAAGAGATTTTTTTTCTCTTTAATTTGATATGAGGGTTGATGGATTTATTTTCAAAAATAGCGGAGTTATACGTAAAACACTGATTTTTAATAGTAGGCTATGCTAAATTAATTGATAAAACAACAGAAGGCTTAGCAAACAGTTGAAATTCGCGTTGGCTTAGTAAACGGCTGTTTTGTTTTAGCTGTCAAAGTGTAGTTTGTTGCTAATTTGCCAGTTTATTAAGTGATTTATTAAATTTACTTTTGTTATCATGGATCCATATTGTAACAATGAAAAATAAGCGATTTTCAACAATTGATCGTAAAACAGTAGTTTTGGCTTCTTCACTTATTCGCGTTGACTTAGTAAACGGCTTTTTAAATGATCCATAGTTTATTAAATTTACTCGTAAGTTTCTGTAAATAGACGAATGAGGTTGTCTTCGGTCTGGATACTGATCGAAGTACATTTCTGCAGCTCTGGTCGAATTTTTGTGACATAGAATGTAACAAGATAACATATCAAATTTTTCATTGTTACAAAATGGTTCTATGATAACAAAAGTAAATTTAATAAATCACTTAGTAAAACTGGCAAATTAGCAACAAACTACACTTTGACAGCTAGAACAAAAAAGCCGTTTACTAAGCCAACGCGAATTTCAACTGTTTGCTAAGCCTTCTGTTGTTTTATCAATTAATTTAGCATAGCCTACTATTAAAAATCAGTGTTTTACGTATAACTCTGTTATTTTTGAAAATAAATCCATCAACCCTCATATCAAATTAAAGAGAAAAAAAATCTCTTTCGAATGGTGTCATGGCCATCTTTGACGTGTATTTAAAAAAACAAAGTTAATACACGTATCTCTAAAACTATAAAAGTAAATAAAAATATGAAAAGAGATTTGAAATCTTCATAAAAAAGGGCCTTAAGAAAGTGAAAATAGTTTTTTTCTAACTTACTTAATAAGCGAGTTATAAACAAAAAACGAAAATGGGTAAATCTCGTTTTTCAACTGTCGGTCGCGAACCAAGCAAAATATGGAAAGTTTGACTACACAGGGTATTAGTATACTGGAGATTCTGCACATTTTGTCTCATTTAACCAAATCTCTATCTCCCATAACAACGGAGATCCCCATGTTGAGGATGAGTCTGTGGACACACTGTAGAGCAAGAATTGAGCAAAACAAGACTGAATATTTTTTCTTTGCAAGACAAGACAATACTTTCTACCTATAGATAATAAATCTTGTTTTTTGCATCACTAATGTTAAAGTATACCTATATGTGACCGACCATGGTGGTGCTTTCAATTTTCTTTGAAGCTAAAATATATAGGTACCTACTAAAGGACGTGACTCACGTGACAATACTGGAGAGCTGATAATCTCTTACGAAATTTAAAATTTCTGTAAAACGTTTTACACAGCGTGACAAAATAAAAAAATTCTATCTAGAGGGAGGGCTGCATTTCCCGGTTAACACGCGTCTTGATTAAAAATATTACTATCTATTAATAATTATTAAATCATACTAATACTAAACAAAAGTAAGTCTTAACGCGATGTACAAAAAAACATCATACGTATAGCTTATCTACTATCTACCGTGATTTTTTTTTATTTTAGCGGAAAAAAATAAGTATGCTTATATTGCAAATTCAGCAAACACAATTTTGCCTTGTGGCTCCAAAACTACTAGGTTCTAACTTCTACCAGCTATAAGACATATTCACAGGTTGCATTTTGTGTTTCATGCATTTTCACTGTTAATATGCGTATATCCCTATCCTGTTGAAACAGTTGTGTATCTGTTAAGAACATCATATTATTTAGACATGCATAAATTAATTATTGACTGTCATTTATATCCTGTATAAATACTGCATATTTAGATACCGTACTCTAAAATACATATAATATTTCATATGGATATTATTTATAGATTAAAAAGAACTTGTAGCCAAATTTCAATATAAGTCAGAAATGACCATATTAAATCTTTCAGTGTGAATATTTACGCTCGACTATAACTTTTTTGTGTTGTTGAACTATAAGAATTTTTTTAGGAATCTCATGAAACTACAAGGGCAAAAATTCAGATTAGGCGGAGTAACTGACTTCTGTATAAAAAGTTTATTCTTTCGATATTTTTCTGCGGGCTGCAGCGGCTGACTAAATTATTGTCTCGTACTTTTGAAAGTACCTTCCAGCACGAGTACAGTATGTTTAAAATTATATTTCAATCGCAAACAAAATAGATATTTATGCAACAAGTGGCTTAAGTAACGAATTATATGACAGTTGCGATTTTGCGATACGAGCCTAAGGTTATGTTTCATTTATACCAAAACTCGTATAATTACCGCGTGAGCCAAAAGTGAGAGCGGTAAACTCACACTCTTTCTAGTGTAAATCCAACATACCTAACCTTAGGAGAGTATTGTTAAAAGGCGGCTGTCAGATTCGTCACTTTAGACACGCGTTACATACAATATTTTTTGCAATAACTGCTTCAAAAGTTCAATTTTAAGCAAATAAAACACAATTTAGATATAATTTTATTAATGACATTATAGCAAAGTAATTTATAAAGTACTATTTTACGCACGCGTGTTTTAAAGTAAAACAAAACAGTATTAGTTTATAGCACGGAGTGCGTTAAAATTTACTTCACGCACTATCGTTCGAACACATCAGAAGCTTCCATAAAGAATATTCACTTAACGGTACACAACAGCCATCTAAAATTGTACTTTTGATGCAAGTGTTGCAAAAAAAGATTTAACGACAATTTCATTAATTTTTGTGTGTGACGTAACACATTTTTTGAGTAACAGGTACCTATTATTTTTAAATTAAAAAATCTATATAAGTAGGTATAGAAATAAAGGGAAGTTTCTGGTATAGGTACAATTGATACATTAGGTAGTACACACTCTATTATGTATATTCACCCATAAATAATTAGCGGACCACTGAACCGATTTAGATGTGTATTTAAAGTGAATAAAGTGAAATTTCTTGTCACGATAGTGTAAGTTCTATGTTAAAAATGAAAGCGTAACGAAAAATGAAACGCCTATACTCGCCACCCAGTGCGTCTGTGATGAGACCGGTGCTGAGTTTCTGATACGACTTTTAAAGATATAAGAGTAATTACTTTTAAATTGCATTCAGCATTGAAATTTACCATGTTTTCCATGGTAATTCAGCGCTAAAAGTACTTTTAGCGTTGAAAGTTGTACCAGAAACCGCGCATATGGCAGACGAAAATATCAAAGTAAACCGTCAGTAAAATAAGCGTATTTCAATTTTCGTAATAATAAGTATATATATCTATTATAAAGACAGCTGGAACAAAGATAATACAGGGTCTCCCTAAAATTCCCCTTCCCCCCTCCTTCTCTTTAACTTGGAAGTTTCATTTCGCACCCATATTTTTATAGTATTATATTAGATTGGTTCCAACCTGCTATAAATTGATCGCTCTGAAACAGTAACGAAACTGTTATTATCGGTTTTGTGCGCAAGCGTCGACTTTGCACTGTTTTGTGACGATATACAAGCGTATAGACATTGGTTGGAACGCTTCTGTAACCGTTTTGTGCATCAAAATGATCAAATATCAAATTGTCATTAATTGTCAAACGTAAATTCCAATTTTCAAGCTGAGTTTTCTAACCTTTTTTGTGTTGTTAAAAACATTTTTTGATAAATGCTATAAATTTTCTTTGGAAATGTCAAACTTGCAGACTTGTAAATAAAAAATATGCAAATTATTAATTTGTAGTCGTGATGTTTTTGAGTGTTTGTAAAAAATTCTATTGTTTAACATTTACTTATTTTCAAATTTTTAGAATTACACAATTATATACCTTTTTTATTATAGATTTTATTGGTCTTTGTTTTGTAGAACAGTAATTATATAGCCACGTCAAAATTTATCTATTATTTATCGATTCATTTTTTTAATATATAAAACACTTCCTAACACGCCATCCTTAAGATTAATTAATTAGACAAGGACACAATAGAAGGATGGACCAGGGAGAGTATAGTGATGTTTTATGGAGAGCACGAGCCAAGCGAACAGGATAAGACCATATATAGAACTATGGATTTTATATAATTAAATTTAATTAGCTATCGAAATAAATATCTATTTAAATTAATATTGTGCAAAACAAACAAATCACAAATGAATAATATCATGTCTCACAGTTTCATTTTGATTCCATGTCTAGGCCATGTACCGAAATAATTGTTTGGAAACCGTTCACAGACTATCACAAATTCGGTTGGAACGCTTACAGACTCGTTCGACATACCTTGGGCCTTGGTTGGAACACGTTTTATCTACTGCGCATGAGCGTGTAATATTTTGCCAAGAGGTTGAAAAAAAGCTATTATGTAGCATTTTTTTCGGGAAAATTTGAAACTACGGGTCTGAGGTCTCCGTGGCGACAACCCCAAATGTATAGAACCGCGGGTATTTTAACTAATGTAACATATACTGCATATCTATAGCACTGGTTTTCCAAGTTAAACAGCAATTCTTCAATCCTATATAGTGTAATATATGTATACCTAATAAGTATATAATTATTATCATAAATATTATATTTAAATTGAACCGCCACGCGCGTTGGAAGTGAAACTTCTTAAGAGAAGGGGGAAAGGGAAATTGTAGGGTAATCGTATAATGAAAACAAGGACTTGTGTCATGTGAATTACGCTCAGCACTCGTTGATGGATAGTTACCTGATTGAAAAGCATTGATTTTTGGCATTTCTGCAGGAATCGATAACTGTATTCCTGCCGCAGCTGCAGCTTTCAAAGCTTTTTGTCTCGCTCTATACTCTCTCGCCCGCTGGGCTCCACTTTTAGGTTGTTGTTTTGGTGAGTTCTGTGCTCGTCGTTTTTTACGAAATGCCTTTACGCGTTCGGTACTGGTTGTTTTGGGCATAATTATTTTTATTATTTTATTTCACTTTAAATTTCAGTAATTAACTGAGAGAAATAAGCACTAACAACACTATACGTAAACGTTTTTATCGGTACCTACTAACACCGAATAACTCTCAGCATAACGAAAAATGAAACACTAGCCTCACTTTACTGACGCCTTAACGAGTGGGGCGATCGATATTCCACTCTTCCCTGTCTCTCTCCGGCGAGTATAGGCGTTCACTTTTCGTTACGCTCACATAATATTTCTATGCAAACTTACACTACCGTAACAAGAAGTTCGCTTCAATAAAAATTTTAACAATTTAATAATAGTTTAAAGGGATAGCTATTATTTACAAAAAAAAACGTATCAATACAAATAAACAAAATCTTAAATCCAAAGTTTCCAGTTGCATCGTGACATAGTGCACAACAGTATCAAGATTCAATTTTTGTTATATTTTAACTGTTTATAATATTAGGTACCTACCTATGTATTTCAATCAATATACAAATAACCTATACTTACTACCTAAATAAAATCGTAACTTTGTTAATGTACAGTGTATATACGATACTTGATCAAATTAGCCATTTATAATATAATCTATATAATTTATATAAATTAATGCTGTCTGTCAGTTCGTTTGTTTGTTCTGGGTAAATTCAAAAACTACTTAACCGATTTTAAAACGAACTTTCACTATAGTGTTTTATGCATCAAGAGGGATAATATGTAGTGATACGGATACCTATGTGCAAAAGCAAGACCAAGACCATGTGGTAGTAGTTCTTCTCGTGTACGGGGAGGATCTGAAAGTTTGATTTGGTCCAAGTATAAAAAGGCCTAGCTGACACATCCGTAAACGGATCGAAACCAAATTTGAAGCTTAAGGTTTTTAGGGGATTCCTCAAGCCGATTTTTCTTATTTCCTCCCTACTCCCCTAAATAAGGGTAGTTTATTGATGAACAAAAATAGACAATTGCGATATTTTTCCGTTCTAAATTTTTACGAAATAAATGAATTGAGGCATATTGTAAGGTTAATGACATAACGATTTATGAAATGTGATAGAAATCGTTTGAGCCGTTTTCGAGAATATCGCAATTTTTTATTTTTGTTCATTATAATCAACTACCCTTATGTAGGGGAATAGGGAGGAAATAAGAAAAATATGTTTGAGGAATCCCCTAAAAACCTTAAATTTAAAATTTGGTTTCGATTCGTTTAAAGGTGTGTCAGCTAGGCCTCTCGTGTTTTAAAGACCAACAACAGCTAAGGTTATTTGGGCCTTGCACCAATTCATATTTTCAATTCATTATTTTTTTTTAATAATAAATTGAAAATCCAATTGACACTTTTACCAGCTCTGGGGCTATAGAACCCGGAAACTGGGGACTTGTAATAGAAGAACTATATAGCAACGCCATGTAAACAACAGCATTGCTACACGCTCGGCCATTTTCAAGCCTCTTTATTCCAATTCAAACTTTCAGATCGTCACCGTACAAATTATCTCCTTTTAGGTTTTAGAGCATAAACAAACTTTTAACAAGAACATTTTTCTGACAAATTAATAAAATCAAAATGTCAAAAATACCTATGTATATTTTGTAACCACGCTGTATAAAAATTATTTTCGTTATAAGTAACTATAAGTAACCTACCATGTAGATATAATTTAACAGCGAATACCTATTTTTATTTCAATGAATGTTTGCTCTAAAAATCAGGAAAACAGGTAAACTGCATAATATTTATGATTTAATATTAAATCCCTATATAGACCTGAGCGGTTCACCACCCTGTAGAATATAGATATACTGTAGGTATAGACGCTTAGGAGTTAGTATAACTCCGTTGTAGAGCGTCTATATCTATAATGTAATAATTATTTACAAAAGTTTTTTTCAGCAACATTATTTAATATATAAATATTATTTGTATTGATAAACTGATAATTAATGAACTTTGTTTTAGTAGTTAATGACATTGAAAATGACCTTGTAAATAAAATATGTAATTGGATTTTAAAATAAATGCTTACTTAAAAATTGTTTCCAAGTAAAAAATCGTCATAACATTACTACTTTAAACTGAAATAACACGTTAACATTAGTGTTTTATATTAGGCCTACAAGCCCGAGAGTCAACGGACGCGCTGACGGCGAACGACTGCACAGACCCGCATAGCTTCCACGCCGCATTGCCGCGCTCTAATAGGTGAGTTCTTTTGTTTCATTTAAGGTATTATATGCTGCTTTTCTCAAAATATTACTATTATTACTCATTTCACAACCAAATACTTGATTGTAAATATTAGTTTTGATTCTTCTGAGTGAAAAATTCTCAAGGTCACGAAAAGTAACAGATCGGAATGTGTAACTTATTATAGCACAATAGCGTCGGTGTATACTGTATTAGGTATAACAAGTTTAAATTCATATCACAGACTATGTCAGACATTCAAATTGATTATATCTACTTATATTAAAGCGCGATTTTTTTAATTCACTGTAAAGCATGTTCAAAAAAATTTGTCGATATAGGTATTAAGTACCTAATACCTATAAGTAGGTATAAATTTAAAATTCAAAAAGTTTTTATATAGATAAATACCTGCATTTTGTAATTTAGAAGAAATATTTGGTATCACTTGATAAGAAATAATTTAAAATGCATTAATAAGTAGGTACATATTTTGCTACGTCATATACAAACAAGTAGGTAGCCAACTGATAAGTCATACCTAAATGTATTAAAATAATAATAGTCGACCATGTTACATTCTATCAACGTATCAAACTTATGAATTGTTATTAAATAAAGTAGATAAGTATTTTGCACGAATATCAACCTTAATGAGCAAAAAGATCCATTAGCGTTTGTCGCATTACGTCAGATATTCAACAGCTAATCAAAAAACTTCCATCACCAGATACAAAATGGATCCCATAAGTTGTGACCATTGGGTTCGAATCGTACTAGTCAGACATTATTATGCATATTAGTCAATACAAAAGTGGTTTTAATTGTGAACCGATTAATTCGAGTAGTAATTAAAAATGCACACAAAAAACTAGGTATGACACGATTTGCTGTTTAAATTATTAACATGTGAAGTCCTTCAGCCAGCCATAAAAAAACTTTCTAAACACTTAGAATGTGAATTATCTATGTAGACGTGCATCAAGTATAGTCACAGTCAATAAATGTATGGAGTTAAAATGTACTGCCGTCCTCACCCGTCTGACGTGTATTCTAACCGAATGGACTCGTCCGGTGAACATTAACACAGCCCCTTTCCTGTTGATGGCAATATCGTGCCAACGACACGCTTCAAAACGCACTAAACATATAGAGATATAACATATACTATACATTCGAAATCATTAAAAGCACTTACCTATACGTTTCTTCGAAAATATCGCGAATTTTCCAACGAAACTTCACAAAATTGTTCGTATCGTATCCAGGAGAACACTCGCAACAGTTTCCGGCCAAAAACCACACAAAAATCAAATTTTTCACTGTAAAATTACACCACAGATTCTATTTTTCAATGCACAATTTCTGCGAGGCTTACTAGCGCGACTGGAAAACCTTTTCAACTCGGTGTAGGAACCCCTCTTTGTAAGAGATGGGCAGACCCTGTGATTGGAGCCAGCTTTAGCCAGTAGCAGGCTTATGGATTGGGTGTTGTTTGGGCGGGACTTACGTTCACTCGCTCGGTGGGGAACATTATACCGAAGGGGAACTAACTGACAAACAACACGTAATCTTGGTATCATCGGTTTTCTATACAGAAAATAAAAAGACTATGTATGATCATCCATTTACAATTCTTGTTTTATTTACACACATTATTTTTTATCTAAACCGATTTCTATATCACTTTTGTTTTACTCGTCACATGGAAAGTTCAGACCAATTATTATCTTTTGTTTGAAGTTTCAACAGCGTTGTTGAACAGCAGCTGTATAATACCTATAGGTTATGTTAGGCACAAAGAGTCATGTGCGGGGACGCGGAATGACCTATCAGCCAATGAACGCACGTCGTTACATCGCCTAGGGAGCCAAACAAAAGCCCGTAGCTATACTCACAGGAGGATGTGGAAGCGTTCTTATACACTTATAGATCTATTGTGTCCGTTTTTGGAGCATGGCTGATGAGGAGGATGCGCTTGCGCCTAAAGGTTATGAACAAAGCTTGATTGGTGACTGGTTAAAGTTTGCTACAATCACAGACGGATCATTGAATCAATTTATTGCTATATTTATGTAAATATCACTAGATATGCCTCAAAACAGTTACATATAGTTATATAATGTTGGTAGTAAAGCCACTCCATTGGTTAATATTAAGACCAAAAATACCCATATAATGTGACGTATTATGATAATACATATACGCACGGTGCGTTTTACTTGGCGACCGCAAAGCTCACAACGACCGTATGTCGTTCCACATGGCGACCGCGGTCGCTTTGGTCGCGGTAAAAACAAACGTCATGCATGACGTCATGGATAGCGCTCGCATCGAGCCCACAAAGCCCGTGTTTCTCTGTGGGTCGACGCGGTCGTTAACTATTTTCCCGCGCATTTTAATGTCACAGAGATGACAGCAGAATATATATGTTAATTAAGTACTTATATACATTTACAACAGTGAAATCATGGATGAATATGTTGAATTGAACTCATTTAAGCTGTGAAGAATATATATAATAACATTTGATTGATTTAGCTTTTCTGATAAAAATATAACCGTAGGTACCTATAGATACTTTGATGCAAAATATTTTGTTTTTTGACGGAATACTTAATGGTAGCCATGTTTGTTGTCGCCCACAAATCGTTCCATCTGTATACAGTTTTCGTTCGCAACGTTTGTAAGCTAGTGGAACGGCTATAATATTTGCGGTCGTGGGCGCGGGCGTTGCTGGTGCCTAGACGTGAAACGCACCCATAATATAGTAGGTATAATACACATATTAGTCCAGTCAAATTAGCGATCAACCTCGGAATGAGAGATAATAAGCTGAATTTTCGTATATACCTTCATTTCGGCGTTCTAAAAGTTGTCTCAAAAGTCTCATAAAATCTCGTGTCTGCGTCGTAAGTTATTCAAGGTCAAAAGTAAAAAAAATCAGTTTTTGCGCGATTATCTCGGTTTCTATTGCTCCAATGATGTTAACATTTATTATAAAAATTGTAGAGCATACAATTTGCGACAAATTTTATTTGAAACATTTTTTCATGCGCTCAACCGTTTTTGAGATAGAGGGCGGTGAGCGCGCAGCGCTCAGCCATACGTACTGTAATGCAAGGTCAACCGTGAATATCTGTAAATTCTACCTTGAATTTTGAATAATTTGTATTTGCTTGGGAGGAGGGGTATGATGTACGGCGAGCAATTAAAAAATGCTAATTTATTTATAATAACACAAGCGCGCTAGAACAACACCAGTTCAGGAAGCTACTTATAAATTTTAAGCCGATGTTTTTTGTTTATTCAATAGGTATTATGTATACCTATACTTAATTAAATTGGTTAGCAAACTTACGTTTCGTGGTCCTTATTAATAATGTATGCCTATAATTTTGTAAACTTTTTTGACTGATCAATAATTTCAGAAATAAAAGGTTAAATTTTGCTACATTTAAATAAATTGGATAATAAGCACATTTTCTAGGTACCTCTATACCTATATACCTACTCAATTTTTCTATCAATTTTCTATTTTCAACCCAGTTTTCTCGGAAGGTATTTGCGATAGAAGCATTAAAAACTATTGCCATTGCTTTCAAGTTTCAGAGGCTGGCAAACTGTAATAAGTTATATACAGTGTGTCCACAGACTCATCCTCAACATGGGGATCTCCGTTGTTATGGGAGATAGAGATTTGGTTAAATGAGACAAAATGTGCAGAATCTCCAGTACTACTACCCTGCGTAGTCAAACTTTCCATATTTTGCTTGGTTCGCGACCGACAGTTGAAAAACGAGATTTACCCATTTTCGTTTTTTGTTTATAACTCGCTTATTAAATAAGTTAGAAAAAAAATATTTTCACTTTCTTAAGATTCTTTTTTAAGAAGATTTCAAATCTCTTTTCATATTTTTATTTACTTTTATAGTTTTAGAGATACGTGTATTAACTTTGTTTTTTTAAATACACGTCAAAGATGGCCATGACACCATTCGAAAGAGATTTTTTTTCTCTTTAATTTGATATCAGAGTTAATGGATTTATTTTCAAAAATAACAGAGTTATACGTAAAACACTGATTTTTAATAGTATAGGCTTATATCCCCCTATATTATTAAACGAGTAAATCTTGTATGTATCTATGTATATATATAAATATTTTCTCGAAAACGGCTCTAACGATTTTGATCAAATTTACCGAAAAGGGGTTTCGGGGGGCAAAAAATCGATTTAGCTAGGACTCATCCCTGGAAAAATTCGTTTTCCTATCGATTTTATCATTTTTAAAAACGGTTTTTTGACCTGTCAAAACATTGTAATATCGTGAGTAGGCTTTGGAGAAAACAAACTACTTTCATTATTTATATGTCAAAATTATCTGACAGAATTTTTAACTTATTAAAATAATCCGTGAACTATTTGTATAGTAAAGAATAACAGAAATAAAAACTAAACGTAATTATGTAAGTAGTTTTAACTAATATTTAAATAAATAGATACCTAAGTATGTTATTTTTATATTACCTATATAAAATATGTATATTATGTACGTTAAATATAGTATGACGTATAATCTTACCTAGACTTTTTTTCTCAAAAAAGAATAACGATTTTGATGAAATTTACAGAATGGGGATTTTTCGGGGCGAGAAATCGATCTAGGTAGGAATCTTGGTCCCAGGGGGAGCAATTAAAAAAAAGAGTTTTTTTATTTATAACTCGGTCAATTGTCAGATCGATTCGAAGCCTATTTCTACATAGATTTTGTATAATATATCACAAGGGTTAAAACTGTAAATGAACACTAATATAAGAAGTGTCTTGCACAATATGTAAATAATGACAAATAGGCGGCCCGAAGGGCCGCATTTTTGGCACCGCGAGTCTGTGTAAAAACACATCGATTTTTGAAAACTATTGTTAAGATACATACAAAAAAGTTTTGTTTAAAAATTTGCACGGCGGCCCGAAGGGCCGCACTTCTAGCGACGCAGGCATGCAGTATATCAAAACACATCGATTTTTAAAAACTATGGTGAAGATGCATGCAAAAAAGTTTTGCGCTGCAGGTTTATAGTCTGTCGTTTGTTATTAAAAGATATAATATGAATTCTATTTCTTCGAAAATCGATTTTTGTGAGTTTTTCAGTAGGTACCTTCTATGCAAAAAAAATATTTGAAATTTACTGAAAGTTGCTAAGATGACATCACAGAGAAAAAGTACTTCGATAAAGTTGATATTTGGTATCAATGTTTAAAAATGGATTGTTGAAACGGCAACGGGCAAGCAGAATTTCATCTGATTCGAACATTTTTACAAGATATTCAATCTATGAAAATCGGTTTTTGCGAGCTCTTCAGTCAACAAAACAATAACGGCGGTAGATTTGAAAATGGCGACCTAAGTAATATTTACAGGAAAAAATGCTTGATTCAAGTTGATACTTAGTTTTTACGCTTAAAAATACACATAGGTATTTAAAATATTTAACAGAAACAATTATTTAAATTATGTTTCAGAAATAAATTCGTTTCGGAGTAATATTTTGAGAAAATAATATCTGACAGCATACAAGTACTATTTTTTTGAACTCATCCGAGCAAAGCTCGGCACCCAGATATTGCTAAATTAATTGATAAAACAACAGAAGACTTAGCAAACAGTTGAAATTCGCGTTGGCTTAGTAAACGGCTGTTTTGTTTTAGCTGTCAAAGTGTAGTTTGTTGCTAATTTGTCAGTTTACTTAAGTGATTTATTAAATTTACTTTTGTTATCATGGAACCATTTTGTAACAATGAAAAATTTGATATGTTATCTTGTTACATTCTATGTCACAAAAATTCGACCAAAACTTCAGAAATGTACTTCGATCAATATCCAGAACGAAGACAACCTCATTCGAAACTTACGAGTAAATTTAATAAACTATGGATCGTTTAAAAAGCCGTTTACTAAGTCAACGCGAATAAGTGAAGAAGACAAAACTACTGTTTTACGATCAATTGTTGAAAATCGCTTATTTTTCATTGTTACAAAATGGTTCCATGATAACAAAAGTAAATTTAATGAATCACTTAGTAAACTGACAAATTAGCAACAAACTACACTTTGACAGCTAAAACAAAACAGCCGTTTACTAAGCCAACGCGAATTTCAACTGTTTGCTAAGCCTTCTGTTGTTTTATCAATTAATTTAGCATAGCCTACTATTAAAAATCAGTGTTTTACGTATAACTCTGTTATTTTTGAAAATAAATCCATCAACGCTGATATAAAATTAAAGAGAAAAAAAATCTCTTTCGAATGGTGTCATGGCCATCTTTGACGTGTATTTAAAAAAACAAAGTTAATACACGTATCTCTAAAACTATAAAAGTAAATAAAAATATGAAAAGAGATTTGAAATCTTCATAAAAAAGGGCCTTAAGAAAGTGAAAATATTTTTTTTCTAGCTTACTTAATAAGCGAGTTATAAAGAAAAAACGAAAATGGGTAAATCTCGTTTTTCAACTGTAGGTCGCGAACGAAGCAAAATATGGAAAGTTTGACTACGCAGGGTAGTAGTACTGGAGATTCTGCACATTTTGTCTCATTTAACCAAATCTCTATCTCCCATAACAACGGAGATCCCCATGTTGAGGATGAGTCTGTGGACACACTGTATAATATAAACTGCACCATGGGGAACAGGAAATCAACAAAATTTGAAATTGCATGAATTTTCCTATATGGGCCCAAATCAACTGTAGGACCCTATCTATTATACTACTATACTATATAAAAGTAGGCAAGGACCTACGCAGAATTTTAATGGGGGAGGGGGCAATATTTATGAGATTAAACATGGACGCTCGGTTATTGCATTCTACAGGAAGGTCTTAAACGATAGTCTAAACGTTGTGCTATTCGGGAAATTTTCAAGTGCATAAGTTCAATATAAGTATGAAGTAATTGTTTCATGATTTTTTACACTTTATTCCAGATCGCAGGAGGGACTGCTACTCCCTTCCTGTCCGCTAACCCTTTTCGTACGTCAATGAGTGTAGGTATTATAATGTTTTATATTTTTTGGTATCTATAGACTCCAAAATAATATTTATTGTTGAGCCTATGGTATAAAATTCAAACTGTAAGATAAATACATTGTAAACTCTATAGCGACAACATTTGACAAAATGTAGCGGATTCAGAACATGTCGCGATTCTGGCCGACAAAGGGAGAGATAGGCTTGGGAAAGCGGTGCGAGAGAGATACACCAATCGTAGTGTGAGGAGACGAACGCTGTGACCAGTGCGTTTGTGACGTCAGGTCGCGTAGTCGCACCAAACTGATTTGGTGAGACGGCAGCTCGCACGCGGGGAGACATCTTGGAGGCGTTGGAGCCACGGAACACGGCGGATCTCTGATCGCTGTTGCGGTGGATGGTGATAATAAATTGATTTTTGAATCGATTTGAGATGCGAACATTTGTTGTTCGTTATTATTAATGAGAGTAGCTTGTGCGATATGATTGATTGTTGAGTTGAGTTGGTACGATCATTGTTCGTGCGTGGATGATTTTAAGAGGAAGTTGTAACCACTCTGTGGTGATTATATTGTAGGAGAGGTGTCTCATTTTTTGATCTGTCGTTTGTTATGCGGGTTTTTTGATTTTGGGATTTGGATTGTTTTTCTCTGGGTTGTTTTTTTAAGGTGCTGGTCTTTTAAGATTAGGTTGGGTTTCCTTGAATTGTAGGGAAATCCTTCTATATTGTTGAATTTTGATATTATTGTTGTTTGGTTGATCTCGCGTTGTCGAATAGTTGATTTTTGGAGTATTTTGAAGTCTTTAGGATTTGTTTTGAAGCACTCAATCTGGACCCATTGAGTTTCCGCTTGTATACGATCAAAGTGTCCTGGCGCCCTTATTTTATGATCAGTCGGTACCTACGATATAGGTACCTACGTACAATATTTTACAACTCCCAAAATTTCTGAAGTATTGATTCTTTTTTATCTTATTAACTGTCGTTATTTATGTCGAGTGGTAGGTGGTGGGGTTTGTTGAGCCCTTATATTGGGGTTATTTCTTATAGATTGTTTATTTATTTATTTATTGTTTTTAGGTTAAGTGTGTACTGTCCTTTGTTTTAAGTGGTTGGTGGTCGGATTTGTTAGCCCAATTCTGGGTATTTTTTCTTGGCAAACGATCCTTTTTTGTTTGACCCACGTCCCCCGCGCCGCTGAGCCTAGCTAGCCGTGGCCATCAGTTGTGGGAAAAACCGACGTTATACTTAGTATATAGTATACGGACCCGTTTTTTAATTAGGTATCTAATACTTATTGGTACTCACCATTATAACTTTAATATAAACTTGATCGTTTGGCCAATTTTTGCACTATTGTTAAGTAAGTACCCATAACCTAAAAAATTTCGTGGAGACTTTAACGAGAAATTAGCAAAGAAACCTGTCACCCAAAAATGATTAGGCAAAAGTTTTTTGCTTACAAAATTTAAAGGTATACCTACTACTTTTTACTGGTGTACATTCAATTAAATATTACATATGTTATGGTTGAATACAAAGAAGTACGTGCACACTCAGACTCGTCAGTGAATATTCTATATCCAGATATATAAGTACCTATAGGTATACCTATTATCAGTTTTGATGGAGCGCATATCACGACTTAACCTGCAATAAATATATACTTAGTTAAAAAAATATTAAAAAAAAAATTATGAACACACTTAGATAATGTTTAAGAGCGTGCAGGGGTATTCGATGAATTAAATGAAATATAGGTAGGTACAGTGAGTGTCTCACGCTTTTGAACGTTATAGAAGACAAAGACATTTATTTTCTACTCTTTAAATGCGTTGATGTAAGCGTTTTTTTATTATTTTTTTAAATACATATATAGTATCTATCTATTTTTTTATTTTCAAATTTTTAGTTATTTTAATACTTAATATATTATATTTAAATATTAAACGACTGGAAACCCGTTTTCCCACCATCAACACCGTCACTTCCACCACCCGTTTTTTTTCCATTGAAACTTTTTTTTGTAACAAAATATCAGAATATCAAAACTGCAAAGTTTCACGTCAATTGGACATTTGGAAGAGGGTGAAAATCGAGTTGCAAGATTTTTTGCATACCTATAGGTACAGTTGCGGACTTAATAAAGTTTACACTTGAGTTTTTCAGTGTAAGTTCACAAAAAGTCAGTAGCTTAGCAACAAATTTAGTTTTTAATAGGCTTATAAATGTATAAATGTCAAAAATTAAAAGAAATAGGTAATTTGTCGTTTAAATGTCTCGAAAACGATGAACAAAAAAGAAGAATTATTGCACTAGATTGGGGGAAGGAATTTGCTAGTATCAAATATTATCAAATCTTTTTGTTTTAATTGAATAATATTGAGTAATTTGGATTGTACAATAAACAACTGAGGTATTTTGATAATAATTTTTTATTGAATTTTTGGGATATAACCTTACTAATTGATACATTACTTATATCAAAAGCCAAATTACAATATGCAAAAATTAAAAAAACCGGTAACTAGATGATACAGGTGTAAACTTTTTTAAGTCCGCGACTGTACATACGGTACACAACATAGCATAAGCCATAAGGTATTGCTTTATGAACATGTGTATTTTCAATTTAAAATTTATTTACCCAGCGATGTAGCTTAGTGGTACAGCACTAGACTCGCATTGGGAAGGTACTGGGTTCGAATCCCGGCGGGGGCAGATGTGGCTGGGACTTTTTCCTACTGCCTCACGCCGAGAAACGGTAATTCCTGTACCGGCCATCTTGTTTGAGGTTTTCCATGGTTTCCCTCAATAATTCCAGATGAATATCGAGATGGTTCCTTATTCAAGGCCATGGCCGATTACCTGTCAAATCCCTATGCTCCCAAAGTTTCCTACCTTATCCTAATGTCCTATGATTCCTCCATTCGCACATTGCTTATAATTAAGTTGAATTATAAAAAGGTATAAAACGGGAATTGGTAAAAATGGAAAATAGTAATGGTGCGAATGGCATCTGTTATGACATAATGTCGAGAAACGGACGTTAAACGCATTATTATTATTATTATTATTATAAGCCATAAGGTATTGCAGTTAAAAATTTTAGGAAATTGCTTACAAATAGATATAAATTGAGTATGATAGGTCCCATCGAGAAGAAGGTTATATCTCGGGAACAGTTTGGTTACAAATTGACTTGGGGCATGGGGGTGGCCCCAATCAAGATAAAAGTCATATCTCGGGAACGGTTTGGTAAAAAATTGGTTACAAATAGATACAAACTGAGTATGATAGGTCCCATCAAGAAAAAGGTTATATCTCGGGAACGATTTGGTTACAATTCTAAAAAGTTGGTTACAAATAGTTTCAAATTAAAATAATACGGTTATAAATTGTTTCGGATGAATTTGTTGACTTGAGGGGGCTACCGATGAAGTTAGCCCCTCATTGAGAAACCGGCCATATCTCGGGAACGGTTTGGTTACAAATTCTAATAAGTTGGTTACAAATAGTTACAAATTAAAATATTAAGGTTATACTTACAAATTGTTTTAGAAGCAATATTGCTTATGGCTAGGGGGCTAACTTCACACACGTGTCGTATTCGTATAATGTTTAACTATATAATGTAGCGTGTCGAGTATGTTCAACATTCTACTAACAAACATACCTCAAATTTTTTTGAATATAGAATTTGGGATGCTTGTATGGGAACGTATGTATATACTTACTATACAGTACCTATTATAAGTATACTATAAATGGTGGTCACTTCCAAAAATGAAGTTGTTTTTTACAGTTTTGAATGATATAGACATTGGGTCGTGTCACGAGTAGGGCATGCAATTCGAATATTCGAATATAGCGAATATTCGGCTGCATTTATTATTCGAATAGTAATTCCTATTATTCGAATATTCGAATTATTTGTTAAGAATTAAAATTGTTTAAAAACGGTTTACGGCGGCGCTAAAACATCTTACAAACGCTACACTAGCTCTAAATTCGCGCTAGGGCGTGGGAGGGGAATCGAAACGGGGCGAGGAAAGTTTTTTTTTGTTAATTATTGCATGTTTGTTTGATATAACTATTTACTTACGTTACGTTACGTACGTGTACTTAATTGCTTGATTTGCTCTTCGCACGTGCTAATAGACGTATTATTTATTTGTGAAGTATTTTTTTTATAATTGTATTGTATTTTAAAGACCACCAACAGCTAAGGTTATTTGGGCCTAGCACCAATTCATATTTTCAATTCATTATTTTTTTTTTTTTAATAATAAATTGAAAATCCAATTGACACTTTTACCAGCTCTCGGGCTAGAACTCGGGAACTGGGGACTTGTAATAGAGGAACCATAGCAACGCCATGTAAACAACAGCGCCGCTACACTCTCGGCTATTCTCAAGCCCTATTTTTTTTTTATATAGGGGAGCAATATCCCATACTTTTGTGGTACTAATTAATAATAAGCCGTGAGGTGGGTCGTTTATTAGGACTAAAATGCGACCCTTGAGGTCCACACGACGAACTTTCCAGTTTGATAAATATTTAATAATAATAATTAAATTAGATATTACACAGAAAAGTAATCATTTTAATCATTAAAACATAATTATTATTTATTTTTAACAATAATTAAAAAAAAAACAAAAACGGCTGAACCGATTTTTATAAAATTTATGTCGGATCAAAATGACGTTAACACGCCTCGATTGACACCCTTACGAAGTCGATATAATTTTTTATTCGCGAGATATTGTGTAAAATCTACTTTTTTGGAGGTTATTTGGTTAAGAAAAAAGAACGGCTGAACCGATTTTGAAAAAAATTCTTTCAGATCATATTTACGTTAATACGCGTCGATTGGCACCCTAACGTAGTCGATATCATTTTTCATTCTCGAGATTTCGTTTTAGAAAGAAATGGACACATACATACGTACGTACGTACGTACATACGTACACACACACACACACACAGACATCTTTCTAAAAGTAGTGTAAAAATAGTGCAGTGACCTTGAAACATAAAAATTTTTTTTCCTTTTTGATTTCGATTTTCGGACCCATTACAATAACTTCCAATGGGAAGTTAAAAATGCGTCTTAGATGCTCATTTAATATTTTTGTTTGAATAGGAAAAACGGAAAGAAAGAATTTTGAATTTTTTTGATTACTTAAATATGTTCATTTGTGATCTATGGTTCTCGGAAGCTATGTGCGCTCTAATATTTAGTTGATTTGGTCTGAATTTTTACGTAACTAAGTAAAGTAAAAATGATTATTTGATCTCTTTTTAATTAGAAGTAAGCTGCTATTGTTGTTAAAATATTGATTGGATTTATGGACGTGCAGTAGGCGTGTTGATATTAAATAATTAAAAGTCATTTATTGAAGTTCCAGTGTTTTTATTATTTTTACCAATTATTCGAATATATTCGAATATTGGCTAAAATTTGAGCGAATATTCGAATACCTGAAACCTCCGAATATTTGCATGCCCTAGTCACGAGCCTTAAAATTGGGTAAAACAATCATTAGGTATTTGAGTTTCACGTGAAAATGAAATTTTCAAATATTGTTTTTATTATACCTAAATATACCTGTCCGTAACTCTCGATTAACACGGTCGGTCGTCCAGTTGTATAAAAAAACTGGCCAAGTTCGAGTCGGACTCGCGCACTGAAGGTTCCGTACTATAAGTATACTTAAAGGTTTATCAAAAGTATTATTAACATTATGGAAATCATTTTACTTCATTTTTACGTTGAATATATAGACTATATGAACATCACGATGAATTATCCTAGATTCCGATTTCCGAAAAATGTGTATCTGAAATATAATATGATATGAACGTCACAAACACCTAAACTTTTTTTTGTATTGGACATAAAATGAATATAATACCTATAGGTATAGGTGTTTCTATTCTACATGTTGAACCAAAAGCAGTAGTTGTATTCTTGATTATTCACAATAATCAATCATTCAAACTTAACCTCGAGCTTAACCTATTCTGTCATACATACTTCATTCATTTCACAATCCAACATCAACGCCGAAAGCAGGAGTAGGTGCCTATATGCAAAGCTTTATTTAGTAGCTACCGTGACCCATTGTGGCTCCAAATTCCCATTAAAAACATAAAAAAGTAAAAATGAGGTAAAGTGCATTTCATAATCTTAATAAAACTTTTGATACACCTTTACGTAATACGTAGTACCTATATACTATATATACTTACTTAGTACCTATACGGATTACAGAGCTGGGCAAAACACCGAACCTAAGCGCTTGAAGCACCGAGCATCAATCACTTTCATAAATGCTCGATTTATTCAAACAACAAGCATTTGTGTTTTCAAAAATGCTAAAAGCATCGAGCACTTACTAAAGAGCTTGAAAAAATAAGCATAACTAAGCATTTTAAAGTATAGGTATACTAGTTTTGGCTACAGGATTTTTTTTCAATTTTTCGCCTGTAGGATCTGTAGTGTCATTCTCGGTCCTTCATTTGGCGTTTATCCGAACCCTTTAGCTTTAAAAATAGCGTCGGGAAAGCGGGAACCGGTTTTAGGTGAGGAGAAAGATTTGAGATGAAGAGTGGGGGGGATAACTTCCGCTATCGAATACTCTTGTAACATTACAGTACAAAAGTCCAAAGTTCAAATGATAGATACATTTTGTTTGTCAAAATATTATTTTGACAAGCAAAATATATCATTTCGTTTATCCTTATTTTAAGATAAGGATATAAACGAAATATGTTTTATTAGATGTTTTATAAAAAATTCGACTGATGACCAGCCCTATACTTCCCACCTAGTAAATATTTGCAAGAAATAAACACTCTTTTTTATTCTTTGAAAAAAAGCATGGCCCTCTTTTTTGTTTAGTGATCATGATGGCTGCTTAATATAGCAAAAATCATGGTTACCTAGATTTACGTACAATTTTTATTTTTTTTGGTAAAATATTTTTTTTCTCGAAAACTGTACATTTTACAGAAAAAAAATATTTACATTTTTTTCATATAACATCTAGAATTCATTTATATTTTTTTTACCTATGTTAACACGTGACATTGAGAACTTTTTTTTTAATATCTCAGGATCCACTGAACCGATTTGACTCAAAATCTAATCAGATCTAAGTTAAAGGCTGATAAACACAATAGAACAATCGACATGGCCGTATGTTGTTCCGTTTTTACGATATTGAAGGCGAAAAATTGACCACATACATACAGACATCAGTCAGAAAATGATCTTAAACGATTGCTAAGGCCTCAAAACGTGAAGATTTGTTAAAATCTGGAAATATTTTTTTCGGACTAAATCCATTACTTGATACTTCCCTACCATAGTAGAGGTGGGAAGTAAAAATGCTGAGATATTAAGCATTAAAAATGCTATTAAGCATTTAAAACGCTCGTTATAAGCATTCGTATAATCTATACTAATACAGGGTGCGGCAAAAAGGATGAGTGTTTTTGAAATGGGAATAACTTGGCTATTTTTTTTAGGTAAAAAAATATATATTACGAAAAATGAAAGCTTACAAGTTGCCATTAATAAAATAATCATTTGCTTCTGCGAAAATTTCAAAAAAATAAGGCCCATAATCACCCCAAGACGGATCACAGGCCACAGCACACCAAACGGTAACTTTGGAGCTGTGAAGTGGGTGCTGATGAAGTTCACGGAGGTTTCCTACAGGCTACAGCCCAGTAGCTGCAGGAATTGCGACGACGAAGAATTAACACAAGACATAATATGTTTGGTTCCAACGGACGTCGCATTTTTCTCGCACACGCGTTATCTCCTCAATTCGGTGATGCGCCGTGGCCCTCTTGTTCCCCTGACCAGGGCCGTCTTAACCTATTGGAGGCCCTGGGCACTTTAGGATAATGGGGCCCCTATGACTATGATCAGTGCCGGCGAAACGTGTTCAGTTCGGGTGGGTAGTGCGCAGCTATAAATATACATTTATCGGTATTATCGGTTGGTGATCTGGCAGGAACTAGGGGCCCCATCGATCGCGGGGCCCAGAGTGGCCAATAGAAAAGAGGGGCCTGCCCCTGACCTTCACCGATTATTTCTTATGGGGACACTTAAAGGTTGTCTACGCCGATAAACCCCGAACTCTGCAAGACTTGAAAGACTCCAATACAAGAGAAATTTGGGCAATTGACATTAACTTAATGTGATGTAAAACTTTTAGGAACGGAAGATGGGCGTCACCTGTCTGATGTAATTTTCAGAACATGGTTATTTTATTAATACGGCAACATGTAAGCTTTCATTTTTCGTAATATGTATTTTGTTTACTTAAAAAATAGACGAGCTATTCCCATATCAAAACACTCATCCTTTCTGCCGCACCCATATTATAAAGAGGAAAAGCTTGTTTGTGCTAGTTTGTATGTAGGGGGTAATCTCTGGAACTACTGAACCGATTCAAAAAATTCTTTCATTAATAGAAAGCTACACTATCCCTGAGTGATATTGGCTATATTTTATTTTGATTTTCTCGCGAGGGGAGATAATTCCTGTGGGATAGTAACAAAACGCATTTTAGCGTAATATGGCGGAATGCTATACTAATATTATAAACATACCACCAGTCCGACTCCGCTTAGCAGGGAGAGAATTTCTCGCGGGGGGGCTTAATAAGTCATAAATTCTCAGCAGCTCCGGGCGAATTCGGACGGGACCGCTAGTGTTTAATAAGCTTGTTAAATAGGGACTTATTATATACTTAAGCAATAATTTTATAATGCTTATGAAGGTGCACAAAGTTCTCAGCAATGCCCAGCTCTGGTACGGAACTCCCAGTGCGCAAGTCCGACTCGAACTTGGCCAATTTATTTATTTCCAAATATAATATATTATATTGTTGTCCACAAACCCGTTAACCTCTATTCAATATTATTATAATATATAATCTATCAAGTAAAGCAGGTATGGGCAACCTTTGGAAAGTTGCGGGCTAAACTTTAGGATATTAATGAAATCGCGGGCCGTAGATAATAGGTAGTTCAAAGTTGTGAAAAAATAATAATGATACGGTTTATTTTTTTTCTTCGGGAAGGTATATTCTGTAGAGATCACTTAGCTCCACGTCTTCAAAATTTGACTTCAAATGTGTGCCTTCCTGAAGCTCGATCAACTCCATTTGCAGGTGTGTCGGAGTCTTCTCTACGTCACTTTTCATCGGAGTAGCAAAAAAGTTAAAGCAGCTAGAATGGTTTTCGAAGTCGGAAAATCTATTAAAAATTGCTTCGACAGGGATTTTAGTTCTTTAGCATATTGAGTGTAATCAATAATATTATCGTGACTTGATAGTGTTGAAAAATGATAACAGCTTCCAGATCCCATATTTTGTGTTTCCCACAAGCGAAATTTGTTCTGGAACGCTTTCAGATGGCTTTACCTTCATTGTAGAATTCGTTTACCAACTGACCTTGTTTTTGAAGCTTCAAATTCAACTCGTTTAAGTGACCCGTGATGTCAAATAGAAATGCCAAATCACATAACCATTTCTGATCACTGACTTCAGGCAATGGTTTTTCTTTGATTTACATAAAATCGGCTATTTCCTGTCTAAGATCATAAAATCATTTTAGCATTTTGCCTTTGCTTAACCACTTTACTTCTCAATAATATGTCACATCACCATGTTCTGAAGAGAGGTCATCCAAAAATGTTTTGAACTTTTTTGAGCGCGATTTTAAAATGTTCCGCGGGCCGGGCGTTGCCCATATATGAAGTAAAGTATTCCATGATTTATGTGACATCTGACAAATATTCACACAAAATATACACGAACTTAGATATCAGTGTACTGCACTTGTTTTGAAATATTTGTAATCGGCTATTAGCTAATTATGTCGCGTGCTTTCAAAGCATTGTTGATGTTTGAAAAACTGCTGTTAAATTAATCAAGATTAAAAATTTATAACAGCGATATAACAAAACAACGTGCAGTAAATATTGTGCTGCAGTTTTTTTCTAGGTCGCCTTCCATTTGGACGCAAAAGGCGCATTTTTATTATTATATATATACAGAGTCTCTCTTACTCTTTTACTATCTGATATAATTGTGGCTTTAGAATCGAGGGAGAAAAGTTAATAATATTTTTAGATGTAAATGACACATGGATAGGTCGCTATACTAGAAGAGGACAAAGAAGACCGCCAATGTTTCAACACAGTTTGTGGAATTGTTTTAAATTGGTACAATACGATTTACCGAGGACCAACAATTTGGTTAAAGGATGGCACAATAGCTTCTCTTCTGTGCTTGGTGCTACTCATCCCAGTATCTGGAAACTTATTAAAGCACTAAAGAAAGAAGAAAGTCTAAACAGATTGAAGGTAGAATAATTAATTTCCGGACACTCACCACCAATCAAAAGGAAGTACAAAGACACTGCAAGCAGAATAAAAGAAATTGTTGCAGACTACCCCAATCGACCAACACTGGAATATTTAAGAGGAATTATTGCTTACAATTTTCAATTACAAATATAAATAAATATTTTATAACCTTCATATTATAGTAACCTTCATATAGTAATAAAAATTTTAGTTTTAAGAAAACATCCTAGTTTGTTTATTATAGTCTAATTTTGACTATTAACCTCACCTTTTGCGTCCAACTGGAAGGCGACCTAATGTCTTGCGTCCAAATTTCTCTGCGTCCTTTTGTCCCTTGCGTCCTTTTGTCGCGCGTCCAAATTGACGCGTCCTTTTGCCGTAGAACCCCTAGGGTTACTAGAATGAAACAATAGATTTCCGGACAAAATTCCTGATTGCCTAAAAAATTTCCGGACTTGTTTTTTTATAAGATGATTTTAAATCAAGTACAAATCTACGGAATTTCAAGGTGTGAAAAATATAGTGTCTATAATGATTTAAATGAATTAATTGATATTTTATTTTTACATTATACTTATTTACGAAAATTCCAGACACATCAGAATTCCGCCTGCATTTCGGACAAAGTATAAGAATTCTGGACATGTCCATAAATAGATAGGTACAACCATGATAACTCATAAATACTATACTACTATATAGGTTTTGGCTGCATCTCCATAACCGTGAGTTACACAAAATTTTTGTAGACAGAAATTTTGTAGATAATGAAATTCTCTATAACGTTTATGGGTTACATTGATAACAAAAAAAATAAATTATTTCAAAAAACCCGACTACGTAAAAAGTGAACTTAAAAGATGGAAACAAGATCAAATGATAATTATGCAGTCGGAGGAATTAGATATTTCTGTTCAACTTGTTACTGCATGCGTGTGCCTTCGACTGCACCTTATATCATTTGATCTTATTTCCATCTTTTAAGTTCGTTTTTTTCGCAGTCGGGTTTTTTGTTTTTTTAAAATAATTTATTTTTATTTTCTTCCTTTTAGTTGATTCTACTCATCAAGCCTTTTCATTTGATATCGGATGCCCTCCACAAAAGGTTTTATTGATTTTTTGCGTATTGACAAAATAGCGTCTAGCGTCCGCCATACTGAATTTTTCGTGACGTCATATATCCAGTAGCATTCATGACTCATATGAGACTATGAAAAATCTATAGACACCTCATTTTTCAAAATCCGTCAAGCCGTTTAGGTTACAGAAGACGCCGACCAAAATGCAAAGATATACATAATATAGATACATACACCCGAAAAATATTACCCTACTTCAGCAGTCGGGTAAAAAGTAATGAGGCGGAAAAGATAAAAAATTAGGGGATGAAAACTCTGAGGCGAGATCATTTTTTTATTTTCTTAGCTTTTTTGTAGAGCGTTTTCATATATAATGAACAATTTTACCTATTTACTTTTTTAATTTCTCGGTTTTTTTGCTTTTACTGTGTCGCGAAGGAGCGAAAGTTTTATATAATTCGCGTGTTTTAGAAGTTTCGTTGCTAAGTAATCGCATTATTTTTAGTTGGTGTATTAACAACTGCAGACATGCCAAAATGCCAAACAGAAAAATGTTTTTCTTCAATTCAATTTATTTCGAAAACCAGCGCGCGCAGGAGTCTGATAGTTTACACTTTACAGAATAGTTCCCGAGGGGTAATCGGCCCATGCTTACCTAAGGGAGTGAAAAGGGGCTAATATGTTTTTAGAGATTAAATCATTCTGTCCCATACTGTCGGTCATTGAAACATAAATTTGGAGAATACATTCGTGTTATAACGTATAGACACCCACTAAGAAAGTTTTTTTCTAAATTCCACCCCTAGGGGGATGAAAAAGGGTAAACATGTTCTTTACAGATTTAATGATTCTGTTCATATACTATTGGTCTTTGAAACATGAAATTTACGGAGGATACATTCATCTTATAGAGGTAAGGCACCCACTAGGGAAGGAATTTTTAAACTTCCACCCCTATAAGAGTGTGATAGGTAATGGATATATAAATGATTGAAGGTATAAAAAAAATATTGGACTAAGTATAATTTTTCCTGGAAACATTAATAATATCGAACCCTGTGACCTCTAGAACCTATAACAGACGCCATAATGCGGTCTTTATATTTTGCAGATGAACCGTCCTTGGGCGCCCGATCTAGAAATTAATTAACAAAAATTGCATTGTCCAAGCCACTGGCGTATAAATACAGAGATACAATAATTGTATGTGCCCCGAAATTACACATCTGGTGTAGTCCTAAAAAGACGACTGTATCCATTTTTATTTAAGGGCTATATTGTATACGTATGTATTACCTATGCATAATAGTGCTGTGCACCTTTCATAGATGCATATAATAATATATACCTATAGCATGCATAAATATTATGAAACGCCACCCGGTTCGTGAAACAAAACTGCATTACCATTGAAGGGCAGACATTGCTACACTCGATCGGGGTACCCTGTGATCCAATCACCAGTCATTATTTAATTATGTACATAAAACTGTGTTTTTCATTAGGTACCTACGTATTTTCGTGGTATGTATACTTCGTTAATACAGAAGACGTTCATGATGGTTGATGAAGCTGTTCATGATGGTATAGACAGTAGACACAGATTGTTGTTGTTTTTACCAGCGATGGGTCTAGACTTTAGGTGTTTTTCGCAGAGTGGTTCGAATGAATAATCCTCATTTTCCCCGTACAGTTCTTTATTAGACTCTTATGGGAATTTGATTTTTTTATAATTCTAGGCGCTCTTTTCAAGATGGTGTCTGGTGCTATGATCACACCTAAAACCCGACTCTGGGTTTTACGAAAATATATATTTTGTAAGACTCTTATGGCCTTATTGTCGAGTGTATAATTTACAATCTCTCCCATATTTAGTGTTTTTTTCTGACCACATTAGGTTTCAGGAAATGTTAGTAAATGAAGAATATACACTGAACTGAAATATTATATCTGGCATCCATTGATTATACCTACTATATAAATCAGATTATTCACTATGTATAGCCCTGTGCAAACAGACGATCTACAATGTAATCAGTATAGCATTAATTTCTCGGTTCTCGGAAAAAATATTTTTTATTATTTGTATTAAGTAGGTACTTTTAAGGGCTCCCAATTTGTTAAAACACTTAATTACTAAACAATTTTTGATATTTGGAGGATGTCGTTTTTCACCCTTAGTGTAGCGGGAACTGTAACAGATAAGACAGAAATGCACTTGAGCTATTTTGTAGAGCACTGCATTTTCTACAAAAAAAGTCCGGGAGAGCATATTATATTTATCAATCATAGTCAAAACGACAGTTTTACGAGTTGTTTCTCTATAATCGCAATTCGGATATATATAGTGTCACTTTATTAACAATCGAATAAAAAAATAAAGGACGTCTCTGAAAAATCTGAAAAAAATCATGGAGCTTCTAAACAGCATACATTGTAAAAAATGGATGTAAAAATACTTTGAAAGATAAGGTAGAATTCGCTCGATTTTCTAAGTGATTTTACATTATTATTTATTTCTACACAGAAAACTTCATAAAAACTTTGACTTTTACTGTGAAGTTAAACAAATTTGTGATTTTTACATAAAGTAAATTAAAATTACATAATTTGTGTAATATTCCAATAAAGTGTGTAAAAATTACAAAATAAAATGTATAGTTACATATATAAAATGGATGAATACAAAACAAATTAATGTAAAATTAGTAACCACGCATGCGCAATGTATTTTTATGGAATCTACGCAATGTGCAGGCGATACCTGTTTGCGACGCCATTGTCTCTTTGTGTGCCTATTACCAGATTAATCGCTAGCTACAAATGGACCATCGATAATCTATGTAATCGGCCTTCTCATTTCTTACAGTGTACATGATTTTTATTTTTTTGACCAAGTTTAGATCGATTTGCAACATTATTTTTAAATTTTGGCAATGTTATTAGCAACAATTTTATTTCTTCTTTTTTTGAACTTTATAGCTGTTGAATATTGGCGCCCGATTTTTTTACTAGTAGGTATGTATTTTTGGTCGCTCTGCACGATGGCGTCCTTTATTTTTCTTGAAACAAGCGTAAACATGTTCGTTTTCGCGTTTTTTTCCAAGCGGCTCGGACGCGCCGATTTCAATAACAAAAATCTGAAAATTGCTGATAACAACACTATTTTAATTTTTGAAAAGTTATAACTTTTGAACGCGTTGTTCAATTTTGATCTTTAAAACGGCATTCGACGCAGTTTTTTAAGCTCTAAAAATATTGTAAGAAGTACAAAATCGATTGGTTGAGAAATCTCGAAGTTATTTTGAAAAAACACTTTTTCGGAAATTTTTTGACTACGATATCTTTCGAACGGATTAACCGATTTTGATCCGCTTAGCGGAATTCGATGCAGTTTTCTGAGGAGAAGGGCTGATTAGATTATGAAATTAATCGGTACAATATTCTAGAAGTTATTTTGAAAAAACATCGTTTTAACAACTTTTTTTTTCGGTTTTTTTGGAATTTCTCAAAATCTATTGGGCCGAATCGATTCAAATTTTCAGAAAATCTAAGTTCAGTAGAACCCTTTCCAATGCCGCAAATCGCGATTCGATCGGTCAAGCCGAGAGGTTTACATACACACACACACACACACACAGGCATCGTAAAAATAGTCAGAATAGCTTCCTAGAATCACAAAACGTCGAGATCTGATGAAAACTCGATTTTCGAAAATCGGGGTGAAATCAATAACTTTCCTATTTTTGAAAATTTTCAATTTTCTTAGCGGGAAGTTAAAAATTTACAAGGATTGAGAGAATCCGGTTTAAGTACTAAGAATAGCCCGGAGTAACCATACTTTCAATTTTTTTTTTTTCAAAATTCCTTTACGAATAGTTAATACTCCAGTAATTTTAGACATTAAAACAATCCACCTGCAGAATAATTCCCAGTTAGCTGATTTTTTACTTCCCACCTCTACTATGGTAGGGAAGTATAATGGATTTAGTCCGAAAAAAATATTTCGAGATTTTAACAGATTTCACGTTTTGAGACCCTAGCAATCGTTTAAGATCATTTTCTGACTGATGTATGTGTGTGTGTGTGTGTGTGTGTGTATGTGGTCAATTTTTCGCCTTCGATATCTTAAAAACGGAACAACATACGGCCATGCCGATTATTCTATTGTGTTTATCAGCCTTTAACTTAGATCTGATTAGATTTTGAGTCAAATCGGTTCTGTGGATCCTGAGATATTAAAAAAAAACGTTCTCAATGTCACGTATTAACATAGGTAAAATAAATTATAATTTAAAAAAACTAAAAAACACGCTTTGATGAACTAAAAAGTAGAAAATAATTAATTTTATTGTAAAAAAGCGTGGGGTAGTATGAAAATATGATACAAAGCACCCCGCGCTTTTTTACAATAAAATTAATTATTTTCTACTTTTTAGTTCATCAAAGCGTGTTTTTTAGTTTTTTTAAATTATAATTTATTTTTGCTTTTTAGTCCTGGAGATCCTGGTCAGGATAATGGGAAAAACTTATGGAGATATTGTATTGTAATCGGTCCTTGATAAGTGTGCAAAGTTTCAGTTCAATCTGAAGTTTTTTGCTTTTTTTTTTTTTAGTCCTGGAGATCCTGATCAGGATAATGGGACAAACTTATGGAATTATTGTATTGTAATCGGTCCTTGATAAGTGTGCAAAGTTTCAGTTCAATCTGAAGTTTTTTGCTTTTTTTTTTTTTAGTCCTGGAGATCCTGGTCAGGATAATGGGACAAACTTATTGAATTATTGTATTGTCGTCGGTCTTTGATAAGTGTGCAAAGTTTAAACTAAATCTGACCGTTCAAAGTTGGTCAAAATCAAGTTCAAAGAAGTCGGTTACAAACTGACAAACAAGCCCGCAAGCAAGCATACAGGTGAAGCTAATATAAGCGTGTTAAAAAAAATATAAATGAATTCTAGATGTTATAATAAGAAAAATATTTTACTAAAAAAATAAAAATTGTACGTAAATCAAGGTAACCATGATTTTTGCTATATTAAGCTAGCCATCAGTAGATCACCAAACAAAAAAGAAGGCCGTGCTTTTTTCAAAGAATAAAAATTAAATTTTGTTTTAAAGACCACCAACAGCTAAGGTTATTTGGGCCTAGTCAAAAAATAAAAAAAAAGGTGTTTATTTTTTGCAAATATTTACTAGGTGAGAAGTATAGGACTGGTCATCAGTCGAATTTTTTTTTATTTACCTTCGTTATGGTGTTTTAAAAAACGTGTAAAAGTCCCCATCGATATCGTGCCGGCGTTGCCAGATATTCGAGGTTTTTTGCGAATGTCTCGGTTCCGTTCCATTTTTTGTAAAAAATGGTTATTATCAAACTTGTAGAGGACGAAATTATCTACAACTTTTGTATAAACATTTTTTGTCTACGATTTATAGTTTTTCTTATTAAAGTACCCGCGGCTTCCTCCCCCTCGTTCAAAAGTTATTCAAGGTTTACATACGTACATACATACATACATACCGACATACAGACATCAACTTGAAAATAGTCAGAATAACTTTCTTATAGGACCTCCAAACGTCGTGATCTGTTGAAAACTCGATTTTTGAAAATCGGACTGAAACCAATAACTTCCCGAATTTTTGAAAATTTACAATTTTCTTAGCGGGAAGTTAAAACAAAGAGATAAAAATTTTGCGACACCGTATATAAACACTAAGGGATATAAGTAGATATGTAACACTGATGAAAATTAGCATAATTTCTCAGGATGTCCCGAGAATATTGCATTTTTTCTTAAAATCGTGGAAAACTTGAAGAAGTCACGAAATTTAATTTTTAAGTACCTGAAAATTGAAAACTAATATTTATACCTAATTCATCCGTCATTGTTAATATACAGTAAGTAGAAACTCTATATAACTCGTGCTTTAAAAAAATGCTAAAAATTTCTAGTTATGGAGTTTTCGACTAATGGAGAATTTCGAGATACAGAGTTTTTACCAGTTAAAATTTCGACTTACAGAGGCATAATTTTATATTTCGAATTAGGGAGTCTAGAAGACAATAACTTTAACTTAAAGAGGCTGTAAAGTGTACTTACACGTTGATTATTTCGAGTCTCGAAATAACGTGTACACTTTGCGAGATACCAAGTTCGCGAGACTGTAATATGTATCTATTCATATAGTAGGTATCGTAGGGTAATATTTGGTTTGAGTTATTTGGCTTAAATAATTCGAATTATAGAGTCTTTTGGATTTCAGTGGAAAGGAATGGCTAATTTCTTCGACTTGAATGTAGCGCACACATGCTATTTTTTGTATCGAAAACGCGCGATTTAGCAAATGCATCGAAATTTGGCGATTACTCAGCTACTCGAAATGTTTCGTGCGATCTTGCGATTTGGCAGCTGCAGTTTGTTTCGCATTCGCGCGCTTGCACGTGAAGAGTGCAGCCTTAGCAGCATGTAGTAGTGCGAACATGCGACTAAGTGTGCTATGTGTTTTCAACAACCGCGCGTTCGTGATACACCTACAATAATATATTGTGTAGGTATTTAAGCGAATAGTGCATGCGGCCTTATGCTGTTGGTAGCTGCATCGTGACGATCTGCGGGCGACTTAATCGCACAATTGTGATTCAAAAAGTAGCATGTGTGTGCTGGCACTTAGGGAGAAGTTCGATTTAACGAGGTTCGAGTGATAGAGTTTCAATTGTGTTGGAATTTATTACTAATGTCTTTTGTTGTTATTAATATTGTGGTCTTCGTATTTTTTCATCGAACACCCTGTTTCTGAATATCTACATATTTACGAAGTTACTTTCGACCCACCTGTATTATATAATGGGTTCTAAACTCCGCTGCTTTCCTGTACTTTACGACGATCAGCTTAAAGCCCTACCACGTTTCAACCAATTAATTATTCGCTTGCACACACAGTTTAGGTAGGGTATTAGTCGGTCTTGTACTCTATAGTCTATACAGTAAGTTGATCTACGCAACAATATATGCGATGTGTGCAATACGCAGGCGCATACGCGAGGCCAATGTCTGTTGACAGGTTCGCGCCAGCGCTACCGGGAGCCACCACCGCGGTTACTGGGCAATATAAATGTCTGTACGGCGGATCAAGGGGGGATACCTCTACTATAGTTACAATATGTCATATGTACAAAACATACATATTGTACATGCAATACTTAATACGTACAAAGTTACAGACACGTGACCGAATAATATGCAAATCAGTCAATATGAAAAAAGTAAACGTGTACGATTATATGCAGTACTAGTACTACCCCTTCTTGGACAAGTACCTGTATATACAACCATATACAACTCTATTAGATTGCAAATATTCGCAGGACCGCGACCTGATATGTAGTTAGAGGCGTAGCCAGAAATTGTAATTGGTGGGTGTAATTTCTTTCTTTGTAAGTTGTAACGAAGAATTCCCTTTAATCCCTTTACCTAAACCCTATAACATTTGACTAAGCTATCCAACTAAATGTTTCATCACCGTATCTATGTAATCTCGGTATGCCTGCACGCTTGGGGTGCAATATTTTTCTAAGAAAACTTTTGATAAATTACTTATAACTTTTTAATATCTTTTTGAGTTGTCGATTTACTGTATTTTTAATCTTAATTTTTAATATACGTCTCACAGCGAGGTATACGTAGTGAGTTTAGCATTGGGAAAAAATGAATGGATCAGAATATAAGCCATGACTACATTAATTAATGGTTTATTTAGTGTTGTTATGGTAATTTTTTATAATTTGAAATTTTTGTTACTCCTTTCTCACTCATTCATTAGAATGTGAAACATACAATTTCCCATTGTGATGCATACATGTAATAACATTTCTGACAACAATACATTACTGTGTTTATTTTAAAATAGAACACAGGCTGACAATTACGAAATTTTGCCAAAAACCAGAAATAAAATATAATTTATATTTAAATTAGCTCAAATGTTGTATGCAGTGTCGGGAATAACGTATTAAAAGTGATAAATCCCCTTCATTGTCTCCTCTTTTTCTTAACAAACTATTAGTTGCCAGAAAATATGCCTTTCAAAGCCAATTCGGGAACTAACTTCGTTCTTATGAGGATTCAATCTTAAAATTTAATACGCCGTAACATGCACTGTATAGATAGAAAGATAGACAAGATAAGATTTTATTGTCATAACATAAAATTTTACAAAACATTTTATACATTTTTATGGTCAGTGTTCCATAGCACCACTGCTAGAATAGTATTGATCTTGTTCATTGTGCAAAATAACAGACTTAATTTTTACGGGAAAAAAATTGAAAAAAAAATTCGACTGATGACCAGTCCTATACTTCCCACCTAGTAAATATTTGCAAAAAATAAACACTCTTTTTTTATTCTTTGAAAAAAAGCATGGCCCTCTTTTTTGTTTGGTGATCTACTGATGGCTAAGCTTAATAATATAGCAAAAATCATGGTTACCTAGATTTACGTATAATTTTTATTTTTTTTAGTAAAATATTTTTTTTCTCGAAAACTATACATTTTAGAGAAAAAAAATATTTACATTTTTTCATATAATAACATCATTTATATTTTTTTTACCTATGTTAATACGTGACATTGAGAACGTTTTTTTGAATATCTCAGGATTCACTGAACCGATTTGACTCAAAATCTAATCAGATCTAAGTTAAAGGCTGATAAACACAATAGAACAATCGGCATGCCCGTATGTTGTTCCGTTTTTACGATATCGAAGGCGAAAAATTGCCACCACACTCACACACACACATATACACACACACTACAGACATCAGTCAGAAAATGATCTTAAACGATTGCTAGGGTCTCAAAACGTGAAGATCTGTCAAAATCTCGAAATATTTTTTTCGGACTAAATCCCCCCCAGAGGGGGACATTGGAATGTGGTTGCTATCGCAAATTGCATTCCAATGTTCTTTGGGAATTAGCGCTCCCAGGGACCCGAGCTCGTACCAGTCGGTTTGTGTATGCCGGCTGGCGGATTCTAATACACAAATGGACTATTTGTTGTGTTGAAGACGCTAAGGACCTGAGTTGTCGACGCGTCTATAATCTACAATTAATTAATTAAATTCGGACTAAATCCATTACTTCCCTACCATAGTAGAGGTGGGAAGTAAAAAACCACACATTGCATTGTATTAGGGTTTCTGCTCGAGAATTCTCGAGGCGAGAAATTTGCCTTTAGTCGAGACGGGAAAAAAACTCAACGCCTCGAGAACTCGAGAAATCAATTACTGTTTAGTTTTAGTTGGCATACTATTAGTCCAGCAGTCAGGTACTTTTTCCCTGGGAAGTATTCCGAAGTTAATGATATTTTGGTATATGTTTTTGTGGGTACTCTGTGGAGTAGAATCTGAGTTTTCGACCTCGAGGACCCTGTGCTAACGTGGGGGGAGCCGAAAAACCACGAATATTTAACCACCTTTTTTGCTCTTTTCGAAATCTCTCAGACACGGTCGACTTAAACAATAATTTCTTTCATTATGTAATGTTTTAAAGAGGATTACATTTCCTACAATTTTCATTCCCACAACTTTTCTGTGGTACTAATGGTAAGCGCGCTGCAGCTTCTTGAAAATCACCCGCTTGGCTTTTTGTAACCTTGGTAACCATTGGTTAAAATGTAATGTTCTTTTCAATAGTTTTATTACTTCCCACCTCTACTATGGTAGGGAAGTAATGGATTTAGTCCGAAAAAAATATTTCGAAATTTAAACAGATTTTCACGTTTTGAGACCCTAGCAATCGATTAAGATCATTTTCTGACTGATGTCTGTACGTGTGTGTGTGTGTGTGTGTGTGATGTGGTCAATTTTTCGCCTTCGATATCGTAAAAACGGAACAACATACGGCCATGCCGATTGTTCTATTGTGTTTATCAGCCTTTAACTTAGATGTGATTAGATTTTGAGTCAAATCGGTTCAGTGAATCCTGAGATATTAAAAAAACGTTCTCAATGTCACGTATTAACATAGGTAAAAAAAAATATAAATGAATTCTAGATGTTATAATATGAAAAAATTTAAATATTTTTTTTCTCTAAAATGTACAGTTTTCGAGAAAAAAAATATTTTACTAAAAAAAAATAAAAATTGTATGTAAATCAATTGGTAGGTAACCATGATTTTTGCTATATTAAGCTAGCCATCAGTATAGATCACTAAACAAAAAAGAGGGCCATGCTTTTTTTCAAAGAATAAAAAAAGAGTGTGTATTTTTTGCAAATATTTACTAGGTGGGAAGTATAGGACTGGTCATCAGTCGAATTTTATTTTGTTCTTCATCGAACTTTAAATTGAAAATACACAGGTTACACATTGGTTACCGAGGTTACAAAAAGCCGAGCGGGTGATTTTCAAGAAGCTGCAGCGCGCTTATCATTAGTACCACAGAAAAGTTGTGGGAATGAAAATTGTAGGAAATGTAATCCTCTTTAAAACATTACATAATGAAAGAATTGCTTAAATCGACTGTTCCTGAGAGATTTCGAAAAAAGCAAAAAAGGTGGTAACATTTCGTGGTTTTTTGGCTCCCCCCACGTTATAGCAAACAACACACCAAAATATTAGTAACTTAGGAATACTTTCCAGGTAACACCCTCATTTATTACCTGCCGCTTGGACTATATGCTCAAATTAAAAAAATAGTATTGAAAAATGAAAGTTAATTATGATTTGTTTAATCGAAAGACTGTGATGTTATTAACATAATAGTGTATAAATATAAAAGGCATTTTTAGTTTAAGTTGGTAGCAAAATGTTTGTTTTGTTAAACAAATTTTTATAGTTATCTAAATATGTACTAGTAATTTTGTTGATTTAATTTTACTAATTATTTTTTTATTTAATTAAAGACTGTTGTACATTTGGGAACTGGTAGGGACCCAATAATTAAAAAAAGTTAAGTACCACGCTACTCTTTACTTTTTGTATAGACCAGCCGAGTATAGTTTGTTTAATTTATTGTTTGTTGTTGATTTGTTAATTAATAAGTGCAATTTATGGTAACTACAAATTTACCATTTGATTTAATTGATCTCATCTATCAGTCTAATTTGTAATAAAGCAAAAATTTGAAAATAATATCGTGTTTTATTAAATTTCTCGAGGAACTCGAGAAATCCTGGTCGAGAATTCTCGTGCCTCGTCCCTCGAGAAATAAAAAAGGTCGAGAAACCAGAAACCCTACACTGTATATATAAGCGAAATACCACCGACTCATTCATCACGAAATCTCAGGAACCATAAAGCCTACAAACATGAAATTTGACAGGTAGGTTCCTTATAGGTCGTAGGCATTAGCTAAAGAAGAATTTTTCGAAATTCAATCCCTAAGGGGGTCAAAAGGGGACGTAGAGTTTTTTGACAAAATGAACCATCTTTGAAAACCTTACAGCGTCTGTTTGATATATTATACTCAAACAACCAAGTTCATTATAAGAACGGAAGATCTAATTTTGGACCTAGGCGAAACACTTTCTCGGTACAGCTCTACTGATAATGGATATGAAATGTAAAAAATACTTTTTCTTATCACATTAATATTTCACCTATAAAGTTCTATTAATATAATTGAACACATTGTATGCATGTTATTTCAAGGTCGAAGCGACAGTTTCATTAATGCTTCTCTGGTGGAATGCGGTTGAAGTTAGCGACGGAAGTCAATGTGCTATAATAGGTATGTATAGGCGATATCGCGTTGCATTTTGTGCATTCAGCCATAAAATCAGCTACACAACGGCTCAGTAATTTCGAATCAAACAAATCTTGTATTTTTAATTCTTATGCAAACTTTTTCACAGCTAGTTATTTAGTTGCATCTTAAATCTTAATTAATATATAAAGTTAGTAGTACACGGCTTCGCATCGTCACTCATGGTTTTTAATGGCTCAGGAAGAACCGCCTTTTGTGAGACGTGTGACACTCGTGTTTCCGTGTCACATATTGTTAATTGAGTATGTCCAGTTTGGCAATTTAGGGACACACGACAGCAGACTGGATTGTCAAGTGATAATATGTCGGTAGTTTTACGAAATCATTTTGACTATGTCGATTTGCCGTTTTGTTTTTTTAAGGAATACGTGGTCTAGACCGATTGATCTGATTTTATTTTATTTATTTATATACTTTTAGGCCCCTTGACAGTCTTTAAAGTTTTCTACATAGCACTACATTACATGTAGGTAACACTTTTTGCTCGTATTTTTTATATGTATACAGGGTGTCCCATGAATTGAGGTCCATAGCTTAAGGGCGTGTTATTGAAGTCATTTAGAGTTAAAATTGCTTAATAAACATATGTCCGAAAATGCTTCCAAACAGAACTACACCCATTGAAAGTTGAGGTGCTAAAATGTAAAAAACTTCAGTAATTAATTTTATTAGTAGATAAATAATGTTTATCAATTTTTGGACATAATTGTTTATTAAGCAATTTTAACTCTAAATGACTGTCTTAGGCTATGGACCTCGGGATGTGGAACACGTATTTATTGTATTTTCTTTGTTTTATTTTGTTTTTGTTTTATTTATGCTTTTACTTTATAAGACGCTTATGCTGTCGAATATCTATAATCTACAATATCTACCTAACAATCATAAATATATAGAATGTCATCAGTTTCATATAAATTATAAGATAATAAGATATCGACGTGAAAAAAGAGTCTGATTTCAACGGACGCGTCGCGAATGAGATTGTATATTGTCCAGTGGCCAGTGGCCTTGTAAACCGCTGAATAGAAGAACTATAACTATATTCCTTATATTATGTTGTTGACTGCAGTTATCTCTACAACTTTTATATATCGTTAATTTATATTTTCAAATGTTAATGTATCAATCGTTAAATTTGTTTCTTTGATCATATAATAATGTTTTCGGATCGGTGTGTAAAGTAAAGTAACTGCAGAGCGGGGGATGGGAGAGTCTGAAAATATTTGCACGCCGCTAATCTAGATTGTGGATGTTTGGCTGCAAAAACATGAAATGCATATTTGACTTGAAAATATAACGTAAATTGCAGTGGAAAGTTTTATTAGAATACTTATGATGTAACACATTTTTACAATAAAGTAAGTACCTAATTTATTTTCCCAGGCACTAACTTGAAATGAGTCCAGCTCTATTTGTAACTAATATGCCATATATAGTTTGTTACATTATCATCGATTTCTTTCCAAATATATTTCCTATAAAAATAATTCACAATTTATTCCCATCACCAAAGATTTTTCACGGTACTATACACTATACAGCAATTCATGAATGAATGTTCTAACTTCTAGTATAGAAACAAGTGCAACAGGTGGCTAGCCCTATCTGTGACACAATAGCTTATAAGGATGAACAAAACAATACTACACCCATATCGGAATAGTAGATTGTATAAATTTAGTGTCGCAATGATGTATTTTACAGACGAGTAAGTAAAATTTTGTTAAAACGTTAAGTATATGTTAAAATCATTACGCTCGAGGTATTTTTTGTCATACCCCCTATAAAATAGCTGGTTTTCACTTTATTAACTTCCCATTGGAAGTTATTGTAATGGGTCCGAAAATCGAAATGAAAATGTATAACACATTTTTATGTTTCAAGGTCACTACACTATTTTTATACTATTTTTAGAAAGATGTCTGTGTGTGTGTATGTGTGTGTACGTATACGTACGTACGTATGTGTCCATTTCTTTCTAAGACGAGATCTCGAGAACGAAAAATGATATCGACTACGTTAGGGTGCCAATCGACGCGTATTAACGTAAATATGATCTGAAAGAATTTTTTTCAAAATCGGATCAGCCGTACTTTTTTCTTAACTAAATAGACTCCAAAAAAGTAGATTTTACACAATATCTCGCGAATAAAAAATTATATCGACTTCGTAAGGGTGTCTATCGAGGCGTGTTAACGTCATTTTGATCCGACATAAATTTTATAAAAATCGGTTCAGCCGTTTTTTTTTAATTATTGTTAAAAATAAATAATAATTATGTTTTAATGATTAAAATGATTACTTTTCTGTGTAATATCTAATTTAATTATTATTATTAAATATTTATCAAACTGGGAAGTTCGTCGTGTGGACTTCAAGGGTCGCACTTTAGTCCTAATCTTAGACCTTGTCTAAGGTCCTAATAAACGACCCACCTCACGGCTTGTTAAAATTGTTGATAGTTCACGTCATAACGTATAGATTTCACTGCTAATATAGGTTATAGGCACGTAGGTAGTAGGCAAAGTTAGTATAGTAGGTACCTATAGGTATTGTGTAGATAATGTACAATGTAGATATACATCGTCAGTCTGTTTACGCATTAGTCACTATAGTGTAGATCTGTTAATCACTATCTGCTAAGCTGACTTGTTCGAAAAACATTAAATTACTATTGAATTTTACTTTCCCACACTAGTGTGGGAAAGACACGTTCCCTCATACCGCCGTGTTAAGTGACCCATTACAGGGCGGTATGCATGACGTATTTGGTTGCTCATTGGATTTATTTATTTATTGTAGATTAAATTGAAGGAATTATTTCTGATATGAATAGTTCAGTTTCTTGTGGAACAGATGAAATTAACTGTATTATCTTAAAAAGAGCATACCAATTCATTTTATTACCTCTTACATACTTAATTAATTTATCATTTAGTAGTGGTGTTTTTCCCACTGATTTAAAGGAATCAAAAGTAATACCGATTCATAAAGGTGGTGACAAAACCAGTATGGCCAACTATAGGCCTATATCGATACCGTCTGTTTTTTCAAAAATTCTTGAATATGCCTATCTGAAACGTGCTATGTCTTTTCTATATAGTAATAAAATTATCACTGATTCACAGCATGGTTTTTGTAAATCTAGATCCACCGAAACAGCGATATATCGATTTATAAATAAAGTCTCAGAACAGTTAAACAAAAAACGTCACTGTGCAGCAATATTTTGTGACTTTTCAAAAGCATTCGATCTAGTGGACCATGAAATATTGTTAGATAAACTGGAAAAGTATGGATTCAGAGGTGAGAGTCATTCATGGATTGCGTCATATTTGAGTAACAGATCACAAAGAGTATATGTGGGTAACCAATACTCCGATGCCAGTCAAGTAAGGTTGGGTGTGCCTCAAGGATCGGTATTAGGACCAGTCTTATTTCTTCTTTATATAAACGACATTCCAAATTGTATTAAATCAACTACTGAAGTAATAATCTATGCTGATGATACGACTGTCTTATTTACAGCGGATACAGCTGAGAAACTTTATGAAAATGCATCTTTGGTCTTATCAGACATAAAAATGTGGTGTGACAATAATAAATTAATCCTAAACGAAAGTAAAACTAAATTCATGCATTTTAAAACTTCACAATATAGAAATGACTCTGGTGTCAGAATCGGTATAAGCGGTCAACTAATAAAAACCATTGAAGACACTAAATTTCTCGGAATTACCATTCAGAACTCCTTAAAATGGGATTGTCATATCACAGTCATATGTAAAAAGTTATCTCGGTATGTGTATGTCATGAGAAAAGCTTTGCATTCATTTTCTAATAAAGATATTTTAAAGTCGATTTATTATGGTCATGTCCATCCTCTGTTAAAGTATGGTATTGTTGTGTGGGGATATAACACCTCTTCTACTCGGGTTTTTATTAAACAGAAAGCTATTATACGCACAATGTTTAAAATAAATAAATACGACTCATGCAAACCAATTTTTGTTAGTGAAAAAATTATGACAATACCTTGTATCTTCATATTTCATGTATTAGTTTATGCCCATTACAACAAATCTGATTATTCTTTGACAGAGGATGGTCACGATCATAATACTCGTCTCAAAAAGTACATAAAGCTACCTTTGGCAAGCATTGACGTTTATAAGTTTTGCCCATCGATTTTCGCAGCAACTCTGTACAACAAATTACCGGCAAGTTTAAAAGTTGACGAAATAAATGCCTTCAAAAAAAATATGAAAATACTTTTACTGGAAAATGCATTTTATAGTGTGAATGAATTTTTAGATTTCTTAAATAATTAATATCGTGTTTAACAAATTTTATTTTGACGTGTCATAAAGATCTATGTATCTCTTATTGACAATAAAATTATCTATCTATCTATCTATCTATAGACGCGTCGACATCTAAGGTCATTAGCGTCTTTCAACTACACTAAATAACAACTAACTTAAAACTAAATAACATCACAAAACATCCATGAGCGCAGGTGGGATTCGAACCCACGGCAGTCCAGTCTAGAGGTTGCGGCGCCAAGCACGCTACCATCTAGGCTATACTCCTCATTGGAGTCACAGAGATTACTTTCTGGCGCCACGAAAAAACAATTGAATTTTGACACACTATGGATTTATTTTGAAAATAGTGAATATTTCCGTTTTTGAAAACTAGCCATAACTTCTTTATTTATGAAGATATCTGAAAATTTCTTTAACCATTCTTAGATAACTTTTTAAGGTCTTTTCAGTGGCGTAGGTTTAATTTTTTATATCTACTACATAATGAGATATTGACATGAACTTCGGTTTTTCTTATGGACGCCATTTTGGATTTTTAGATATTCGAATTCTGCAGCTTATTTTTCTGATTAATTTGGTGTATCACGTGCCACATTTAAAAAATCGCAATTAACGTCCCATATTAAAGACACATTAAAAACAACTGATAGTCAATAACATTATGATGCAACATAGCCTAAAAAGTACCTACTCTGAAAAAAACTTGTTCGTAAGCCTAATAATAATAAATAATAATAATATAAGCAGAATCTGCCTACTTATTTATGAAAAATTTCTTATTAATAAAAGAACAATTTCAAAATATATGAACAGTATTTATTAAAAAATTCGACTGATGGCCAGTCCTATACTTCCCACCTATAAGTAAATATTTGCAAAAAACACTTTTTTTTATTCTTTGAAAAAAAGCATGATTCTCTTTTTTGTTTGGTGATCTGCTGATGGCTAGTAATATAGCAAAAATCATGGCTACCTTGATTTACGTAGTTTTCTTTTTTTAGTAAAATATTTTTTTTCTCGAAAACTATACATTTTAGAGAAAAAAATATTTACATTTTTTTCATATTATAACATCTAGAATTCATTTATATTTTTTTTACCTATGTTAATACGTGACATTGAGAACGTTTTTTTTAATATCTCAGGATCCACTGAACCGATTTGACTCAAAATCTAATCAGGTCTAAGTTAAAGGCTGATAAACACATACACACACACACACACACACATACAGACATCAGTCAGAAAATGATCTTAATCGAAGGATAGGGTCTCAAAACGTGAAGATCTGTTAAAATCTCGAAATATTTTTTTCGAACTGAATCCATTACTTCCCTACCATAGTAGAGGTGGGAAGTAAAAAGTGTAAATGCGAGTGTAAATGTTTGCAATGTTACAATGTAGGTATATTTTGGGTCAGTGTGAAATTTTTTTAAAAGCTAAACCGCAACCCTGCGTTGATTCATATGAAAGTGTTACACTGTACACTTGTCGTGAAGTGTGAAGCAATTCACGCGATATACTCTGTTAAATTTTCATATTTGTTCAGTCACATTGAGTATATAAGTTTAGCGGAAGACTAACTATAGCCGTTGTCTGTTCAATGAAAGGTAATTGTCTAGGAATCATTATAGAACAAACTAGCGGCCCCGTCCGGCTTCGCCCGAGTGCTAAGAAAGCCTGGGTGCAACACACTACGCACTCGCTTCGTTCGTTCGCTATATATACTTATACACCTTCCGTGAAAAATTATCCTACTGATGGTGAAAACCGCATCAAAATTCGTTGCTTGGTTTAGGAATTACATTACTCACTCGCTTCGCTCGTTCGTTATATATATAAACCTTCCGTGAAAAATTATCTAACTGATCAAAATCCGTTGCGTGGTTTAGGAGGAGTTAGCGGTTAAACAGACAGACAGACGCGGAAAGCGACTTCATTTTAAACCAAGTAAAGATAAAATAAAGATATATCTATTAGAACTATACAAAAATATTAAAAACAATAATAATAAACTAAATTGATATACATATTCTTTAAGGGCTTGAGAATAGCTTAGCGTGTAGCAATGCCGTTGTTTATGACTCCTCTATTAGACTATTATAAGTCCCCAGTTCCCTGCAGGTTCTACCGACAACCGGTTAAAGTATGAATTGTATTTTCAATTTAATATCAAAAAATAATAAGTTGAAAACATTAATTTGTGCTAGGCCCAAATAACCCTGGCTGTTGGTGCCCTTAAATGTTTTAACAATTTTTGTATAGGTATCTCTATAAATAAATCCGAAATAAACCCATAATATAGGTAAGTAGTGGTACGATATAATACTGTACTCGCATAATTTTTTTTTCCCTTATATTTTTACTAAACATTATATTATCAGCTTGTTTTGATAATAATATGTGGACAGTCAGAAAAGTGTATTTCAACAATTATTTTGGGTTTTTTATTCAAATAAAAAAAAATCGATTATAGACAGTGACTATAGGTCAGTCAACGAAGATCCGAAATTGGCAAATAAATGCAATAAATCGTGTAGTCTGGATTATTATTTTAAGTGGTAGAGGTGACCCCCAGGTATAACATACTAAAAGTCCCCAGCCGGGGGATGCGAGCTTTGGGCGGGATGGGGGTGAAAAGGTCCCATATTTTGGTTTTTCGTAAATATTTCGAAAACTAAGCGTCCTAGAAAAAACACTCTTCATAAATAATGAAGCTGATTAAATTTCCTACAAAATGATATATTAATTTTTTTTAGGAGCAATAGGAGAAGCGGGGGGTGGAAAAGTCATTTTACCTAGTAGGGAACCTAAGAGATCCAACCTTGCACTTTTTCTTGCTGGGATGAAACTTGGCACGATTCAAGTACATACCTATTGGTAACATTTAAGAAGTGATGCCCCCCGGCCGGACGTGCAGGAGGCGGTTGCCTATTGTTCAGGGGCAAATTATTGCAACAGTCTATATCTCTGGAAGAAATCGTCCGAGAACAAAAATGAGGATACCGTTGGACTCGGCAGACACAGGGCAACCTTTTTGGACCATAATTTTTTTTCTATCCCCACCCCTGGACTCAGGAGGCGTCCGTAGGTCGGTATATGCAGAGAAAAAACCACTGAAGATAGAAACGTGAAGGATTGGACAAGAGGTTTCTTTTGTGACAAAAATAGTCACTAAGAAAGGATTTTTCGAAATTCAACTTCTGAAGGGGTCAAAAGGGGGCGTAGAGTTTTTTGGCAAAATGTTCATATCTCACGTCTCGTTAAGGTGAGAGGTATTTGTATTGCTCCTAAAAAATTTGTAGGAAATTTAATCAGTTTCATTATTTATGAAAAGTTTTTTTTTCTAAGACGCTTATAGTTTCCGAAATATTTACAAAAAACCAAAAAATGGGACCTTTTCACCCCCCTCCCGCCCAAAGCTCGCATCCCCCGGCTGGGGACTTTTAGTATGTTATACCTGGGGGTTACCCCTACCACTTAAAATAATAACCCAGACTACACGATTTAACGCATATATTTTTGCTTCGTTGACTGGGCTACTATACTGACTGCACGCAACCTTGCACTCTATAGAGGTGAAGTGAACTAACCCACAATAATTATAATGTCCCAATCTTTTTTTTTTGTATTATCTCGCTTTATTTTTTTTAAGTCTTTAGACTTAAAATATCACGGGGTTGTTAGCATATTAAATCCAATGGTTATGTTTCTGATTTAAAAATATATAGGTATAATTTCATGAAAATATTTCAAAATTATAATTATTATGTAATTGTGTTTATTTTTTTGGTTTTAATTTCATTGCATACATGACGCGTGTGGCCGCTTCTTCTATATTATTCTTTACTTATTACATTATATCGGCGCACGAGGTACGTGATATGAAGCACCACGTAAAACTTTTATCTCCAGTAGATACTTCAGTAATTTATAATTAAGTGCGTCATAAGATCAGTTGGGGGAATCGTATCACTGTCTATCTCTCTCTATCTATATATTGTGTGCAGGGTGCACGGTAGGTCGACAAGACGTCCGCTGAATCGTTTTGCAGGTAATAGGGATTTACCCCGTAAAATCAAACTTTTTTGATTTCCTGCTTCCCTAATTATTTTAGGAAAAATATCTTCGAATAAAAGTTTTAGAACATAAAATTCTGCATCTAAATCATTAAACAAAATTAATTTTTCATACTTTGTAACGGCAGAAATTTGATATGAAAATGTCAAAATTACCTCAAAAACAGATAGCGATAGCCATGGAACTTGAACAAAATGATGACGTTTTAGCTGTCAGAATAATTTCTAATCATTTTGTTCCAGTTCCATGGCTATCGCTATCTGTTTTTGAGGTAATTTTGACATTTTCATATCAAATTTCTGCCGTTACAAAGCATGCAAAATTTTATGTTCTAAAACTTTTATTCGAAGATATTTTTCCTAAAATAATTATAGGGAAGCAAGAAATCGCAAAAGTTTGATTTTACGGGTTAAATCCTTATTACCCGCAAAACGATTCAGCACCCTGTATGAAAATCGATTCTTAAGAAGTAAACTCCAAAAACATGTGACAAAAGAAATGAACAATTTTTAAATTTTTTTACGCGTTAGCTTTGTTTTACACCATTTCTTTGATTTTTTATCTTTTCTTTGTTTTACTTTGCCTTCCTGATTGCAGTGTCGCTATCATAAACTAAAATTTTGACTTCTATAAGCGAGATGCGACGGTGGCTAAATACAACCAACGATTCAGCACTCTGTATAAGGCCTCCGGTATGAAAATTTTATGAGGAGTAAAATTTATACAAGCGTTAACTAAAAAGCGTTACGTTTTCTGCGCAACGTACCTAGCGCACCTTTCAATTTGAAATCATGTCTGTGTATACTTGCGTATACAGCCGACGTGTACAGAGTATGCTATAAAATAGATGTTTTACATGCATGTATGTATGAATGTAAAGTGATTTTACAGGCCGGTGTGCGGGAACGTAACTTTGCCGCACTAGTGTGTGGTAAAGTAATGATTTCCGCATAGTAATTTGTGTAGATTCTTATACTACTGTGCACCCGAGTGCTATTCAGCCTACTATTAGAAGTGAAGTTTGTTACACCAGTGTGAACTTATGCGGAACTCATGCTGAACTCATGCGGAACTCATGCAGAACTTATGCGGAACATATGCGAAACTTATGCGGAACTTAAGCGAAACTTATGCGGAACTTAAGCAGAATGTATGCGGAACTTTTTTATATATTTTTATGGAATAAATCGTATTGTATTGTACTTATGCGGAACTCATGCGGAGCTTATGCGGAACTTAAGCAGAATTTATGCGGAACTTATGCAGCACTTATGTGGAACTTAAGCAGAACTAATGCGGAACTTAAGCGGAACTTATGCGGAACTTATGGGGAACTTAAGCGGAACTTTTTTATATATTTTTATATTTTTTTGGGAATAAATCGAATTGTATTGTACTTATGCGGAACTTAAGCGAAACTTATGCTATTTTATAGGGTATTATGACTCGCGTGACTTAAAACTTGCTGTCGCTCGTTTTACCGTACTGTCACTACTCGTCAGTAATATACCTCATTACGCCACTAGAAATACAATCTACTTTTTAGGGTTCCGTTTGCACCTTTCAATGTATGTGTATACTTGTATACAGCCGACGTGAACAGGGTATGCTGCGCGACAGCTGACGCATGTAAGTATGTATGTTTGCCTACTGCATAGTCAAAGACAATCGTACTTAAGGAGTAAACTCCAGTCGTGCGTCGGAGCTGACAGACACACTTTTTTTATCATGAACTAAAATGTTGGTTTCAATAAGTGTCTTTGCAGCAGCGTTTAGACCTGTCTTAATACAGGGTGTTTCATAAACATTGCATCAAATTTATAGAGATTATAGAAGGCATCAAAATAAGCTATTTTGGTCAATAAACCTGAGGTGTATGAGTGTAAATTAATATTACAAAGATTTATTATTGAAAATAAGATTTATTCTTTATGAATGTCGAACTTATAATAAAATAAAATGTGCCGTTTTGGCTTTAAAAGAATCAAAGATTCATTTCAACGGAATATGTATATCATTATGTAGCGTATTGCAATCAAGAGCACCTTGAAACAATTATCGGAATGACTTATCAGCGAGATTCATATTAAACATATTGAGTTGCATGAAGAATCAACAATTAAGTATTTACAATTAACAAATAATTAGTGAATTAACAAGTTGTTATCGAAATGACCCAATTTTCATATTCTGTAGGTAATAGGTATTAAAACCTACCGCCAAAACAGCACACTTGCGTACAGAGGTTTATTGACCAAAATTGCTTATTTTGATGCCTTCTATAACCTCTATAAATTTGACTAAATTTGAATAAAAATAGCTCAGCTGGTTGTGGTGATTATCACCGGGTACGCTATTAGAAACCACTATTTTTAAGTTCTTTACAAAACTTTTATAAGAAATAAGACAATAAAGTATTTTTATCTTATCTTAAATTTTTAATTGACCGAGATGTCTAGATTGAAGGCTAAGTTGAAGTGTAAGTAAATTATGATTAATGTTTTTACTTAACATCCTCTACAGGCTCTACAAGCTAATCTATGCTGGCATTGAAGAAACTTGAAAATTATCTAAATTATAAGCCATCTATATATTTAAAACACAAGCCCTATATCTCTAGACAATTCGCCAGCAACCCCTGCTCAACCGATTGACATAATTTTTTTTTTAAACTGAGGCCTTTAGTCCACAGATATGTTATCGCTATTTTTTTTTGGTGAAATTTCTTTAAAAGGGGTGATTTCAAGCGATAATAGTAAAAATGACGAGGGGGCAGTGGGGTGAAGAGAAACGTAAATAGAGAAAATCCATCGGCGTTCACGATACATGAGTGTGAGAGAAATGCAAATATGTACGCATGTCGTGGATAGGCTATGCAAACAATAAACAATGAAACATCTTGACAGTTGTACATTTTAATTTTTAGAGCCCAGATTTTAATAGGGTTATATTGATAAAATTTCCAAAAGTATTTAAAATTAAACAATAAAGATGTATATGTACGTGCAATTTTTTTTTCTCTTTTAAATATAGTACTTAGTTTCTCAAATACCGACAAACTCATTGATTTTTTTCTGAAGATCATTCGTACGTAAGTATTACACTAATAGATACGTTCTATAGCTTCTAAAAAACTACTATTTTGCGTACACTTTAAAGTTATGTTTGAATCAAAAATTATATTAAAAACATATCGTTAAAAGCTAGGTTATGTGTTTTACTCACGCGTTCGTATACACAATGATATTGAGAAAGCTTGAAATATATATTTCTTATTGTTTTCTTAATAAAGTGATTCATATTACATATTTGAAGACAGTGTTAAGTCGTCGCAAAAAAGTTTTGCACGGGTACACTAGTTCGTATTAAATTATTTAAATATAGATATTAGATACCGTCACGCGTCGTCTATTTAAAACAATTTATTTGTAATTGGAAATAGTTCGTTGGCTTCGCTGGTGGCAGCATAGAGAAGATGCTGTAATGAACGGCAGGCTTTACTGTATACCTACATAATATTATACCCATAGATATACCTAACTGATTTTAGAGACAAAATATAACATTTAAAAAGTTTTTGTCTCTATTGCTGTTGTTATTACGGTCCTGCGCACATTCATTGTAGTATAAATTCTGTGCATCCATCCCCGCGGTTTATTTCCGTTTTCCTTCCTTATCTACGATCTTGTCCTATAGCGCCAGCGGATTACAGTTTGTTGTGTTCGGCTTTACTGATTGATTTTTTTTTGTTAATGCAAGGTTCATAAACTAAGGGTAACTATTGACATTAGTGTAGTTCGCAATAGTAAAAATTATTGAAAAAGTAAAAAAAAATAGTATATGTTTTTATCACTGAATGCTTAATTTTAAGTGCTTAAGGTTCCTTATCTTATAAAATTTGGCACGTTGACATAGTTTTATGGAACAAAAAAACCCATGTTAAAATTATGATTAATATTAATGCATAGGCGTAGAAATCGGGTTTTTTAATATTTGAACGTTTCAAATTTCTACGCCAATGGAAGAAAAAAGGTTTAAGTATAAAATTTAGAATCAGTAACTTATTTGCTACAAAAAAGCTACTCTTAATAAGACTCGATTACTTTCATGGTTTTTGAGAAATTTGTATTTTAATAATTCGCAGTAATTTTTACAAAATGAAGTAAAGCGACTAAAACATGATAAAAAATAAATAAATATGTCATAAAAAGTGGTCAAAGTGTCCTACATTTTTACGCATACAAAGATTTATACGACGAAGAAAATTAATTTACTCTGTGCATAACTTCTTCATTATCTCCAGTTTTATTCTTAGAAAAACGCATGGCCATCTTAATTATTTATTGATTAACTTATTATTATCAACGTATTATTATCGATTACCTTATTATTAAAATACAAATTTCTCAAAAACCATGAGAGTAATCGAGTCTTGTTAAGAGTAGCTTTTTTGTAGCAAATAAGTTACTGATTCTAAATTTTATACTTAAACCCCTTTTCTTCCATTGGCGTAGAAATTTGAAACGTTCAAATATTAAAATCCCCGATTTCTACGCCTATGGATTAATATTAATCATAATTTTAACATGGGTTTTTTTGTACCATAAAACTATGTCAACGTGCCAAATTTTAGCAAAATCGCACAAGCCGTTTTAAATTTACAACAAAAAAACGATTTCAAAATTGTAACTTCAGGACCGTATAGCGCCCAAACAAAGCAATTTTGTAAGAAGGTGAGTTTGCTTAAATCGGCTTATTTTGGTCTCAGGAACATGTGGTAAGCGTGTGTTTAGTGTCTTTGAGGACACCCTGTATATAAAATTCTCGTGTCGCGGTGTACGTTATTGAACTCCTCCGAAACGGCTGGACCGATTTTGATGAAATTTTGTGTGCTCATCGGGTAGGGTGGAGAATCGGACAACATCTATTTTTCATCCCCCTAAATGTTAAGGGTGGTCCACCCCAAATTTTTTTTTTTTATTTTTTGGACAAAATTTTTTGTTTTAATTTTTTCATGATTCAGCATTGAAAAATACATACAACTCTAAATTTTCACCCTTATACGATCAACCCCTGATTTTTAATCGCGATTTTTATATTAAGCTTTAAAAAATACATATATGGCGAACGAGCGAAGCGAGTGAGTAGTGTATTTATAATATTCAAGCGAACGAGCGAAGCGAGTGAGTAGTGTATTAATAAAATTCAAACGAACGAGCGAAGCGAGTGAGTAATGTAATTATAATATTCAAGCGAACGAGCGAAGCGAGTGAGTAGTGTATTTATAATATTCAAGCGAACGAGCGAAGCGAGTGAGTAGTGTATTGCACCCGGGCTTTCTTAGCACCCGGGCGAAGCCTGACGGGACCGCTAGTTATCCTATATTTTTCTTCATTAGGTACTACTCATGATAGTAAATAGTAGGTGATAAGAAAGCTAGATTGAGTTTCTACGTAATGTAAGCTTAAAATTTATTTGTGTAATTTTGGAGTTTGTAATTGCACATACCGCTACACTACTAGTGGATGTGCTCTATTATCGCGCTGCGCGTCAGAGCTGAGGTTCGTTCATACAAGAAGTTATCTCTAGGTTAATTTCGCACGAAATCCATACAAATTGTAGCTTTTTGAAAAGGAGATATTCAGTTCTATAAAATGGAACCATTTTTAAATTTTTTAGAGTTAATAATTACTCCTAAAATTGTAACTGAAAATCGCGAACAGCAGTCGTCGGTTGGTCTGTACGTACGTACGTCCGAGCTCTACAGATCGCAATTCTTGACGAATCGCTTTGGTTTATGTTTTATTCGCTTTGTTTACTATCAGACTAGAACCCTATTTAAATTTACTGAAATGCTTTCACTAGTTTAATTGTTATAAACAATTTTATTTTATTATTTTTGATAACTAATAGTTAAAAAAACAATAATATACATAATATTATTGTGCAGTATATTATTGTAGAACAATTAAATGCTATACACTGCTAGATCATAAAAACAGCTAAACGCCCGTTGATCTCCTGGAGTAATGGACTGTTGCTTAGTACGGACAAGTTCGCCGGTTCGATCCCAGTCGACATCATATTTTTTAACTTCCCATTGGAAGTTATTGTAATGGGTCCGAAAATCGAAATCAAAAAGGAAAAAATTTTTTTATGTTTCAAGGTCACTACACTATTTTTACACTACTTTTAGAAAGATGTCTGTGTGTGTGTATGTGTGTGTGTGTGTGTGTGTGTGTGTGTGTGTACGTACGTATGTACGTACATACGTATGTATGTGTCCATTTCTTTCTAAGACGAAATCTCGAGAATGAAAAATGGTATCGACTACGTTTACGGTTTAGCCGTTCTTTTTTCTTAACCAAATAACCTCCAAAAAAGTAGATTTTACACAATATCTCGCGAATAAAAAATTATATCGACTTAGGAAGGGTGTCAATCGAGGCGTGTTAACGTCATTTTGATCCGACATAAATTTTATAAAAATCGGTTCAGCCGTTTTTTTTTTTTTTTTAATTATTGTTAAAAATAAATAATAATTATGTTTTAATGATTAAAATGATTACTTTTCTGTGTAATATCTAATTTAATTATTATTATTAAATATTTATCAAACTGGGAAGTTCGTCGTGTGGACCTCAAGGGTCGCACTTTAGTCCTAATAAACGACCCACCTCACGGCTTGTTTTTTACATCTATTCCGTATTATTATTCCACTTGATATTTATTTATTTATTTATTTATATATAAATAATTTTTATTTTTTTAATTTTTTGTCAATCTTTTTTTATTTTTTTTTAAATTTATTAATGTTTTTTTTAATATTTATTTTTTATCATACAGTGGAAAACTTAGCGGGATCAATTTTGATTTTGCCCATTATTTTTAAATTATTTTTATTTTTTTAAAATGTATGGTTTTATTAATTCTTCAAAAATTGTTTAGTATCTTCAAAGTGACACCTTTTGGCGATATGCCACGCGCTAAGTAGATTTTTTTTAAATTTTCACCTTATTGACCGCAGAGGATGAAATTTTTTTTGTAAAAAGACCCCTGCAATATCTGCAGACAGACACTGGTTTCTAATTTTACCATTTTGGTATGAAACCCCAAAGAAGCGACGAAATTGGGTAAAACATATTATATTTTGGATTTTCCATTTTAAAATACTGTCCAAACTTCGGAAAATTGTTTTCAGATTAAATTTTTTTATGGTAGTTGCGCGAACGGTGAAATAATTTTCGAAAGATTAAAAAAAGTTACTAAATAAAATGATCAGTGATAGATATCTAAAATCTCGTAAAATTTCAGTCTCACTTTGAAGACATAGTAAAAATACTTTCAAAATTTTTTGATGAGTTTTTTAGAGGTTGTTTTATAAAAATGTACCAAAAATATATATCCTTTCCCTTAATATTTCCGAAAGATTTAGGTCTAAAATTTTGAAAAAATCAGGCACATAAAGAGGCTGGTAAAGATTACAGAAAAACTATAGTGAAGGCCAGATTTTCATTAGTCTTTGAGATTTAGTGCAAAATCAGTCATGGTGGAAGTTAAGTGTCATTCAAACAAGCGATTAGGCCCTGTAGTCAGGGTCCATTCTGATTGGTCGAATATCCTATTTTGATGTCGTTTGACACCACACACTCACACCTAAACGAACGTAACAACTAACTAGTGAACTCTGTACTAATATGGATAGTTGATAGCGATTAAAAAATGGATTTTGTATGTGGAGAATACTCAAACACATATTCTTCAAGAAAGGCATTAATGTTCACAAAATTAGAATGAAAACTTCAGCTTGTAATCTAATTATTTCTATAAAATTTGATCAAATTTCTGACATTTTAAAATAAAACTTAATTAAAATTTATTTTTCTTTTCCAATTCCTCAAGAACACTGTTATTGTATAAATTTTGGACATCCTAATAGTATCTCAAATAATAATATTAAATCAGGTTTTATTTTGAAATGTCAAAAATTTGATCGACTTTTATAGAAAGAATTAGATTACAAGCCTTATCTGAAGTTTTCATTCTAATTTTGTGAACATTAATGCCTGTATTGAAGAATATGTGTTTGAATATTCTCCACATACAAAATCCATTTTTTATCGCTATCAACTATCCATATTAGTACAAAGTTCACTAGTTAGTTGTTACGTTCGTTTAGGTGTGAGTGCGTGTGTCAAACGACATCAAGATGGGGTATTCGACCAATCAGAATGGACCCTGACTGCAGGGCCTAGTCGCTTGTGTCGTACAACATGGACGACTTTTGCTAGTCTGTCATGAACAAACAACTCATGCCATTTTAAAATATGTTTTTCCGTGGAAGAAATACTTAATTGTTTTATGCATCAAATTTTCTTTTGGAAACGATGTACGGAACCCTCGACGCATGAAGTATCGTGTTTTTAAACTTAATTTAAATCGCGGTTTTTTTACTATAAAATACATATATAAATATTTTTGACTGAACTTTACTCGCGGCTAGAGTCGCTTTTCTGGCTACTGCTCAACCCCTCTGAGAAGTCAAATGCATAATAACATTTTGAATGAACACATCAAGTTACCCTATGGTTAACGTAGCAGCAATCAGCGCTAGTCGGACGGCAGTCGCTGTCCTTTCGTACTGTACGTACTATAGATCACTGCCTGGTCGCTCTCTTTGCAAACCCTAGCCCCTGCAGTGTAGCGAGTTTCCATTCATCGATACGTTCCTACTTCTACCGTCGCGTCGTCGCATGAATCGCGGGATTACAAACCCTCGTGAACGGCGTGTGTACTATGCAACCCCTGCATAATGTATAAACACAACATAATATATAATATAGGGGTCCTGACCTAGTCTAAAGTTGTGCGTTTTAACAATGCCCTACATATTATATCTGTGGGTGCAAAGCAAAGTGGTTTATATTGAATTTTTGATAATTTGGTATGGGGTGCATGGCAATTTGACCGTCTGTGTGTCAGACGTAACGTAAGTGCAGATTGCATTAGTGTGTGTTTGTTTGTGTGTGCGACACCAAACCACGATACACCTATTGCCTTATGTAGATAGGTATACGTTGTGAGAAATAGTAGATTGTATATCTATGGTCAGCTTATCGTACATTTTAATCACCATGTTATTTTAATCACACGATTAAGTGACGAGTTGCTATGGTAACGAAACGCAGCAATCAATGAACACGTAGCTGTCAAAATTTAACAGAGTGATCATTGATCAAAATAACATCACGATTAAAATGTACGATAAACCGGCCACTAGTGTCGTAATGAGGTAAATATTACTGACGAACGGATGACATTATATTAAAACGAGCGATAGCGATAGCGAGTTTTAACAGTCACACGAGTCATAATATCATTGTGCACGGGCACGAGATACAATATATAGCATGTTTTGTCATACCCCCTTTAAATAGCTAATTTTCACTTCATTTTCAGTATTTTCAAAAATATTGACAGTTCACTTGTGTAGCAAACTTTACTTCTAATGTAGGTTATAGTTGCCAGTCTCAATTATTAACCGACTTCAAAAAAGGAGGTGGTTCTCAATTCGGTTGTATTTTTTTTTATGTTTGTTACCTCATAACTCAGTCATTTATAAACCGATTTTGAAAATTTTTTTTTTATTTGAAAGGATTTACTTTCAGATTGGTCCCATAGAAATTTCATCAAAATCGGTTCAGTAGTTCGACTGATTTTAATAAAAGTGAGTAACGGCGCGTGATTCTTTAAGGTAAATGTCACTTTTTGACATATCAGACAGCGTAAGAAAGTCGGTTTATTAAAAGTGAGTAACGGGGTGTGATTCTTTTAAGGTAAATGTCACTTTTTGACACTAAAAAGTAAAAAATAAAAAACTTTTTAACAAAAAAAAACCTCCAAAAAATCACTAAAAAGAGGAAAATAATGAAATTTTGAGGTCTGTGCCAGTTTAATAAAATATGAAGTTGGTTAAAAAGAAGATATTAATCACTTATACTATACTTTTTTACCGATTTCATATTTTATTAAATTGGCACGGACCTCAAAATTTCATTATTTTCCTCTTTTTAGTGGTTTTTTGAAGGAGGTTTTTTTTTCAGGCATTATATAGTCATAGTGTAGATAGGTTACATAGGTATGTATCTACTAAGCGCTGACGTTCAACTAGCTGGGTGGCTGAGTAGCTATACGCAATACGCTATCAGTATCGTCTACACCAGGGGTTCCCAAAGTCGGGGTCGCGACCCCAAGTGGAGTCGCAGGCTGATTTTTTAGGGTCACGGTCTGTTTCCGTGATTATAGGATTTATAACTCTCAATAATTTCTATATTACTTTTACTGTACTTTTTTTATACTTCAATTCTTGAATAAACGACTTAAATTTGAATTGCTGCATTTTTTACTGAAAAATCTTTTTATAGACTATTTTGTACTTTGTGGGGGGAAAATTTTTAAGGGACGCGAAGGCTTTTGCAACTTTAAATTAGGGTCATGATCAAAAAAGTTTGGGAACCCCTGGTCTACACTCTACGTCTACAGCATTCGAGGTTCGAGCCCGGTACCGACTTACAGTGATATGAAATATTAAGTTTATTGAATTTTTTCTTTATTTTTCCCGCACACCAGCCTATAAAAACCGGCCAAATGCGAGTCAGACTCGCGCACCGATGGTTCCGTACAATAATAAAATAAGGAGTAAGGTACTAGGGGTAAAAAATTAAAATTTGTTTTTAAGAAGTTTTTTTTACTTACTTATATTTTATTTTGTTCTTTTTAGTGTTTCAAATTTTTTCCGTTTCAAATTTAATTAAACTAATTTTTATTAAAGTAAAAGAAATGTACCTATTTCTTAACAGAATATTTGGTGAATAAAAAAAAAACAAAAATATTGCGATCCGAAACCCGGGGTCGAACGAACTGTCACTTTAGTGTAGGTAGTTCTTCTTTTTACATCACTGCACTGCATTGCCAAGACTTCGCCCGCTCCGTTCCTGCACCACTGTATCTTCATGCGGGAGACAACTTGAAACTTAAAGATACGGATATGTGCAGGTGCTAGGTGAAAAACTTAAAACAAAGATTGGGGATACGAGATATTGGATGAAAACAAGGCCTCATATCAGCGTATACACAGGGTGTATCACAGGAAACCGAACATAGGGAAAAGTACACAGTACGAATTAGTTAAGATCAGAGATTGCGTTGCCTTCTATTCATGTAAAAAACCATGATAATTAATTTAGTTAAGTTAGCCATGTGCAATTCTATCTTTGTCACGCTACTCATTTTGATTATGTTTTCCTTGTTGCACTCATTACTTTTCTATGTATTTAATCCTGTGATACACCCTGTATAGTATAATAATTGGATAGACGATATGGTGATACGACCCAAGTCTGAACCCGGGTTTGCAGTACATTGTTTTAAGTATGGTACTGAGCTGCTTTCCCGTTTGCAATTTAAGTAATTTAAAAGTGATTTCGAACTGACATTCTGATAATCCTTTCAGATGGCTCAATGTAGCCTGTGTTACTATTCCCCGTTCTTCTCAAGCACCTGCCACCTACGAATATCTCGGTGCTAAATGATTCATGGTGGAAATTGTACTATCCTTCTTTATCTCCACTATTGTTAAAATAGTTGGCAAAACCAAATTAAAGTGCACATCCCGCTACATTCTCCACTGTATGATAAAAAAAATTAAATAAAACATTAATACTTACATTAAAAAAAAAGAATGTGTAACATAATGCCTTCATATGTCATTTTGTACAGTTTTTTTTATATAGGTACTTAATTTTTTTTTTATACATAGGTATTATTTTTAGTTTCTGTTAATTACATGCAAATAGGCAACCGTGTTTAATCATCGTTTTAATTTCAGTTTTTATATTTTTTACATAATGTTCTTTTTAACCTTATAGCTTATGTTACGTCTGCCCTACCTGCAAAATATTCTAGAAAAATTTTGAAAAAAGGAATCTCTTAAAATTTTAAAATATTCATTCAGTTGGCGTCCGGGACTAGTTTAGACCACAAATAAGGTGGAATTATCCTCCACCTAATATTTGTTGGAATTTTGTTATCGTTTTATTTATTCCGTTATCTTTTATCTTGTTATATTTTATTGTTTGGTAATGTGTTTGTCTATATTTTATTTTTAATTTTTGTTAATATTTATTTTGTTATTTTGTGCATATACAATTTACCATTTTTTGTTAAGTATTTGTCGGGGTACTGTATATATTTCTATTCACGTTCTTTCAGTTTGTTAAATAAATTAGCTGCAGTAAAATTGATATTACTTATTTATTTTTTTTACATTTCATAACTTAGGTACCTACCTTATTTTTGACTTAGTTAACTTATTTCTGTTTTAATTACTGTGTACTTACCTCTGTTCGCTCTTAGCATTTTTTTTTAAACATCTTAATGTCGCTTCCACTGCATTTAATATAGAGGTATGTTACAAATGAAACAATTTTTTTAAGAAAATTAAAAATATATAAATAAATAAATAAATATCAAGGGGAATAATAATATGGAAGAGATGTAAAAACACAAACTTCATGATGTCGGTCAGATTCGAACCGGCGAACTTGTTCGTACAAATCAAGAGCTCTATCCACTAGTCCACGAGCTCGACGGGCGATTAGCTATCTACTTTTATGGTATAGCAGTGTTACTAGTAGCACTTAGTAATTGTTCTGCGATAATAATTTTATACTATATTATATTAGCTGTCAAAAATAATAAAATAAAATTGTTAATAAAAATTAAACTAGTGAACGCATTTCAGTAAATTTAAATCGGGTTCTAGACTGATAGTAAACAAAAAGCGAATAAAACATAAACCAAAGCGATTTCGTCAAAAATTGCAATCTGTAGAGCTCGGACGTACGTAGGTACGTACGTACAGATCAACCGACAACTACTGTTCGCGATTTTCAGTTACAATTTTAGGAGTAATTATGAACTCGAATCAATCTAAACATGGTTCCATTTTATAGAACAGAATCTCCCCTTTTCAAAAAGCTACAGTTTGAATGGGTTTCGTGCGAAATTAACCTAGTTATAACGTCTTGTATGAACGAAGTTCAGCTTTGACGCGCAATGCGATAAAAGAGCATATCCGCTAGACGTAGTGTAGCGGTATGTGCAATTGTAGGCTGTAGCGTATGTTAGTTTTATATTATATAATACTAGCGGCCTGTCCCGGCTTCGCTGGAAAGCTTCATAAAATTAAAAAGCAGGTAGTTTTTTCTAATATTTCATTGACATTTTTGTCGTTATCGTTATTATACTCTATTACTCCACCTCCCCATTTTCTCAACTTTTCGGCCGCAACAACGGCTTTAAATCTTTTGTATCCTTTCAAACCTTTTATTGCCACGATTTCGTACCGATCATTACCAAGTACCTTTTGTACTTTGTACGGCCCACCGAATTTATAATAACCAGCCTTCCGGCTGACCTCTTTAGAACTTTTATCCGCTCCAGACCATAGCACCAAATCTCCTACCTTATATACCTGACTCACTTTGCGCTTTGCGTCAAAGCGTTCTTTCATTTTCTTTGCCTGTCTATCTAAATTTTCTTTTGCATTATGTCTAACATCTTCTATTTCCACAAACTCGTTGTTCCCCAAATCAGCATGACGATTTTTCTCAAAACCAAACATGAGTAAGTGGGGCGTATACCTTGTACTACTATTTATAGTATTGTTCATACCCCATATGACGTTTGGGAGCGCCTTTTGCCAATCGCTTTCATTTTCAATAGAAGTGTTTAACCCGTCAAGGATAGTGCGGTTGTAACGCTCTACCTGCCCATTCGATCTAGGGCTCGCAACGGCATTTAAAACGTGCTTTATTTGATACTGCGTTACAAATGTGTTAAAGGTCGTACTTTTAAAAGCTTTTCCACAGTCCGAAATAATTCTTTTGGGAGTACCAAACATACTGAACAAGTCATTTAAGTGGTCAACAACTTCTTGTGCCCCTACTGTTTTTGTAGGCCTAGCGAACACAAATTTGGCGAACGAATCTACGATTACTAGAATATAAGAGTTTCCTTTGTGACTTTTACAGAATGGACCCAAATGGTCAATATGCCATGTATGCAGAGGTTCGGTAGGTTTATCTATAGGGAACAAATAACCCTCCGGTTTGCCGTATTGGCCACGCTTATAGCGGCAGTCTAAACATGCCGTGACATATTTTTTTATAAATCTAGTCATATTTTTGAACCAAAATTTTTCTTTAATAAGAGACTCACAACGCTTTAGACCCACGTGACCTATGTCATCGTGATATTTTCTCATTAGATTGAATCGTGCTGATTTAGGTACCACAAGCTTAGTTTTACCATCTAATGTTTTCCTGTATAATCTATCATCGTTAATGACATATGTATTTAAGAGTCCCTGATCATCCGCTTTAACTAACTTGTTCCTTATTAGACGTATACTTTCGTCCTGCATTTGCAAAGCCAGTATCCAATCCTGAGTATCTAAAAGAAGTATATTGGGTGTTGGGTTTCTGCTAAGAGCATCGACATGTCTCATTTTATCCCCTGGACGGTGTTCTATCGTGAAATCGTACTCTTGTATACTTAGCCACCACCGAGCAACCCTTGGCAACAAGTCCTTTTTTTCAAACGTACTTCGGACCGCACTACAGTCCGTTATTATTTTAAAACGTATTCCCATTAAATATACCCTAAACCTTTTAATTGAATCTACGATGGCCAATGTTTCCAAATCGTAGGAATGGTACAAACTTTCATCGCGGGATGTAGCTCTACTGAAGTAAGATACGGGTTTCAGATCGCCCCCCTCGTATTGTAGTAAAATGCCAGCAATACCTTTACCGCATGCATCAGTGTGCAATTCAGTTTCCGCTTGTGGGTCATAAATTTTTAGTAAAGGTTTACTAATTAAAATATTTTTGATAGTAATAACCGCGTCCGTTTGTTCATTCCCCCAATTCCATGACACATTTTTACGCAAAAGGATTGTGAGCGGGGCAACTATTTTAGCATAATCTTTTATGAATTTTCGGAAATAAGAACCAAGACCTAAAAACTGCCTTAATTCATGTAAATTTGTAGGATTTTTAAAACTTGCCACTGCTTTAATTTTTTGATCGCCGGGTCTTATTCCTTGCTCCGAAACTTCATACCCAAGAAAATTAATACTGGGTTGCAGGAACGAACATTTGTCCACATTTAATTTTAAGTTTGCTTCAGCGAACAATTCAAGAACTCTTTCTAAAACCACTAAGCCTTCATCGACCGTATCTGAAGGAATTAAGATGTCGTCAAGATAAGCAATGACCTCATTAAATCTTAATTTACCCAATATTTTGTTAATCATGCGCTGAAATGTAGCAGGAGCATTTGCGAGCCCAAATGGCATCCTCAGAAATTCGTACTCGCCATCTGGAGTCACAAACGCTGTTTTATGAATCGAATCTTGTGCCACAGGGACTTGATAGTAGCCCTGTGCCATATCAAGGTTAGAGAAATATTTTTTATTGCTTAATCGGCCGATGAGGTCTTCAATGCATGGCAAGGGGTACTTGTCTTTAACCGTAATTGAATTTAACTTTCTATAGTCCACACATAGACGATAATCCCCTGTTTTCTTTTTAACTAATATGATGGGACTCGAAAAATGTGAAAAGGATTCTCTGATAATGCCCCCTGCTAGAAGGTCGTGTACTTTATCCCTTGCCACATTCTTTTCAAATTCAGATAGTCGATAAGGCCTATGTACTACAGGTTTGTCCGATGACAGATTTATTTTTAGTTCAACAGAAGAATTGCTGCCTAGTTCAAAAGTATTTTGCGCAAAACAATTACTATACTTTTGCAACAAGGTTTTAAGTTTATTCTCATCGTTTTCCCCTAAACTTCCACTTTTAATTTGATCCACTTGTAACGAAAGACAGTTACTAGCTTCTTGAACCACTTTAACCTTATTTGGAAATGTCAATCTAAATCCCTTTGTAAGCAAATCCCCTTTCTCCCAGCAAATGGGCGTAGGGCCCAAGTTTATAATATTTAACGTTTGGACCAAACCATTAATTAAAGCACTTTGAATAGAAAATGTTTGATCACCGTTCTTAATAATGGCTGCATTAACAAAAACGTTTTCTTCAATACAATCTAGAGTAACTAGTACTTGTTTGACATCATACCCCCGTAGGTGCGTATGATCATAAATTTTAATGGGTATTTTTTTTGACCAACACATGCAGGTCGTTTTTTCTTCGGCTGATTTTAATTCTACTTTATTTCCGGAGACAACAAGCGTTACTCTATCATTATTTATAACAGGCTGTCCAATAATTATATCTACATTATTCATTTCTGTCGTCACGAATAATACTGGTGTAAGAATAGACACGTTTCCAATATTCATTTGTACCTCACTCATTCCTTTAGGTACTATACAAGCGTTTCCAAAACCTCTCACAACTAAATCGCAATCATTTAAATTCAAATTTAATTTTTCTGCTACCGAAATGTGGGCCAGATTTACTTGGCTACCGGTATCAATATACCCATTAAAATTGTGATCGTTTATAACTACAGAAATACTATAAAATAAATTAGACACTTGCCCTTGTAATATTTTGACCTCCTTGGTCTTGTCCTTGGACCAACAGTTATCTGCTAAATGGCCTCCTTTTCCACAAGTTGTACAGGTTGTAGATGTGCCCGGTCGCTGCGTGGTCCAACAGCTCCGTTCGTCGTGCCCCAGCTTGCCGCATTTCGAACAGGTTAACTTCACCTTTGTTTTAAACCAACATGCCTCTTCTGTATGACCGCTCCTTCCACAGCATGAGCAGCGGGTTACTGATTGTTGCTTGTTTGTAGCCGCCTTTAGGGACCTTCTGGAAATACACTGCCTCCATTTGTGTCCAAATCGATTGCATAAGTGACACTTACTTAATCCCGAAGTAGTCGGTCGACTTGTAGCAGCAACAACTTCAGCTTTACGATGAATATCAACATTTGCTAGTTTACTGAGAAAACCATAGAACAATTCGTCTGGGCTCTGGTGGTTTCCCGCCTTTGCAGTGCCTTGAAGTTCTAAGGGCAACCCATCTATTATGCACGATACTGCATTGGTGCCAGTCAAGCTGCATTTCTTCACTAGCATGTTTTTTGAGTAGAAATAGTGCATCATGGTTTCATTTTTATCTTTATGTCTGGCTAGCATTTGTTTCAGCAAATCCACATAGTCGGTATGGGACGGAAACGCACGCTCAATAGCTTCTTTCCATTCGCACCACGTCAAGTCGTAGTTTGTAAGTCCATTGTACCACACTTTTGCCAATCCATCTAGGTGAGATTGCAAACAGATAGACTTATTTTCGTCACTCCAGTTATGGATTAAGCCTATTTGTTCGATTTTATGTATCCAGTTAAGTACTGTAATTTCGGATTGTTCGGGGTCAAACGATGTAATCAGATCTGTTTTGTCTGTATATTTTTGCAGAGCGCTACTTTGCGACAATCCACTATTTCGCTGCATTATGATGTTCACTTTCTCTGTCACTAATCGGTCTACCTCAGCCGCGGAAACAGTTTGGTCCATTCGACGTTTCCTTTTTTGTACGGTAACATAACGACCAGCTTCATTTAAAGGGTTCATGCTTAACAATTGTTATTTATTGTCCGTAAATTTTATAAATTCTATCTAAACACCCGGTATAGTTTAAACAGCACTGGGTAACGACCGTGAATTCTTTTATCCCACTTCTGAATTGTTAGGGAAAAAGGGAAAAAATAAGCGCGTCTTTCCACATTCAAAAACCAACTCCTAATAATCTTTTATTAATCATTTTTCAATACGACATTCGACAATGTTCACATTCATATAACACTTTTTCCTGACATTGCAATATTATATCATAAGCAGTTGGCCAGCAATAGATGGACCAGTATAATATTCACCAGCATCACTCTCTACTAAGTCCTTGGAATGTTAACCTTGACATAATGTAAAAAATTGCATTGTACTTAGGGTTCATGATTTCTCGAGCTTATCAGTTTCTCGGGTCTCGAGAATTCTCGAGGCTAATTTCTCGGGTCTTCTCGGGTTCTCGAGAAATTTACATTTACGTATGTTTTTGCATATCTTTTCGGTTCAAATAATGAAAAAAGTCGTCACAAAATTAAAAATGTGTGTCATAAAAAATATCTTATTTTAAATCAATAAATTAAGTGGTTTTCCTGTCAAATAAAAGTATCAAAATAATCATAAAACTTTTATTGACAGTTTTCAACAAAATTAGCTTCTCTCAAACAAAATACAAAAAATTAAAAATTTAAACATTAAAACGTTAATACTACGATGACTTATAATTACAATCACAGCACCGTTTTGGCAGGTTAATTAGGAAAAAAATCAACTTAAAACTTTGCAAGATCAATAAAACAACATCTGAATTCTTAACAAAGGCAAAAAGTTTTATTTTATAATTTTATAGACTAAAATATGATTTCTCGAGTTCTCGACTTTTCTCGAGCTTAATTTCCCGGGAACAAAACCCAACGATTTCCCGGGAATTCTCGGCTCGGGAATAATTCCCGGGAATGAACCCTAATTGTACTACTTATCGCAAATTTTATTTTTTAGTGCAAAAAATAATATTTATAATAGGTATGCTAAAAAATCACTCAATTTGAAATATTATTAAATTAATACATTTGGTAACTATTAAAAATAGGCATTCATCAATTACTTAGATCTAGTACATATCTTCGTTTTCAAATTGAAATGACATACATGATAAAAAACAACAAACCATGTCGTGTCTAAACATGGCAATGAGCACAATTCATCTAAAAAATCATTTAAAATGGCGGAACCAATCATAGTGATTGACTCTCCGGTCTCTCTCTAGTGGCTTTAAAGCTACAACGCCGCGCGTAAAGCTTTTACGAACCCTTACCGTAATCGATTTTCGAGACGCGCTTCGCAAATCGCATAGTGCGGCTGCCGAGATCAATCTTCTTTCTCTTTATCCTCCATGTTTCTGTAACGTTGATGACTCAAAACATTTACTATGTCGGCAGTACGAAGGCAATAACCTTAAAGTACTTTTAGCAATTGATTTTACCATGATTTCCATGATTATTCAGTGTTAAAAGTACATTTATATTTTAAAGTTGTACTCACCAAACATTGAACCGAGCATAACAGTGTATATTGGTGTAACTAGTGCGCTATAGTATATTCAATTGTATTATTGTCCGAGGTACGAGGGCAGCAATCACACGTGCTGCAAACGCCAAGTTTCGTTCAGAGTAATTGTATATTATTTTTCACAACAACTCTATTGACAATTCGATTTGATGTACCTACAATTTAGGCGCGTAAAAAAGTCGCAAAAATATTAGATCTGTCAGATTTATATTGGGTTATGTCTGTCATTTTGACGTTTTCGAATATTATATACGGATTCAATCGCTTTATCTCTTAACAACGTTAAAAAACAAAGAAAACCGACTACTGAAATTTTTCGTCGCTAGGGATAAAAACTTTCAGTTTCAACCCGCTAACCAGGTACCGAAAATCAAATTTTCAATAGCGGCGTTGTGAAAAATACTTTTTTTTGCGTTAGGCGCGATGTTTTCAGCACGAGCCTTGGCGAGCCGTATAGTAGTGCTGAGAACATCGCGCTTGACGCATAAAGATTTAGCACACGCGTTGCACACTATACTTTATTCAACACATGCATGGTTTTAGACTTAAATTGAATTAATGTCAACTCTAAAAATGTATCATAATATCAAACACCTTAGATTCACTGACAGTAGTATATCTCATTATAAAAGCATTGGCCTTGATAGAATATTTTTTTACTTCGTTGCCGTATAGTAACCATATTTGTTCATAGCATCGAAAAGAGGTACATAATGGTTCAATATCCATGAACGGGTTTTTCAACTGTTTTTCATTATAGCATCGAAAAGCGTTTCATAATGGATCATGACGTCATCAGTCGATAAAGGGCCCATTTAAGATCCGCTTTACAGAATAAAAGTACTCTTAGCAGTTATCACTGAATTCTACCATGGTTTCAAGGTAAAATTATTCGATACTAAAAGCAATTTACCTTATCGAGTACCTAGATATTTAATAAAATATATACTCGATGATAGAATCGAGTCAAGCCGAATTAAATACGGGATATAAACTTTAAAAACTGAAAAAGTTTTTTAGATTTTATTAATATTTGAACTTTTCTTCCTATACACTACTCGACTCAGCTCGAAAAGAAAAATAGAATATTTCTCAAATCCTTGACTCAACTTGGAAAAGGAAATCCATTACTTATAATGTCAAATTATAATTGTGTTTTAAATAACCAACAGCTAAGGTTATTTGGGCCTGGCACCAATTCATATTTTCATTATTTTTTTTTTTAATAATAAATTGAAAATCCAAATGACACTTTTACCAGCTCTCGGACTAGAACTTAGAATGTCAATCAAACGAATTGTGTTTTTTAGAACGTAATTAGGTAGGTATATTTTTCCTGCACCGCTCGACTCCAATGTTTTCGAGTATCTTTTCCACTTGCCTTGACGATCGAGTACCTACGAATTACTACTTGATTTTTCGAGTAGGTACTTACTCGCACATCCTTACAGCATATTAAAGGTTATTTGCTTATTTTCTCATAACTTTCTGCATTTATAAACTTAATTAAACCACTCCAAAATCAACTATAGGGGTGTTTTAATCGCAAAGCCATTTATACATAGGTACATCAAAGAATGTGTTCATTATTAAAATTGGTCTATGCGGAAAAAAAAAAATCTAAACAGTCGAGTTGAAAGGAAATAAAATACCTATCTATATATATAAAACAGTTCCGTTACTGACTGACTGACTGACTGACTGATTGACTGACAGACAACGCCCAGGTCAAACCGCTGAAGATATAAACTTGAAATTTGGACAGTAGGTTCCTTTTGTGACGTAGGCACCCACTAAGAAAGGATTTTTTGAAATTCAACCCCTAAGGGGGTTAAATAGGGGATGAAAGTTTGTATGGAAATTCGTCATTTTTGAAGTTAGAAGTATGAAATTTTGCACAGAAGTTTCTTATATAACGTAGGTGTGCACTAAGAAATTTTTTTTTGAAAATTCATCCCTTAAGGGGGCTAAAAAGGGGATGAAAGTTGGAATGGAAGTTCGTCATTTTTGAAGTTAGAAGCATGACATTTTGCACAGGAGTTCCTTATATTACGTAGATGAGCAATAAGAAAGGATTTTTCGAAATTCAACCCCCGACGGGGTTAAATAGGGGATGAACGTTTGTATGGAAATTCGTAATTTTTGAAGTTAGAAGCATGAAATTTTGCACAAAAGTTTCTTATATAACGTAGGTGAGCACTAAGAAATTTTTTTTTGAAAATTCATCCTCTAAGGGGGCTAAAAAGGGGATGAAAGTTTGCATGGAAGTTCGTCATTTTTGAAGTTAGAAGCATGACATTTTGCATAGGAGTTCCTTATATTACGTAGGTGAGCAATAAGAAAGGATTTTTGAAAATTCATCCCCTAAGGGGGCTAAATAGGGGATGAAAGTTCATATGGAAATTCGTCATTTTTGAACGGATCTGGATGAAATTTGGCACAGAGATAGATTATAGTCTGGAATCGCACATAGGCTACTTTTTATCCCGGAAAAATGTACGGTTCCCGTGGGATAGTTTTGTTTTTGTTTTTCACAGAGCAAGGGATCGACATGATTTTTTGCATAGTGGTAGTTTAGGGGTCAGAGAATGTTATAGGCTACTTTTTATCCCGGAAAAATGTACGGTTCCCGTGGGATAGTTTTGTTTTTGTTTTTCACAGAGCAAGGGATCGACATGATTTTTTGCATAGTGGTAGTTTAGGGGTCAGATAATGTTATAGGCTACTTTTTATCCCGGAAAATGTACGGTTCCCGTGGGATAGATTTGTTTTTGTTTTATCTTTAGAACTACTAAACCAATTTTAAAAATTCTTTCACTAATAGAAAGCTACGCAGGGGGGCAGATTCTCGCGGCGGGATAACGAATTAGGGGGAAGATTCACGCGGGGGATAACAAATTAGAGGGGAAGATTCTAGCGGGCGGATAACAAATTCGGGGGAAGATTCACGCGGGGGGATAACAAATTTAGGGGGGAGATTCTCGCGGGGGTTAACAAATGTAATGTATTATTAATATTCGAGCGAACGAGCGAAGCGAGTGAGTAATGTATTAATAAAATTCGAGCGAACGAGCGAAGCGAGTAAGTATTGTATTATTAATATTCAAACGAACAAGCGAAGCGAGTGAGTCATGTATTAATAAAATTCGAGCGAACGAGCGAAGCGAGTGAGTTATGTATATTAATAATAATCAAGCGAACGAGCGAAGAAGGAATTAATAATATTCAAACGGACGAGCGAAGCAAGTGTCTAATGTATTAATAAAATCCGAGCGAACGAGCGAAGAGAGTAAGTATTGTATTATTAATATTCAAACGAACAAGCGAAGCGAGTGAGTCATGTATTAATAAAATTCGAGCGAACGAGCGAAGCGAGTGAGTTATGTATATTAACAATAATCAAGCGAACGAGCGAAGAAGGAATTAATAATATTCAAACGGACGAGCGAAGCAAGTGTCTAATGTATTAATAAAATCCGAGCGAACGAGCGAAGCGAATTGGTTATGTATTATAAAATTCGAGCGAATAAACACGACCAACCCGGCTTCGCTTCGCAGGAGGAGAATTTTTCGCGGGGGGGATAATAAATTGTAATCGTAAAATACGTGGGCGAAGCCACGGGTAACGGCTAGTATACTTATATTTTCAATTAAAGCAGAAATCTGACAATGTTCTTGTTTACTGGGCTTGGCAACTTATAAGCTCTCGAGTCTTGACGTCAGAAGCCATCATTATGTTTTATTTCTAAAAAAATGTATTTGCTTGACAATGTCGACTAGTTCATTTTATGGCAAATAGCAGCTATTTTAACTCTATATATACCTACTCTGTACATTGTAACAAATAGTAGAAACCAGAGAGCAGTGCTCGAAATGGGATTATTTACCAACCGGAAAGCAACAAACAAAATTAGCAATTAGGAGTATTTAGGTGTTACGATTTCACCCCTCTTATTTTCTAAGCGGATAGGGGAAAATTGCAAAAAAATTGTCAACTTTGAGTGCACCTACGGGCGTTCAAATTTTTTTTTTCGGAACTTTCATCACAGTGAGAAAGATTGAAGTCTTATCCAGCTAATCTAATCCAGCTAATGAAAGTCGAGATACGATTTTTTTAACTCGAAGATGCGGCGATTTGGGAAAAAAAATACTTTTCAGGAAAATTTGTTTACTCCTCTCGGTTTGTTTTCGTTTGTCTCATGTGCAGTTAACAACACGTTTTAAAAACACTATCAAATTTGTTTGTATGAAAGCTCAGAAAAGTTTCCGAATGGCAAGCAATGCGATTTGTTACTTTTCTCCAAAAATGTAACCCCCATCGATATGTGGCAATTCGAGTAGGCGTTGCTCGATTTGTAATGAATCGCATATGCAAGCTTTTTTTCAAATCGCCGTAAGTATATCTTCAAGTAAAAAAAATTGTAGCTTGATTTTCACTAGCTGGATAGAAAGCAGCAATGCCGGATTTAGAGGTCTGGAGGCCCCGGGGCAACAAAGGAGTGGAGGCTCCCTGGCCCCAAATTATTTTCCAAATAAAGTGGACAATTTTTTTCAGTCGAGTTTTCCAATAAATAATTTATTGTGAAACCAAGTATAGATTCTTTTATTATTTAACAATATATAAATGGCGCCACCGGCAGGTAACACGCGAAGTGGTGCTTCTAAAAAAGACGATAATCTGGAGAATTCCGTATCTTTAAATATGTTAAAAAGTGCACTGTGCAGTGAGGAGTTTTGTGAAGTGTTGAATAATATAATTAATAACGCTGTGCAAAAGCAAACAGAAAAAATACAAAATGAGTTAAAAGATCTGAGGGAATCTAACCTCAAATTAATATCTGAAATAGAAAGTCTGAAAAACTGTAAAATGGCTAAGACAGAGCCATCTAGTAAACAACATGTTAAGTCGGTAAAGAAGGTGACTAAAAAAAATAGTGTTTCACAAGTAGATAAAGATAACGCTACCGATAACAACGAGAGTGACCAAAAGGTAAACAATGTAACAGCTGGTAGTGCATCTAAATACGATTTGACAGTTGAACCAGATGACAGTACAAGTGATGATGATTTTATAGTCGTTCAACGGAAAAAAAAGCAAAAGTTTATTAGGGGAAGTGCTCCAACAAGTGATATTTTAAAAATGGCGGAGAGTAGGCTGTGGATTTATTTAGGTAGAGCTTTACCTTCTACTCAACCAGAACATGTGACAAGCTATCTAACGTCTCGATTTCCCGACAATAATTTCACATGTGAAGAATTATCTACTAAAAGTTCTTTAAAAAGTTTTAAAATTGGTGCCGATGTATCGCTCAAGGACATAATATATGATGGAAGCATCTGGCCTTCAGGGGCTCTGGTGAAGAGATATAATTTTCCGAAAATCTCGGCGAACTTCCAAAGTTAAACAACTCATTCAGGGTTATCAATATCCTACATCAAAATATTCAAAGCCTAAATGGCAAAAACGATCTGATAGAATTTCATGCTAAATGTAATTCCATTGACATAATATGTTTGACCGAGCACTGGCAAATGTCAGTATCCTTAGATACATTAAATATTTCTGGTTTTAGTCTCTGCGCTAGTTATTGCCGTAAGGAATTTATACATGGAGGCGTTGCCATATATATTAATGACAATCTAAAGTGTTATGCTTCATCAATTGATTACAGCATGTTTTGTGCTGATAAATACTTTGAGTGTACCGGCATAAAAATAACATTTGATATTACTACCACATTACCTGTATATATAATTGCTATCTACAAATCTCCCGATGTGAATAATGAACTGTTTTTCAAGTCTTTGGACAGCATTTTCGACAAAATTGATGTCAATCGTAATCATGTCTTTATATGCGGGGATCTTAATATCAATCATCAAACAAACAATATATACAAACGCAAGTTATATGACATATTAGATTCTAATAACTGTGTCAATATTATCACCGAACCAACAAGATATTGCAAAACAACTTCAACAGGAGTGGACTACTGTATAGTGGACAAGAATATAACAGTCAATAATGTTTCAGTACTTAATTTAAATCTTAGTGATCATTTAGCGCAAAAAGTAACATTTCAGGTGAACAATAAAAATGTATTAGATTATAAGATAAATGATTTAATTTATAAGAGAAATATTAGCTCGTTTAACCTTGATTACATGCAGTGGCTACTTAGTAAAGTAAACTGGTCTGATGTTCTTAATAATGGTGACTTAGACAATGCTTTCAGTATTTTTTACGATCAATTTTTGCATTGTTTTCTGACAAGTTTTCCGATAGTTAAATGTAAAAATAAAACTAAAAGGTCCAAATTATCAAATTGGATTACACAAGAACTAATAACAAAAAGTGAAGAACTGAGAGACTTGTTTATTTTAAAATCTAATTTTGACAATATTCTAATTGATGAATTTTACAAATATAAAAAAACACAATACAATAGTCAAATAATTGAAACTAAAAACATGTATATAAATGATATGATTTCGAATGGAAATAATTCTGTTAAAAATAAATGGAGAACAATCAACAGTATGATTGGCAAAACTAAAAATAAAAGTAGTATCATTAAGATACGAGATCAGGATGGTACATTAATAGAATCTCCAGATCAAGTTGCCCGAAAATTTGGGGAACATTTTTCTACTTTAACACACACAAAGTTAAGAGAACATTATGGTGTAAATTTACCTATACGGTGCACTGTACCAAACATACAAAATCATACCATGTTTCTGAATCCAGTGACTGATAGTGAAATAATATGTATTGTTCAGAATTTAAAAAACTCTATGTCATGTGGTCATGATGAAATTCCTGCCAAGGTGTTGAAATCTGTTATTGTTTTTATTGTTCATGTTTTAACTCACATTTTAAATTTATCATTTAGTAACGGACGATATCCTGAAAAATTAAAAATATCAGTAGCGACCCCAGTATATAAGAAAAATGATTGTCATGAGATCTCTAATTACAGACCCATATCACTCATCAGTGTTTTTGCCAAAATTATGGAGTGTGCAGTCTATACACGGCTAATTGACTTTGTAAAAAAATATGACTTACTCACGGAATGTCAACATGGCTTTAGGCCACAGCGGTCTACTTGCACAGCATGCTGTCAATTTGTGCAGTACATTTTGAAGCAACTCGATATAAATAAGCATGTTGCTGTCGTAATGTTTGACCTCAGCTCAGCTTTTGACACTGTCAACCACAAGTTTTTATTAGATAAAATGTATAACATTGGCATCCGTGGAAATGTGCATGAATGGTTTGTTTCATATCTGAATAGTCGTAAAATGTTTGTTAAAGTTAATGGACATAAATCTAACATGTTTAATACCCCTGTCGGTGTCCCGCAGGGTAGTAATCTCGGTCCAATCCTTTTTCTATTATATGTGAACGACTTACCTCAACACATTTCCACTGGAAAGCTCATCATGTATGCCGATGACACATCGGTCATCTTACATTCAGACGATGCTACCGATCTTGTTGAAAAAATTAATATAGTCATAAATGATTTCGCTACATGGTGTAAAATGAATCACTTAATTGTAAACCTCTCAAAGACCAATTTTATAATATTTGACAGACCAAACATTAGCTATATACATAATAAAATCACTTATAATGACTATGAAATAAACAAGTTAAGTAAGGCCAAATTTCTAGGTATTTATATCGATTCTGCTTTAAAATGGGATGTACAAGTTGACAGCGTATGCGCAAAGCTAAATAAAATTTCGTATTATATCAGATCTCTGAAAAACACCTTCAGTACCGACGTGCTAATATCTGTTTATTATGCATTTGCTTACAGCTCGATGAGTTACTGCATTATTTCCTGGGGTCATTCTCCTGAATGCAATAGGATATTTATTTGTCAAAAAAGAATAATTAGATTGATCTTTAAGCTACGTTCGCGACAATCGTGTAGACAACTATTTATCAGCAAAAGAATACTCACTTTCTATGGCATCTACATTTTTGAACTTATTTTATATATAAAACATAATATCAATAATTTTAATTTGAATTCTGATGTACATAATTATAGTACCCGTAACAATAATCGTATACACATAGAAAAATATAGAACCACTAAATATAGTAATAGTCCGCTTTGTAAAGGAATACATTATTATAACATGTTACCATCAGATATAAAATCAATTCAGAGTTTTGCAATTTTCAGAAATAGAGTAAAGAATTTGCTGATAGATAGTTGTCCGTATGATTGCCGCGTGCAATTCTAAGACAAATCTGTCCAACTATTTTATTTAATACTTTTAATTTATTAATTGTATCTGTATGACGCTATTACACCTTTTTATAGGTTTTCAATAAAGATTATTTCTATTCTATTCTATTCTATTATAAATATAATCGGAAAGAAGAATTATCTGAAATTAAATTATTGTGCAGTGGAAGTCAAAAAACATTTCCTCATGATTACTTATTAAAATTATTAACGCGATTTAGCATATTTTCAACGACAAAATTTAATAACCGAGAATTCAGAGAATTTTTTTTCCGAAGTCTCTATTGTGGGGGCCCCTCTTTTGTGGAGGCCCCGGGGCTGTAGCCCCGGTTGCCCTCCCCTAAATCCGGCCCTGGAAAGCAGGACTTTAATCTTTCACACTGTGAGGGTGAAAGTTCCGAAAACAAACTCGATATCAATATAAGTACCTATTCGAAATACATTTTATCAATTCAGCAAGGTATTTTCACGAAACGGAACGGCGTTCTAACGAAACGGAACGGTATCAAAATATTATTCACGCTAGAAACGTATCTTAAAAAAAAATTATCCAATGTGCGTTCGTTGAGAGAAATACATTGTATTTACGAAAATAGTAATACATTGAGTGAAAGAAAACTTCATTATAACAACTATTTTTTATATCTATTACATATGAAAAAAGTGCTGAGAGAGTAAAAACATGTTCATTTAAAGATTGTATATCTTTTTGGTTGAGTGTATTGCAGCAGATAGTTTTTTTGGCTTCGCTCACGGTGAATGGCAGGTTTGAAGTCTTGTCTTAATTGGGATAAAAAATCTATTAAACACCAAGTTGAACATGTACAGAACAGAAGCCATTAATACAAATTCATACCTGCAGTTTATAGTCAATAATTGTACTATGTACCACCTATATTGGTGACATGGCTGACACATCATAAACGAACATAGGTACACACAATACATGACCACACAGTAAAACGGGATATTATTGTACTAGGTGTTTTACAACATGCATACGAGTGTATCTACCGGGCGCTCCGGGAGGCGGAGTTAGCCTTGAGATGTTTGTGTAAAATGGTGCTATTTATAAATCGCCGTGTGCATAACATTTGCAATCATTTACATAATTTGTTATGGTAGTCATTTGTTGAATCCGCTGTCAACTGTCCCCGTTTTATATGAATACATATAAAATGCAATTTTATATTACGCGATTGCCTCTTGTTCGCTATGCACTTACTCTACAGCAGCGGATTCCAAACTTTTTCTGTTCGCGTCGTCGCGAATCTTTAACATTATAACTTCACGAACCTCGATGGATCATGGATGTATACATAAAAAATTAAAGTAAAAAACAAATTTTTAATAGAAAATGCTTTCTATTGATGGGCCCTAAAAAGCAGAAAATAAAAAATTAATCTCTCAAAGAGATGATATAAAAATTTTAAAAAACATTCGAGACCAAATATAGGTACTCTAGAACAGTAGCTCCCAATCTTTTGTTGTGACGCCTCCTTTTTGATAATATGAAAAGCTTACGGCTCCCTTGACCTAACGAAGTTTAAGATATCTAAGCGTCAGCCCACTGACCGGGGGATCAGAGGGTCTCACCTGGAATTTTTTTGTCTTCAAAAAATAGGTAGCCAAAAACGCAAATTCGAAGCAAATCTCTCAAAGTTACACATAGGTATATTATGTAAGTATTCAGATTTATATAATCTGAATATTGTGTACGCCACTTAACTTTGAGAGATTTGCTTCGAATTTGCGTTTTTGGCTCCTACTTTTTGAAAAATTCTAATATTCTCAAGCCCCCCCCTTAATGTTACTTTACACCCCCAAGTTTGGGAATCACTGCTCTAAAATATATTTGTTGCGGTTAATCATTATACATTTTGCTATTAATTAATGATAGTTTGCAGGGGTCTCGAATGCTTTTTAAAATTTTTGTATCATCTCTTTGGAAGATTAATTTTTTATTTTTAGGGCCCCTCAATAAAAAAGCATCTTCTATTAAATTTTTTTTTTACTTTAATTTTATTTTTTACTTTTTAGTTACAAATAAAACACATTTTTCATTTTTTCGGTCTATGAAGTTTCAATGAAGTTTCTAGAAGGTTCTATGAAGTTTCTAGTCTCTAGAGTCTAGAAAGTTCTACAAGGTTTCTATAGAAGGTTCCAGAAGTTTTCCGATCATATCTTTCAGTCTATTAAATTATTATACATATATAGGTACCTATAGCCATTACTTCTGTACGTGAATATCTAGGGTAAATGCGGGAGAGGCCACACGTTTCGAAAAAATATCATAATTTTGTAAATATTGTATTTTATGATTTTATATTTTAACACAGCCTAATACATTCATTTAGCCTTAATTGTACACAAAAACAAAATAAAAATTCTGATAAAAATCATACTAAAATAAAAATAATAAAAAACATTGCAAAGCGGCGTCTCTCCTTCACTCTTAGGTGAGACGCCGCACCGAAAAAGGATAGATACCGTAGTCCCTTTTATGCTGCTTTCCAAATTATTTTTCGTAATTCTTCCCTGAAACATGCATTGCACTTGTCTTGATACATTGTGCAAGACTCATGAAGCCATTCTTAGCATTTAAGGCATTTCAACCAATCGTCTTTTCTTGTGGATTAGACGCTAATGACCTCTGTTGTCGAGCGTCTATAATTTACAATTCATTCATTCATTTTCTTGTGGTTTTGTGATAATCAAAGCATTCAACGCAAAAATATTTTTTTTCTTTTGTGTATTTATTATTTTGGCAATGGGTTCTTCGTCACTGCTGCTCTACTCATGTAGACTGCTGGTATTATTTGAGCAAGACATGTCAACTTTACTGCAGGGCATCTATCCCAAATCATAGTGCAGCAACTATCCTTTTTGTTGGGAGAGACGCCGCATGCAAGGACGGTGGAGTACAAATGTCAAGTTAGGTTATGTTGATTTTAAACGTGTTCACAAGACCCTAAAAGTGCCTCTGAAACCATGAAATGCTGCGAAAATTTCACCTCAGCATTTTTACAGGTGTATATAAAGCCACTAACAAAATTTCATCATAAAAATTTAGAGATACCTTTGAAAAACTTTAACTTAAATACGCACAAAATCATATTCAGCACATGCGACGTATGTGTCAAAATAAGATGAACGAACATACGTACTTGTAGCACCATCCATTGGTAAATAAGTAAGTTAATAGTCATGCGGCGTCTCTCCTACCGCGGCATCTCTCCCGCATTTACCCTATAAAAGTCATTAACTAAAAATAAGCGTGACACCAAGACAAAAGGACAGAAGGACAAAAATCTAATTTCAAACATCTAAAAATACTCAACGTTAAAATTGCACCTCTCCCCAGGCGATCAGAACAAATTCGATGTCTTTAAAAAATTAAGATTTGCATATAAAATTATCAATATCGAAGCGAAATTGGAGTCCAGGTATCCATAGCACGCTGTTATAGGGTAAGTTTGGTTTTGCGCTCAGATCGATCCGACCGCAGGAGATCTTTCAGAGCATATTATAAAATAATGTTAAATTAATGTAACAAATTAGAGCGCTCGAATCGATCTGAACGCAAAACCGAACTTATACCTATGGGTAGTGGAATTATGAAAAAACAAAAAAAATGTTTTTTCTGAAAAGTAACCTTGAAACATGTGAATTACAAGGCCATATTATTTTAGTGAAAGAATCCATTTTTCAAAATCTTTCAACAATATTTCCCTAATTAGTTTCTATTTGCACCTTTTTGACAATAAGATATTTCAGTTACTTGATGATAATACAAAAGTGTATTACTATATTTTTTATAATTATATGTATTATAGAATCTTTATTTTTACTTCCCACCTCTACTATGGTAGGGAAGTAATGGATTTAGTCCGAAAAAAATATTTCGAGATTTTAACAGATCTTCACGTTTTGAGACCCTAGCAATCGTTTAAAATCATTTTCTGACTGATGTCTGTATGTGGTCAATTTTTCGCCTTCGATATCGTAAAAACGGAACAACATACGGCCATGCCGATTGTTCTATTGTGTTTACTTTAACTTAGATCTGATTAGATTTTGAGTCAAATCGGTTCAGTGGATCCTGAGATATTAAAAAAAACGTTCTCAATGTCACGTATTAACATAGGTAAAAAAATATATAAATGAATTCTAGATGTTATAATATGAAAAAAATGTAAATATTTTTTTTCTCTAAAATGTATAGTTTTCGAGAAAAGAAATATTTTACTAAAAAAAGAAAATTGTACGTAAATCAACCATGATCAACCATGATTTTTGCTATACTTATTACTAGCCATCAGTAGATCACCAAACAAAAAATTCGACTGATGACCAGTCCTATACTTCCCACCTAGTAAATATTTGCAAAAAATAAACACTCTTTTTTTATTCTTTGAAAAAAAGCATGGCCCTCTTTTTTGTTTGGTGTAGGTATACTTTTTTCCCGGCTAAGTCCAGGATAAGATAGAGTTAACATAAAAACCAGAATTAACGTGAGCATATCTGTTTAAAAAAATATTAATTAATATAATTAAAATTAATGTTCAGACCATAGTCTAAGTAAAAACTCTTTGGTTCAGATATATTTTATAAAATCTATATCCGGTTCAAATTTGGTAGAATAATTTCTTAGTGCAATAAGTATATAATATACGATAGTGGTGTCTTATTAGTTATTACTTCTTGTCCCCTTATTTATATGGTAATTGGTAAGCAGCGTATGCAATTGGCTTTTAGTACGAACTGTTATCGTAAATTACATCTTTAACACATACTAGATTTTTATTTCTATGAAAACATTGCCTTTTAGTTGTTTTGGAATGTTAAATTTGGAAGAGTTGCGTTGTTTCGACTTTCATTCGTTTTAATTCGACTCATAAATCATGTAAAGTTGATGTAGGTCAGTAAAGAAGTAAAGTGATGATACTAGTGAGTCCATTTGTCATTTGTTTTGGTAGTCGACATCAGCCACGGGTGAGCTTCGTGATATGGGATAATGAGCAGGGGTTTGAATTGATCGACTAAGTTACTCGTTATCTGAATAGTGAAGTCTCATATAATAGTCCCTAATTAAGAGAGTCCGCTAGATGACAAACTAGCTAAATGTAATTAAAAGGTATGGTAGCTTGCTCCAAAACATGTACAGTAGTGATACCACTGGTGACACATACGATACCTATATAAAATGTTCCTTATATACACTAGAAACTATAACTCGAACCTCAAGGGAAATGATACAAATTTCAAGTTATTTAATTTTCGACTTATCGAGGATTTTATTACTTCGAGTTAGGGAGTCTAAGAGCGAAACTACATGGGCGGATTTTCTGAGGCGTTTTTAACCCGGTGGATTGCACGTCCAAATCGAATCCGTGCCTACAAAGGAGTGAAACTAGACGAATATACGTTCGTCTAGTTTCACACGTTAAAAAAGCTGCGGAAAATCCGCCCGTGTAGTTTCGCTCTAGCAGACAATTAAACTTTGACTTGTAAGTCAAAGTTTATTACTCTGCAGAGGCTGTAAAGTGTATACACGTTGCTTACTTCGAGATATAGAGTTCGCGAGACTGGAGTTACATAGTGTAATATTATATAGTCACAGTAAGTATATCTCATACTAGCGGCCCCGTCCGGCTTCGCCCGGGTGCAATACACTACTCACTCGCTTCGCTCGTTCGCTTGATTATTATAAATACACTACTCACTCACTTCGCTCGTTCGCTTGAATATTATAATTACATTACTCACTCGCTTCGCTCGTTCGCTATATATATAAACCTTCCGTGAAAAATTATCTAACTGATGGTGAAAACCGCATCAATATCCGTTGCGTGGTTTAGGAATTACATTACTCACTCGCTACACTCATTCCTTATATATATAAACCTTCCGGGAACAATTCCGTCATACATGATTTTTGCGTAACTTTAACCGTTTACGCAGCGCACGCAACGGAAGCTCTCAAAAAGGATAATTTTTCCCGTTTTTGCAACATTTTTCATTGATGCTCCGCTCCTATTGGTCGTAGCGTGATATTATATAGCCTATAGCCTTACTCGATAAATGGGCTATCTAACAAAAAAACATTTTTTCAAATCGGACTGGTAGTTCCTGAGATTAGCGTGTTTAACCAAACAAATAGATATAGATCGATTGAAATTTGAAAAACAGGAAAAAAATTATGAAAATTCGCTCTTCTAGTCCTTATATTAGAACTTTACAATTATAGACTAAGTTACGATTTAGTTTATTTTTATTAAAGTTATTAACTTCTGTATAAATCATTAAAAACATGACTCTCTCATGATGTGGACTTTGTAGGCGCGTTACTATATATACGAACACACCGATCGATACCCAGTAATGCTTCTATTGTACAAAGTGCAGAATTGACCAATTTTATAATATTAGTTTAGATTAGATTAGATAGAGAAATCACACTTAGTTCGTGTTATAATTTTACTTCCTACCTCTACTATAATGGTAGAGAAGTAATAGATTTAGTCCGAAAAAATATTTCGAGATTTTAACAGATCTTCACGTTTGGATATACCCTAGAAATCGTTTAAGACTATTTTCTAACTGATGTCTGTATGTATGTATTGTGTGCAGTGTGTGTGTGTGTGTGTGTGTGTGGTCAATTTTTCGCCTTCGATATTGTAAAAACGGAACAACATACGGCCATGCCGTTCGTGCTGTTGTATTTATCATAGCCTGGAACTTAGATCTGATTAGATTTTGAGCCAAATCGGTTCAGTGGATCCTGAGATATTAAAAAAAACGTTCTCAATGTTACGTCATAATATAGGTAAAAAAAATATAAATAAATTCTAGATGTTATAATATGAAAAAATTCGACTGATGACCAGTCCTATACTTCCTACCTAGTAAATATTTGCAAAAAATAAACTCTTTTTTATTCTTTGAAAAAAAGCGTAGCCATCTTTTTTGTTTGGTGATCTACTGATGGCTAGTAATAATATAGCAAAAATCATGGTTACCTTGATTTACGTACAATTTTTATTTTTTTTAGTAAAATATTTTTTTTCTCGAAAACAGTACATTTTTGAGAAAAAAATATTTACATTTTTTCATATTATAACATCTAGAATTCATTTATATTTTTTTTACCTATGTTAATACGTGACATTGAGAACGTTTTTTTTAATATCTCAGGATCCACTGAACCGATTTGACTCAAAATCTAATCAGATCTAAGTTAAAGGCTGATAAACACAATAGAACAATCGGCATGGCCGTATGTTGTTCCGTTTTTACGATATCGAAGGTGAAAAATTGACCATATACACACACACACATACAGACATACAGACATCAGTCAGAAAATGGGTCTCAAAACGTGAAGATCTGTTAAAATCTCGAAATATTTTTTCGGATTAAATCCATTACTTCCCTACCATAGTAGAGGTGGGAAGTAAAAATCTCAATATTTTTTCTCTCTAAAATGTAGATATCTATAGTTTTCGAGAAAAAAATATTTTACTAAAAAAAAATTGTACGTAAATCAAGGTAACCATGATTTTTGCTATAAGTTAGCCATCAATGATCAGTAGATCAATCAACAAATAAGATGGCCATGCTTTTTTTCAAAGAATAAAAAATGGTGTTTATTTCTTGCAAATATATGCTGTGTATCTTCCCTGTATAGGTACTTGTCGCGCACGGCCAGAATGAGATAGACAATACACACATTTGAACGTTGAGGTACTTGAAGGTCATTGTATTCGTTACCACGGTAATTTTTAGTTAATTATTGTTTACTAGGTGGGAAGTATAGGACTGGTCTTCAGTCGAATTTTTTTTTTCAATAGCTCAAAAGTTATCAAAATCGTGATTTTTAGAACTTTAAAAAAATCATTGAAAATATTGAATTTAGCGCAAAAAGTCATAAGGCATTTTATGTTCGTATATTTAGACAAAGAATACGAAAAAAAATTATCTTGCATTTGTTTAAATAATTGCGTTTTAAACAATATGACACAAGTTGCCCCATGGCAACTAGGTAAATACCAAAGAGAATCGCGCAAAAAAATTTTGGCCGAATAGTTTTTTATACTCATGCGCCAGTACGTGCTGCACTAATGGGCGATCGAATGCGAAGGTCGACTTCAATGTGCACTACGATTATATTGGTTGCGACTTGCGTTCCATTTTCTTGAATTATCGATTATATGATATAATGCATAGTACTTACTCGTAGCATCGCTCGCGAATAATTTCTTGTCAGTTTTAACGAAAACCATTCTGAGCTGATTTTAGCGATGACATCTAGCAGACGACCTATAAAGTAGTATATAAATTGCGTTAAATTATTCCTGACATCTTACAGCCACTTTCTGAAGGACTGTATTATTAATTCAGTCAATTACCGATAGATGTCAGGGCTAACTTAAATGCGTTAATGTCAGTTTTGACAAAAATCTTAATTTGACCCGATCGCAGCTGGATAAAATGTAGCCAATACTTTAAATTTGGCTAAATACCAGTTGATAGTACACCTAGTTTGATCAAAATCGTTCCTGTTGTTCTCAAGTAATGCGGATACAAACAAATAGGCGGACAGACAGACAAAAAAATCAGCAAACACGTCGTTCCATCTATATTACGGAAGCCATTATATCAGTAGTGAAATGTTTTGTTTTTCAAATTTCATTTTGAAGTGTTTTGATTATGATCATACTCTATATTAGAGAGTGGATGATAATTATAATAAGTATGACGTAAATTCAGAATTCAGATCCATATCTGCTTTTTCTGTTTGCAGCCCTGACATCTTTGTACAATTCAGCTCCCCCACTTGCGAATCGCTTAGCTGTAGAAACTCCGCGCTTTACGCCTACACTCCTTGCTTTTGTATAATGTGCGTGTGCGTGCATGTGACGCGCGCGCGCGAATTGCGCGCGTGTGTGTGTGCACTTTGTAGGCCTGCTATTGTGTAATAGAATCACGGATTGACAGGGATTCAACAACAGTACAGTGGTACAGTTGCAGTGCAACTTATTTAATTCGCACATTTAAGAGCATGGGGTCAATTCAAATCGATTAGTTCGAATTACTGGATATGCACACAATCAACTTTTTCGTATTATAAGACAGATACACTCCAAAAATAATCTGTTATTAAAAAAAATTAAAGATACATAACAAAAGTGTAGACTGCAAAAGCAAATATTTATTTTTGTTTTTTTGGAATTCACTTTTGCATTAATTTACTTGACTTGGCTACGAAATTCCAGAAGTACCCAAAAGTATTTGAAAAGTAAGTGTTTTGTGTTCTGATAGTTAATACCCATTATATAACATATTTTCCAAAAGTTACTGCGCATTGAAATATACAGCAGAACCTACATATTCGCATAATTGGGCCCATAAATGCAAAAGTCGGTAGAATGTTACCGAACCGATATTTTCGAATCATTCCGAGCTCACCTTTCTGGTAAACTTGTGCAAAACAGTTCCGAGGAACGATCTTGTTTCACTGGCACCTTTGCATTGAAGGAAAGAAAAGATATTATATGAGTGTCCGCGGATTTACAGTTCTGAAGTCCAAACTAAACGGATAGGAATATGCTCCGTAGTAAAATATCCGAGCATGCCAGGCGTTCGATATAGTACATATTATGCACTCTCATTATTTTGGTAACGAACGGGGGTACTCATATTATTGTGGCCGTTGTTAGATTTGACGAATGGCGACAGATCTTGATGAAATCAGACTATATATGCTGGAGTATGGACATTGGACATGTTAAGATGCGTTAAGATAGGAAACATCTCCGACAGAGGACATGAATCCTGGAGCTATATATGTCCGGAACTACTCAAGTCTACTTTCTGAGTATGAAATTGAAGAAGTCTGGCACCAGCAGGATGGCGCTATGGAATACAAAGCTTCATCATCACTCCAGTTTTTAGAGAACACATCTGGAAATCGCTAAATTTCGCGTATAATATGATCTGCTCGTTCTCCTGACCTAACTCTGCCGGACTATTGTTTACAGTGGGGGCGCTCTGAAAGGAAAGTTTTATACGAGAACAATCTGCACAGAGTTGATGAGCTGAATTGGCGGCCGCAGTCACAGTCAACAGATCCCACGGCACATATTTGCTCACTGTCCTTATTTAGCGAGGGTGCACAGTGTACATACATGTAATTAGGTCAAGATAGTAAAATTGAGAAATATGCAAACAAAAAAAAACACGAGAAACATTTATTTAAATAGGGTTTTTATTTATTTATTTAAATGACCTAAGGCTACAGAAAACAACAAAATATAAAATTCTTTCAGACCTATTATGCAATACATAGATAGCAAATACACTTATTAAGGCCATCCGTGGCTTTATGTAAAGAGCACAACAATTTCGTTATATAAATTCTATAGAATTATCGCTAGGCACTTGTAGTGGGGCCGCCAAGCGACGAATCCAACTTCAACCTTGCACTTTGTGATAGAGAGATGCCACTCGGTACGAATGTTGGTCGAACCCATATCTTCACTTTAAGATGTGAAGGCATTTTGGGCCCCGCGACCGGGCCCCTAGACAGGGTGGTTGCGTAACTTTCAGGGGCAAAGCGCCTGTAACTCAGCAACCGTTCCACGCACAGTTCTGGGGGTAGTCTCATTGGATTCAGTACACTCTAGTTCATACGGGACGGTCCTCAGACCGCCTTCGAAACCTCCACCAGCCCGCGTATAGGGGTGAAATACAAGTACTCCATTGAAATGTTAAATTTTTTTAGGCTACGTTTGCATTTGGGTAGGACAAGGTTTTTTTTACCGTTGCGTGGAGGGAGGCGGTGTAAATTAAAAAACGAGTTTTCGGGGTCGGCAGCCACCCCATTTGGCCGCCACCTTGAAAAGGGGGTGTAGTGGGGCCGTTAAGTGTTCAAACCATGCACGACGTGATAGAGAGATGCCACTCGGTACGAATGTTGGTCGGACCCATATCTTCACATTAAAAAGTGGAGGCACCTTGGCCCCGCGACTGGGCCCCTAGACAGGTGGTTGTCGGGGCCGTTAAGCGTTTAATCTTGCACTTTGTTATAGAGATATGCCACTCCGTACGAATGTTGGTCGGACCCATACATTAACAAGTGGAGTTATTTTGGGCCCCGCGACCGGGCCCCTAGACAGGTGGTTGATAAGGCCATGACGCGTTTGAATCTTGCACGACGGGATAGAGAGATGCCACTCGGTACGAATGTTGGTCGGACCCATATCTTCACATTAAGAAGTGCAGGCACCTTGGCCCCGCGACCGGGCCCCTAGACAAGTGGTTGTTGGGGCCGTTATGCGTTTGAATCTTGCACTTTGTGATAGATAGATGCCACTCGGTACGAATGTTGGTCGGACCCATATATTCACTTTAAGAAGTGGAGTCATTTCGGCCCCGCGACTGGGCCCCTAGACAGGTGGTTGTTGGGGCCGTTAAGCGTTTAATCTTGCACGACGTGATAGACAAATGCCACTCGGTAAGAATGTTGGTCGGGCCCACATCTTCACTTTAAGATGTGGAGCCACTTTGGGCCCCGCGACCGGGCCCATAGACAGGGTAGTTGCGTAACTTTCAGGGGCAAAACCCCCTGTAACTTAGTAACCGTTCCTTGCACAGTTCTGGGAGTAGTCTCATTGGATTCAGCACACTCTATTTCATACGGAACGGTCCTCAGACCACCTCCGAAACCACCCCAGCCCGCGTACAGAGGTGAAATATAAGGACGTAAGTGCAAATGATCGTCCAATATGAGTAAATGTTTATATCATATGATATGAGAAAGTCAAAAAGGCTCCACTACTTAAAGTGAAGATATAGGTCCGACCAACATTCGTACCGAGTGGCATATCTCTATCACGTCGTACTTGGTTTAAACACTTAACAGTCCCACTACACCCCCTTTTCAAGGTGGCGGCCAAATGGGGTGGCTGCCGACCCCGAAAACTCATTTTCAAATTTACACCGCCTCCCCCCACGCAACGAAAAAAAAAACTTTGTCCTACCCAAAATGCAAACGTAGCCTAAAAAAATTTAATATTTCATTGGACTACTTGTATTTCACCCCTATACGCGGGCTGGAGGAAGTTTCGAAGGTGGTCTGAGGACCGTCCAATATGAAATAGAGTGTGCTGAATCCAATGAGACTACCCCCAAGGCTGTGCGAGGAACGGTTGCTGAGTTACAGGCGTTTTGCCCCTGAAAGTTACGCAACCACCCTGTCTAGGGGCCCGGTCGCGGGGCCCAAAATGCCTTCACATCTTAAAGTGAAGATATGGGTTCGACCAACATTCGTACCGAATGGCATCTCTCTATCACAAAGTGCAAGGTTGAAACGCTTAACGGCCCCACTATTGGTAGAACATGACTGAATAAAAATATTAATAAACAAACACTTGAAAAATTCTACACATTTATTCATCTCAACGATCGTTTTGGGTTTCTAGCCCATCATCAGGAGTTTAAACTACATAAAAAATGTTCTCCTGTACAGTTTGAGGATGTGTGCATAAAAATATTCTAAATTAATCTAATTATTTTTAGACCGATATAATCGTCCTAGACCGCCACTGCCAGGAAGGTTGTGAAATGTTTTTGCTTTTTTCAAATTTTTTAACCCCAAAGCAGAATACTAAATACGTCTGTAACTGTAGTTACGTAGGCGGCGGTACCCGCTATATACATAGGCCGATGCCTCGGTAAATGAGAAGGTCATGTATACATAGTCAGATTAAAAATTCTGTATTTAAGTCAGTTTACCAATTATTGCAGATAGTGTACCAACTATCAAGTTTCATTAAAGCTTCAGGTGTTCAGATCTAACATTGTTGAGCAATTTGACAATGCATTTTTTTCTTTTTTTCTTCACCAATTGATTTGACATTTTATGTTATACTAAACAGAGGCGAAGGGGGAATAATTTTTTGGTTTTATTTGCGGTTATGGTGACGGTCAAAATTTCAACCGTGATGAACGTATGAAAACGTACTGTCCAAAAACTTCCCTTGACCTAAATCATCTAAGAGCTAACGATAACCGATTAAATTTTTCATCAATAAATACATTCATGGAAGGATGCACTCGGTAGCTAGTTTATGGATAAATCATGGATGAGTAGTTTTTAAAACTTGCTACCTATATTATAAGCGAGTAAGTCAGCCTCAATTTTTTATTAATCACCTAGAGAATGGCTGATTTTGATTCTGATTCTGAAAATAACTATATGTTTTTTTTAATTTTCAAGTGGGAGAACCTCCCCAAATGGCGTTCTCAAGGTGAACAAATTCGTTAAAAATGTGCTTTTCCAGCTCCCACTCAACTTTGTGTGAAAACTATGCTAGATAGGTGAAAATTGCATACCAGTAATTTGTAGTGTATAAAATTTACTACAAAAAAGTGTCCGACAGCATATGTCTAAAGTCAATAGTTTTGAAATGCTGGGCGCTCCAAATTTTTGTCAATTCGGTCTTGCAACATTTTGTGACAGAATCGCAAATTCTTTTGCAAAATTATTAAAAGTATATTCAGTAAGGATACACCAGGTCTAAATTCCCCAAAACTTTCAATAATTTTAACAAGTTATCTCGCGCTTGCCAGATCTGTCAAAAAATACGTTTAAAACTATACTGTACATCTACATCTATACTATACAGGGTGATTCATAATATGTGCGCAGGACTTCAGAATGTGATAGCTCGTTCAAAAATATGAAAAAAAGTTCCTATTAACATGGGTCCGCAAAAGCACCGTTTTCGAGATACAGGGTGTTAAAATTGAAGAAAAAAATTTCGTTTTTGCTTATATCTGAAGGTACAAAGTTAAGCTGCCGCACACATTTTCTACCTTAAAATTGCTTTGTTTTTTTTTAGGAAAATTTTTTTTTGTTACCAGTGGTGAAAATTTTGAAGGTGGTCTGTTTTGTTTGTGTAATTTTTTATTGACATTTTGTCAACTTATAAAATCAAGTACGTAGGTGCTTAAAAAAAATCATGTTTTTAATCCTAAAATGCTCTTTTTCTCGGAAACGATTGACTGTAGCGCTTCAAGACAAGAGTACCTTTTTGTGTAGAATATCCCGGCGGTTCCAAAACGCGTTTCAAAATTAATTTTTTTCCAGTGGCGTAGAAGTTAGGGGGAAAAATACCCTTCAATCCTTCAAAATCTCCACCACTGGTAACAAAAAAAAAATTTTTCGTAAAAAAAAACAAAGCAATTTTAAGGTAGAAAATGTGTGCGGAAGCTTAACTTTGTACCTGAAACCGTTCTTCAGATATAAGCAAAAAACGAAATTTTTTTCTTCAACTTTAACACCCTGTATCTCGAAAACAGTGCTTTTGCGGACCCATGTTAACAGGAACTTTTTTTCATATTTTTGAACGAGCTATCACATCCTGAAGTCCTGCGCACATATTATGATTCACCATGTATAGTCTAAGAGCTACAGTAACTGACCTCGACAACATACTCATGTCAACACACCTGGAAACATGCAAAAATTTTAGGTTAGATCTCTCCAAGTAAGGAATGGCCGGTAGGGCTAAAGGACGTCGGTGAGGTGACCACCCTTGAACTTTTAAAAAGGGGGAAAAAATGGAAAACTTTACTAATTTCAACAAAGTTGAACTTTGCAGTGGTGATAGCTAATACTATCCTAATGTTGTTACAAAAATTGCCATACCGTTTGGTTCGTGGAAATTACATACCACACCAGGTCAAAGATTGCCGTTTAGGGGTGAAATTTACTTATTTCAACAAGGCTGAAATTTTAACAGTACCTTCGAAAAATAACTAAAAGACGATATGCAAAGAGCCATACCGATTGGGCGGTGGAAAGGGAGTGCCATACCACTAGATCGATTTCAATGAGTGCGAGAAGGACGGCTTTATGCAGTCCCGCGCGTGCGAAAGAGAACTTCAATGAGAGCTACGCCGCGGGCGTAGAATTCAAACGCTCATTTAATTCAAGACGTATTGTCCACAGTTTTTGAAAATATTATTAAACTCGTATTTTTTTATACAATAATATAATAATTATATAAATAATTACGTTTTTTTTTTACTTACTACTTTCTATTATCATATTACAATTATGTATTATAATAAAATTAAGCAAAATCGCAGGATAGTGGACAAAATAATTTGATATATTAAATTAAATGTAATAGTTTTTGTTTTTATATAGGTTCTTTTTATATAATTTAGAAAATAAATAACTTTATCAATTTATTCATTATTTTATTTTATTAATCTTATATATAATTTATTAACTATAATTTATTACTTCGACGGACATAGTAACGTCCTTCTCACATCTATCCTCTGTCTCTCTATTCATCTATTCTTCTGTTCCTTCGTTACAATTTTTATTTATAATAATATTAGGACTTACATCCTTTATTAAAAAATAACAATCTTTATGAAAATTAATATTAATTTTCATAAATATTGTTATTTTTATGTATGTACTTGAAAAAGTCTAAATCTATAGACGAAACGTCGTACATTTAATTTAATATATCAAATTATTTTGTCCACTATCCTGCGATTTTGCTTAATTTTATTATAATCACGATGGACACGATTTCTAATATATATGTATTATAATATTTTGAAATAAAATATATTTTTTGTAACACATGTATGAAATGTACAACATATTGTCTATAGTCGGCTACGTAAAATAATATACCGTGTGCTGATTTGCTTTCCGGGTACCTAATAGGGATAATATTGTAATACTGATATTTAATATTATGCTTGCGGCGGACCTCCCATTGACGTTCTTTTTCGCACGCGCGGGATTGCATAAAGACTTCCTTCTCGCACTCATTGAAATCGATTTAGTGGTATGGTACCCCCTTTCCACCGCCCAATCGGCATGGCTCTTTGCATATCGTCTTTTAGTTATTTTTCGAAGCTACTGTTAAAAATTTCAGCCTTGTTGAAATAAGTATATTTCACCCCAAAACGGCAACCTTTGACCTGGTATGACAAGTAATTTCCACCAACCAAGCGGTATGGCAATTTTTGTAACAACATTAGGATAGTATTAGCTATCACCACTGCAAATTTCAGCTTTGTTGAAATGAGTAACATTTTCCATTTTTTCCCCCTTTTTAAAAGTTCAAGGGTGCTCACCCCACCGACGTCCTTTAGCCATACCGGCCATTCCTTCCTTGGGGAGATCTAACCTAACATTTTTGCATGTTTCCAGCTGTGTTGAAATGGGTATGTTGTCGAGGCCAGTAGACTAATATGATAATATCGTAAGTATATTAGTTAAGCACCACAATCGATAGAATCTGCGGATTATCAGGGTTCAAATTACATTACCTCAAAACCACCTACACAAAATTATATACTTTGCGCGATTTCGGATGAAAAGCGCTTAGGGTTATGACAATAAAATTTCATTTGCACCGTGGTTTTATAAAACCGCACCCTAGCTTTTTTTAAATTATTTTATTTTTTTTTTATAAATCCTAAATAATCTTTCTTAATAATTATTGGCAAGTGTCAAGCGTTAATGTGCTTGTATGATACTATATATCTGGACGCTCTGAAATTACACGCCCAATTCCGACGATGCATAAACATAATATTATCGACTGTAAATTTTTTACAACTCTAAAAGTATTTCTATTTGCTTTTATGATGCAGAGAGAATTAAGACGGAAGAGCCAAGGCCAATGAACGCAGAAGGGAGGGTGTCGCGGGCAAATAGACAATGTTACGTAACTGTCGTATAGCTGGGAGGCTGACGACCGCTTTGGGTCGATCTCCGTCCGCTGTGGCAGCACCGACGTGTCACGTGCTAAGGCGTCTCGCCAGTAGCGAAGGTCTTCCTGCATTTACCAAAGTAAGTGGCGTTGTATTCTTTCATTGTTACCGCCAGTGGCGTATTTAGGTACCCATGAAGCAAGAACAATAGATATTTGAAGGCGATTTTTAAATATATAATTTTAAAGAGAAAAAAAAATGCATTTTCCGATTTAATGTCTCCTGATGAAATGGATAAATATCTGTGACTCAGGCACTAATTAAGAATGGAATATTTCATTTTAGATTCTCCCATACGTATTAGTACTCATACTAGAGAAGGTTCATATTAAATTAATAATACCTTAAATTAAAAAGCTCTCGCATTATGTGAAATATCAGTTAAAAATTGCTTTATAATGGAAATAATTATAATTGGTTGTTTAATCGTGTCACCGTTGAGTAAATGACAATTCAGTGGAAGATTCGGGTTGGAGTCCCGACGGTGACATAAGTTTGAAATGAATTTTTCAAATATTTCATTAACGTTACGTCATTCGATGGGTGTTCCTAACAGGAATACAAACTAAATTAAGTCACGCGCGTAATCACACATTTATTAAGGAAGGTTATAGGCTATTCGAGTTTTTCAATAGTTAAAAGCTTGAAAAAATGCTTTTTTTTCATTTTGGTAAATTTTGGCGATTTTCTAAGTTCTGTAGAGCCGGTAAAAATGGGAACATAATCATATTTGACTAGTGCATTTTGAATTAAATTTTGTGCCCTTGAATTTTGAATAGGACCATTTTTTCGATAGGACCAGCCGTTTCCATGTTATAAGCAAGAAACCGAAAAAAGTGCAAAAAAATCGTGGTTTTTAGCCCATCAAAACTCCCCCGCCCTGTTTTAGAGGTCGCAAACTTGGATTTGACATCTCCTAAACATACTTGAGGACACAAAAAAATAAAATCATTTGCTGCACAAAATGCAAGGTGGACTTCCTCTCGTGACTGGACTAATAGGACACAATATGAAACATCCTTTTAGACCTTGTATCGTATTACGTATTGAATCTATACGTTTTCAAAAAGCGATACGTATCTTGTAAAAACAGTCTTAAAGAGTTGTAGATTAGTGGTTAATAAGAAGGTATTATGGAGGGGGACAACAGTTCGAATATTATTGATACATTGTAGCATAAGATGACACTAAAGCCACTAAAGGTCCCACAGATTGATATTTCGGTCTAAGGGTTACTATATGATGTCTTAATCCATATGATGTATCAGCAAATACACTATTTTATCGGCAGGATTTTGAACTGCGGTCGGTGTTTTTGTATACTTTATTATGGTCAATTTTATTTTTATATTACGTACTTTACTGGCGAACATTTTTCATAGTGCGCACCCGTGAGAACTGACTCATGAGCATGATGATTGAGTGATTGCTACGAGAACGAAAAGAATCACTAGAATAATTGGAAACTTTCGATTACATAAACCATTCCTTTTTTCCACCTTTTTCTTTTGAAATAAAGTTACACACTTTAAGAAATAATATTTAAAGTTACCATATTATGTTTATTAAAAAAAGGGTGCAGATTAGTAATTTACTAGCTATACATAATATTATATAAATTAAGAGGATTTGAATATTAATAAAAGAACTGAACTTTTTAGTGTATTTTATTTATTGTTTTTTATTCATTATTTTATAAGAAATTATATACCTAATGCATTTTATATTTTTTGAAAATACATTTGCCTATACGTGTACTTTATAGTTAATTTAGCTTAAGAAGGACATAAAGAAATAGCATATTTTAGCACAGCCATTACGGTGATGCGTATTCATTTACAACTAGGTACTTTATAATAGATTGTATATCTAGTGACGTAATGAGATATATTACTTACGAGTGTGACAGTATGTTGAGAACCTAAGTACCTATGCAATTCTAAGCTTTTTTTCGAGATAAGCTCTTGTGAAATCAAAATTTTGGTGGCATGTTTCATTTTTGAGCTATAATTTAGAAAAGTAAAGTTCACCCGATTTTGATAAGAGAATTTCAAAACACATCGTATAAAGATAGTTTTTACACTTTAATTTAAAAAGAATTCATTTATTTCTCGTAAACTAAATACCTTCATAAAATAAATAAAAATTTAAGAATCTCCATAACTGCTTATAAATACAATGTGTAGCTCAAAAAAGTATTTTTAACCACATCAACGCTGCTAGGTATCTATTATGATTTCCATAAACAATTTTAGTCGAACAATGAAATATACCAGGCGCCAAGTCGAAATATAGATCTAAAGTACTACAGATCTAAACCTTCATCAGGAAATATTATTGTTCAGGCAAATACGACAAAAAGTTGCCCGAACCCGGACATTTGAAACCTCAAGCTAAAAATTGGTGGAAATGTCAAAGAATAGTGTTCTGATTGATATCCCAAACCTCCCAAAAAATCCCTCTGGGGAAAAATCCGCCATCTTGAAAAAAACCACGAAATTTTACCACCTTTATTACTTTTTTCGAAATATCTCAGAAACGGTCGACTTAAGCAATTCTTCCACTATGTAATGTTTTAAAGAGGATTACATTTCCTACAATTTTCATTCCTACAACTTTTCTGTGGTACTAATGGTAAGCGCGCTACAGCTTCTGGAAAATCACGCACTTTTTGTAACCTTGGTAACCAATTGTTATAATGTTAAGTCCTTTTCGATAGCTTTGTTTATTGTGTTCTTCATCGAATTTTAAATTGAAAATAACTATGTTCATAAAGCAAGGAACGCCCTAAACCGTGCTTTTTGTCCCATTTTGATATCTTTAAAAATTGAGAAGCTATAGAAAGTCAAAGTTGAAATCATCACAGAGTTTTACGTGTTTTTCTTAACACGCGTTTCGAGTACCTTCCATACCCAATACAAAAAAGATCCGTCTAGGAATCAATAGGAAATTTAACGCCCTAAACGATGTTTTTTGCCCTATCTCAATAACTTCAGACATTTTTAAATTATAAGCATTTAAGTTCAAGCGAATTGAATGAAAAATTGCCAAATAGAAGAAAAAAACTGATTTTGAAGTAAACTTAAATGATAAGTTGAACATTTTTTAAGTTATCGAGATAGGACAAAAACATCGTTTAGGGCGTTAAATTTCCTATGGATTCCTAGAGGGATTTTTTGTATTCGGTATGGAAGGTACTCGAAATGCGTGTTAAAAGGAACACGTAAAACTCTGTGATGATTTCAACTTTGACTGTATAGCTTCTCAATTTTTAAAGATATCGAAATGGGACAAAAAGCACAATTTAGGGCGTTCCTTGCTTTATGAACATAGTTATTTTCAATTTAAAATTCGATGAAGAACACAATAAATAAAGCTATTGAAAAGGACTTAACATTATTACAATTGGTTACCAAGGTTACAAAAAGTGCGTGATTTTCAAGAAGCTGTAGCGCGCTTACCATTAGTACCACAGAAAAGTTGTGGGAATGAAAATTGTAGGAAATGTAACCCTCTTTAAAACATTACATAGTGGAAGAATTGCTTAAGTCGACCATTTCTGAGATATTTCGAAAAAAGTAATAAAATTTCGTGGTTTTTTCAAGATGGCGGATTTTCTCCCAGAGGGTTTTTTTTTGGAAGTTTGGGATCGTAACCCCCGGTCGTGATTACAGATGTGAAAACATTGATTATGGTCTTAACTGGTGTACTAAGTGGCATCTTTTCATCATAAAATGCAAGTTATTGTCAACGAACATATTCGTACAAGGCTATATTTAAGTTAAATGAAGAAATTTGATAAACTAAACACTGAAAATTTAGTAGAAATACGTATCTGCTAAAAATATATATAGAGCCTTTTTTGTAGAGAATTTAGTTAGCTTTAATTTTGTATAGAACTATTTTTGTCGTAGAGCTAAGAGAGAGTTATGAATCCGGTAAAATCTGATTTTCGTCCCTTCCCCGACCGCCCAGGGGAGTAGCACACTTCGTTGAAGGGGGAAAACTTTAAGATATATTGAGGAAACCCTATAAAGGACCATCATGTAAAAACAATCTTGTAGGAATTTTTTCCATTCCAAAATACTTGGCGCCTGGTCTAAAAATAAATAAAAATATTTATTTTCAATTTATTATTTATTAGTGTATTTGCCATATGGCACATACACTATTGGCGTCGGTCGGATGGCGGGACCTAGGGGTCGGACCAAAATTTCTCGACGTTTCATAGCCTCCTGAACACTTTGGCACCATTTTTGGAAATGTCTGTTGAAATTGTAAATTGTATTTTAAAGACCACCAACAGCTAAGGTTATTTGGGCCTAGCACCAATTCATATTTTCAATTCATTATTTTTTTTTAATAATAAATTGAAAATTCAATTGACACTTTTACCAGCTCTCGGGCTAGAACTCGGGAACTGGGGACTTGTAAAAAAGGAACCATAGCAACGCCATGTAAACAACAGCGCCGCTACACTCTGGGCTATTCTCAAGCCCTGGAAATGTCTGTTTATATATGTATATACCTTACCGAGGGTGTATTTAATTTGGTGCAGATACTGCAATGATAACAATATTGCAATTAAGAAAAAAATATTATTGTAAGGGATGTATTAAGGGGTAAATTTTTTTATTTTACACAAAAACAAACAGTTCACATAATAAAGCCACAATGCCTGTATTAGCAAATACACTATATTGTCGGCAGGGTTTGGCACTGCGACCCGAGTTTTTAATTATTAATAATAAATTGAAAATTCCATTGATGCTGTACTAGTTCTCAGATTAGAACCTAGGGTGATTTATAAAAAAAATTAAACAGAAATCAGAATTCTATTTAAAAATATGTAAAAACTAGTTTGATGTTGTTTTTTTTTAATTTTCGTTAACAAGTTCAATGCAAATTATTATTTATCGAGTAAAATTCAATTTTCGACTCTAGTTCGAAAATGTTAAGAGGCTATTCTATCCCCAGTTTTAAATTTTTTCTGATTACTCTGAACTATATTAACCGGGCCGACGGATACATACAAATATATTAACTCTAATTACATTATTATTATATTTATAACTTACATATTTTCTTATCGTATCTTTTTCAAATAAGTAGTAAATTGCAATAGTTTAATAACTTTTAGAAGATCTTTATATAAAAAACTATAAAAATAAATAGGTAAATAAACATTAGGGCTCAGTAAAAAAAATCTGTTAGGTACTACTGCTAATTTTTTGTCAAAAAAATGAACTTTGAAAAATAAAACTAAAGCATTTTGACTGTCATGTATTAATTATTATGTTATCAGTAAACTTCAGTTACACTTTACAATAACATATATCTAATCTAAATAACTGCAATTTTGAAAAATATTTGGAACTTCTAGCGACATTTATTTAACCAGTTGCTCCAAGATCTCACACAAAACTCACGACTTTCTGCGAAGTCCTACTATGGAAATATAGATCTAGAGTAGTGACCCATTTATCATTGTATATCGTAACTCAAAACATTTTAATTGATTAGTTATCATTGTAACCATTTATAAAATATTCTCATTAGGTAGATACCTAATACTATTAAAACTGTCATCTTCTCTATTCAAACTTGAGTAACGGTTGTTGTCTGTTGATTACATATCTTGATAGGAGAATCGATACCTACGCTCGAAATAATTTTTCTGTTAGGTATAGTCTTTCCCACCAACAGATATAGTTATCACGTGGACAGTACATATGCTTGGCTAGGACGCACAAAGTATCTGATTGGTTGTTCTGCTGTGTTGAGTTTCAACTGACCAATCAGATGTTGATTTTTTTGATATCATTCATGGGATGGACTATGGAGTATAGTAGGGACTAGGTACAATTAGTTCTTTGAATCTGTTGATTCAACATACATTTTTGAAGTTATACTTCTTTAGCGAGGGTAGTGAATCGGAAAAACAAAACATTAACTGACTCAAAAATTAATGAAACGCTGACAGGGATAAAACGGCTCCAACGACTTGGATTACATTTATTGAAATGGGGTTTTGAGGGGCAAAAAATCGATCTAGCTTGATCTTATCCCAGGAAAAATTCGTTTTCTTATCGATTTTATAATTTTAAAAATCTATTTTTTGACCTTTCAAAATAGTGTAATATTGTAAGCAGGCTTTGGATACTTATGTTTCAATGGCTTAAGAGACATTTTATAAATCATCATAATAATTTATGTCAAAAATAAAAATAAGTAAATAGTTAAAATTGAAAATGCCAAAAACTTCAACGGAACTTGCTCTAATGAAAAATTTATGAAGTATAACTTTGACCGTGCGTTTATGTGGGTGAGACACACGCCACAGTCCACTTTTTTTAAATATCGATGAGTGTAGGTAGTAGGTACTATTTTAAATACCCTTATTAATTATCAACACTTTTCAACACTTTAATTTTGCATAAATAAACATAAATAGAAGGTGTCATAAACGACGATTAAAAAGAAAAAAAGTTATTTTGACAAAATGTAATCTGAAACGCCAGTTTGTAAATGAGAAAAGTTATACAGTTCAGCCGGCAATGGCCAAACTGTATGAACGCTGTCCGTCATACAACGTGATAATTATGTTGTTTCCACTGCATACTGCAGACGTGAAACTGACGCAAAATTTACATCTAAATTCTAAATGTTATATGATTTTTGAATTGAATTGTGGATTATAGACGCCGTGGTTACATCGTTAGCGTTAAATATTTTACGCAAACGTTATACGGCTCGAGCTCGCATAAAAAGTTACACTTCGAAAATGGAGAACTGGATGCTTGGGTGAACTTGATGATTTTCTAATCGTTTTTAACCAAAAAACTTACAGCGATTTTGCCTTATTTTAAACAGATTATTGTTGTGTCCATATGTTTGTTTGATGCCAAACACTGTATACTGTTGTGTCTGGTGAACAGAAACGTTTACCTTCGTGGTGATAGCTGATATCCGTCAAAGTGTGACTGTTAATGCATCCAATATCGTGTCCTTTATCCTGCTGGGACAGATGATGGTGATGATATGTATGGTCCAGTGAACTATAAAACGGGTAGTGCATTGAAATGCTAGGCTCATCGTTTGCATACTGCGCATTGTCGACTTGCAGAAGGCTCTGTAGATGTCTTATGTAACGAATTGCAATTCTGTTGAAAGAAAAAAGATTAGGGAACTGCGTCACCGTCTTACTTTATTAGAAACAAAATGTAAATTATTTTTTTTAATAAAGGAAAATGAAAAGAAAAGAATACACTATATAGTTGTTTTGGTTGTCGATAAAATGAGGGAGATGTAATGGAGCTAACATAATCAAGGAAGAGCTATAACAGACATGGGCTTATGGGATAAATGGTATCATGCTAGTGAAAGGAATACTAAATGAAAAAGGCTCGTAATAAACTGCATTGTATAATTTATTGGTTTTCAAAGTTAAAAATTCTATTTTATTAGTAGGTACCTATGCATATAATTATACTTTATGAACAGTACAAAATCCCAGTACCCATAAAAATTAAAAATTTAAATCTACGGTTAAAGCAATGCTCGTCAATAATTATTCGCTAGATGAATTTTATTCTTATTTTAAATAATGTGTCTATATATTGTATTTGAATAGTCAAAATGCTGTATATGTTCAGTTCAATTGATAAAATAAAATAATATTATTATTATTATTGCAATTAAAAAATTACTTTCGCCATGTAAAAATAATGGACGCAAGGTTTATTTAATAGAAGCTCAGTAGGTGTGGTGAATGCATATTATAGTAGATGAGATGTGATGAATACAAAATAAATTATTAAGTATGCCTATAGTACCATGCACTAATTAATATTATTATTTATTTAAAATTAATATTTTCAAAAAAGAAACTCCCTTTTTTGGACCAACAAACAGATATATTATAAATAAACATTTGAAAATTAATATATCTATCACTCATTATCATTAATTGAACAGTGTAATCAGGGTAGAATTTATTTCACTATCTGATTAATTAACTATTATTATTAAATATCTATCGTAATTAATTATAGAGATTAAAAATTGCAGATCTAAAAGATCCAAAAAGATAATGGCGAATTGCAAGCCAACTTTTTAATATTACCTACTCATTGTATGATTTCATTCTATGCGAAGTTACCTATTACAATGAACAGTCGTGTTATCAACTGTACGTCCATTAATTTTATTGAGAATAGATTTTTTTATAAGACTGACAGAATAATATATAGTAGCTTAAGATTATTGATTTGGAATTAAATACAGCAAGTGAAAATGAAATACTCGGTTATAATAATATTTTAACTAAATTTAGTTTATATAAACATATAAAACTCTGTACGAAATGTTATAATTATAACATTTCGTATTTTTACACCAAAGGTTCCACCACTTTTTATTGATAAAACTCTGTGATGATTTCAACTTTGACTGCCTATAACTTCTCAATTTTTAAAAATTCGATATGGGACAGAAAGCGCGATTTAGGGCGTTCCTTGCTTTATGAACATATGATTTTCAATTTAAAATTCGATGAAGAAAACATTAATTAAAGCTATTGAAAAGATCTTAATGCCTCCTCCACACAATCGGCCATGATGGACAATCACAGAATGGACCATGATTGTCACCATCATTGCGCATCTGTCCACACAATTGTGCCATTTGTGAATTGTTATCTCTCCGACATGGATTTCGAAACAAGTATGAACTGAGAGATCGATGAATGTGTGGAAACGCGCGCAATCATGGACGAAAAATCCATACAGAGGCGATCACGCTCCATCATGGGCAATTACAGGCGATTATGCCCTCCACACAATCGTGATGGCCTGTAATCGCCCATCATGGCCGTATGTGTGGAGGCACCATAACATTTTAACCATTGGTTACCAAGATTACAAAAAGCGCGTGATTTTTAAGAAGCTGTAACGCGCTTACCATTATTGCCACAGAAAAGTTGTGGGAATGAATATTGTAGGAAATGTAATCCTATTTAAAACATTACATAGTGGAATGACATGACAATGGATATGACAAATTTGTCAAAAAACAATATAGCCCCGTTAACCGGCCTTTAGGGTTTGAATTTCGATAAATCCTTTCTTAGTGGACGTTAATGTCACAAAAGAAACTTACTGTACAAATTACAAGTTTCTAGCTTTAGCGGTTTGGCCTGGGCGTTGATTAGTCAAAAAATCCTACACCCCCGTTTTATCCTCTTAGGGGTTGAATTTAAAAAAATGCTCGAATATGAGTTTGCTTATTTTTAAAGAAGCGTTAGTTATGGTCAATTCAATATCTCTCACCTTAACGATTTGTGAGATATGATTATTTTGTCAAAAAACGATACACCCACTTTTGACTACCTTAAGGATTGAATTTCAAAAAATTCCCTTCTTAATGGGTGCTTACGTCACAAAGGGAACCTACTGTCCAAATTTCAAGTTTCTAGCTTCAGCAGTTTGGTCTGGGCGTTGATTAGTCAAAAACCCTACATCCCCGTTTTACCCCCTTAGGGGTTGAATTTAGAAAAATGTTCGAATATGGATTATCCTTTTTGTAAAGATTTTTAAAGATGTTGAATTTAATACCTCTTAGTTCTCACCTTAACGATTTGAGAGATATGAACATTTTGTCAAAAAACTCTACACCCCCTTTTCACCCCCTTAGGGATTGAATTTCGAAGCAGATGCCTACGTCCTATAAGGAATCTACCTGCCAAATCATATTTGTAGGCTTCCTGAGATTTCGTGATGAATGAGTCAGTCAGTGAGTGAATTGTATTTCGCATTTATAATATTAAGATTTAAAACTGACTATAACGATTAATGAAAACTTATTAAATAGGCTATTATGAAAAATTGTCAGTACCTTAAGGATTCAATTTTGGATATTTTTTTCCCTGGAGGTTTAGTCAGCGGTAACCTTGCACGTAACGATTCAAAGGCTTTATTCATATCTCTCATTCGAATTCGTTCTCGATCACAGGCAGTTTTTTTGTAATCTAAAAAATAAAGATGCATTACTTAAAATTTAAATACCTACTTTAAGAATTTACCAATCACTTTCTTATAGCTCTCGTTGTAAAGTCACTGTCAGGACTCGAATATAAATCTTCCAGTTTCGAGCTGTATGCGTTATAGGCACTATACATTTTCACATTTTCACATTTTAAATATTTTCGTTTCAAAATAAAGTGTCATCGAAATCATTAAAAAAAATATTTGCTCAATGTCAGATTACATATACGGTTGGAATCGGACATATTGTAATCTTACAGTGTTAGAGCGCAACGTGTAGGTATAGAGTATAATTACTAGCGTTTTATAAACCCTTGTCAAAAAAAAAAATATTTTCAAAAAACAAAAAACCCGACTGCGTAAAATATGAACTTAAAAGATGGAAACAAGATCAAATGATAACATTCAGTTGGAGGCATCAGATATTTCCATTCAACTTGTTACTACATGTATGCCTTCGACTGCATGTTATTATTTGATCTTGTTTTCATCTAAGTTCGTATTTAACGCAGTCGGGTTTTTTGTTTTTTTAAATATTTTTTTTATATTCTTCATTTTAGTTGAATCTATTCATCAAGCCTTTTCATTTGATACCCCACACAAAAGTTTTTACCGATTTTTTGCTTATTGACAAAATGGCGTCTAGCGTCCGCCATATTGAATTTTCCGTGACGTCATACACCCAGTAGTACTCGTGAGACTATGACGAGTCTATAGAGACCTCATTTTTCAAAATCCGTCAAGCCGTTTAGGCTGCAAAAGGCACCGACCAAAATGCAAAGATACTTACATAGATACACACATGCACCCCAAAACCTTACCCTCCTTTGGCAGTCGGGTAATAATTAGCCAATAGAAATATTACTCACTGTTTATAATAATTATTTTTGAACGATGGAAATACTTATATCTTAATATAGGTAAATATTTCACGGTATGGTATTAGTAGATTGTATTTCTAGTGTCATAATGGAGTTTATTACTGACGAGTTGTGATAGTATGTAAAAACGAGCGATAGCGAGTTTATACAGTCACACGAGTCATAATACCATTACTCACGAGAAATATATGATATTTTTTGCCATACCCACTACAAAATATCTATTTTTCACTTCATTTTCAGTATTTACAAAAAAATTTGACAGTTCATTTGCGTCGCCATCTTTACATTTACAGCAGGCCGTGAGTATGTAGTTAATAGCAGGCGCATAGAGCGAATAAACTTAAGTTACTATGGCAACCGTTTACTTACCGCACTAGTTACGAAAACACTTTCGGTACGCCTGTCTGTTAAATGACCTAATACTAGCCGGTATACATGCATGGAAAGTAGCTAGTTTGTAGTGGGTATAGCAAAAAAAATATTGTACGCGGGCAATACTGACGCACAAAGGCATACAGCTCAAACGCTTTACATGTACAAATCAAAAATCACATATTATAATATATAATCCGTTGATGTGTACCTACATAAATTAAAATTATAAAAGGAAATTTAAATTTTACATATATTAAGCAATACGTTTTTTAGATTAATAAAACCGTCAAAATATATGTTTTTTATAGATTTTGTTCAACACATGCACGTTTTTTGTGTTTTTTTGTGTCTGTAAAGCAAACCTCAAATGGCCGTTTATCGACTTTTCAACGCTAAAATGAAAATCACTTGAAAAACAGTTACATAATGAACCATTAATTAATTATTGTATATTAGGTATCATTGTATAGAAGTCAATACTTTTAGAATGAGATGCACTGCTGTCAGTGAATCTACGGTGTTTGACATTTTAATAAAGATCCTAAAACCATGCATGTGTTGATTAAAGTATAGTGTGCAACGCATATGCTAAATATTTATGCGCTAGGCGCGATGTTTTCAGCACTTGTATACTGCTTTCAGATGCGCACTCGCCTACTAATCGTGCTGAAAACTTCGCGCCTCACGCATAAAGAATAAAGAAGTATTTAGCATACTAGTTGCACTTGCACAATAGGTATATCTACTTCTACTATTATGTAAAAATGTTAAACAATTTTTTAAAATTTTTTTTAATGCATTTTTTCTAATTTGATTTTGTTTAATTTTATCCACAAAAAATCAAAATATATATGTTGTGACTAAATTTATTTGTTTACAAAATTCTTAGTAGATACCGATGCTTATTAAAAATGACCCATCATAAATCAAAATATTTACCTCTTTCTAGTTTCAAAGCGCGTTCACGCCACGAACTATTAACATGCCTCTGGATAACAACAGGTTCAAACATTTTTGTTGAACCATGTATCGTTTCTGGCGGTGCAGTCATTTCTTGAACATCGTCCTCGTTATTGTTTTCCATTGCTTAACTCAACACTCGTATCGCTGAACTTGGAATTAATATTTTTTTGAACTCAATTTTTATAAAATCGTCTTCTGTGTTTGAAATGTTTATTACAAGTGACATGGAAGTTGCTTTAATTATTATTTGAGTCTCTGGCATACAATTTTCTTTGTTTTTTATATGTTATAGTCGGCGTTGCCAAATAATTCTTTTATTAAAATCGTGAATTTTAGCATGTGAAATAAAAAAATCCGGATTTAGGTGCAAAAAACTGTACAAATTAGAAAAAAAACAAAGACATCAAAATATTAAGAAATCATTGAAAATTGAAAATGATAATATATTAAATAACTAATAAGTACCTAGGTACATATCTAATTATTTTTTGAGAAACTAGTCTACATGTACTTCTTGGAGAGCCCCGCGCGGGACGTTATGATATCGTTAAAATATCACTGTTGTTAAAATTACGCAGGCATAAGCTGTTATAAACTTCTCTAATGAAAAATTATAATTTAAAAAAACTAAAAAACACGCTTTAATGAACTAAAAAGTAAAAAATAATTAATTTTATTGTAAAAAAGCGTGGGGTAGTATGAAAATATGATACGAAGCACCCCACGCTTTTTTACAATAAAATTAATTATTTTTTACTTTTTAGTTCATTAAAGCGTGTTTTTTAGTTTTTTTAAATTATAATTTATTTTTATTTTTTTAGTCCTGGAGATCCTGGTCAGGATAATGGGACAAACTTATTGAATTATTGTATTGTCATCGGTCCTTGATAAGTGTGCAAAGTTTCAGTTCAATCTGAAATTTTTTGCTTTTTTTTTTTTTAGTCCTGGAGATCCTGGTCAGGATAATGGGACAAAGAATTATTGTATTGTCGTCGGTCCTTGATAAGTGTGCAAAGTTTCAGTTCAATCTGAAATTTTTTGCTTTTTTTTTTTTTAGTCCTGGAGATCCTGGTCAGGATAATGGGACAAACTTATTGAATTATTGTATTGTCGTCGGTCCTTGATAAGTCGACAAAGTTTAAACTAAATCTGAATTCAAAGTTGGTCAAAATCAAGTTCAAAGAAGTCGGTTACAAACTGACAAATAAGCAAGCCCGCATAGGTACAGGTGAAGCTAATATAAGCGTGTTAAAAATGTAAACTGTGATCATCACTGCAATAGGGAAAAATACCGGGGGAAAAAGGGGATGACGCCGGCACCACAAGAACTGGGACTTTTGAAGCGTGGATTTTTGGGTACTAAGGAACATTTGCACTAAAAATTAAAAAAAAACACATTTTTTTCAAGATTTGCGTATAATTGCCTGTGGGTTAATTCAGTTTAAAATGGTTTAAAGGTACACTACAATTGTATTGTAAGTATAATAAATCTTATTCTCTTAATGTTTTTCTTATAGAAGGTGAAATTATTGACAAGTAAAAATTGAAACGGTGGGTGGGAAAAGGGCAAACAATAAATTATAACTTAGTACAACAAAGTATGAAAAAAATCACATTCCAGCTTGTACAAGGTGAAATATTTTATTTAAGCAAAAAATCAAGTTCTAAGTACAAATATGGAGACATCCTCAAACAATTGGAATTGTCAAAAAAGCGTAAACGGAAGTTGAGGTGAATATCGTTTCTGGAGCGAAAATCCTGTACTTAAATAAATTTTTTTGACCCTTGCATCTATGGTGTACTTATGTATATTTTAACATGTACACATTTTTTAATTTCTCCCTTCGACTGCAACGTGTACAATTCGTGTAGTGGGTGTTAAAGTGCCAATATAAATAATATTATATACTTATGTATGAATGACAATCTTCTTAAGTATTTGTATCTATTCTTGAGATGATTTCTTCTCAAACTATCTCTGTTTTTATAAGAAATATTTTTATCATAATATACCTAATATTTATACACACCATCTAAAATGTGGATGTGGTACCTAATATTGGAAAAAACCTTCGTCAAAAGCATGGGAAATGTTAGTTTAGATCTTATATTAGGTTTGTTTTAAAAGCTGTAATATTTTGTTATTGAAAACTTTTTTCAAGACAAAAATAAATGAAAATATTTATACCTATACTTTTTCATAAAAAGATCGTTCAATAGGTACTTTATATGTATATATTTATTTATGAAAAAATATTTCTAATTACAAATTTCGATTTACAGTTAAATTTAAAGAATCGTTTTATAATTCTCGCAGTAACAACGTTTTGCTAACACTTAAAAAAACATTAATTCGAAACCCTTTTTATCGCTGAATCAAATTGTAGAAACGAGAATGAAATAACGAGTCGTGTGAGCTCGAGAATAGGTTTTCTCCAATAATACAATAGGTGCTATTGGTGCACCTGTACACACAAGAAGTGGATTAAATAATATACATATTTATTGGAACACTTGTTTCAATCTATTGTTCACTATTTTAATGTTTCGAAGAGAAAAACAGTTAAATTATAATAATACTTATATACTGTCTAATAATAGACCAGTCAGCATTTTTGTTTTACTTTTTGGGTAATTCTTTAAAAAATAAGAATGTTATTACCAAGACCTCAACTCCCAATTGCCGAAATAAAAAAGAGGTCACTGAAGCTATTTTAGGTTAATTTTTCATTTACAAAATACTAAATAGTATCTCCATTCCACATGTATACGTATATTTTAATGGGGTCGTCTCGTTTATGTCAAAATTTAATAATTTTGAACTGTGCAGTGTGCACATTATTCCCAATTCGTAAACAAAATATAATGTAAAGCAACTTTTTCATTTTCATATTCTTTCTCTTAATTGCAAATATAGAATTTAAAAACTGAATACATTTTAAACAACTTAGCTTAAACTGCCTATATATGATGACGCGGATAATGATCTACGTCAAATCGAACCTATAACACAATTCACAAATGCATACAAACCAAACTGGTCTGTCAGCTGTCATTTGGCACGCTACTCTCTAAACTGGAGCTGTTGGACACCCCGTATCACAAGCAACTAGGCCCTGTAGTCACGGTCCATTCTGATTGGTCGAATACCCCATATTGATGTCGTATGACACACACACACCTAAACGAACGTAACAACTAACTAGTGAACTCATGTATACTAATATGGATAGTTGATAGCGATTAAAAAATGGGTTTTGTATGTGGACAATGTTCAAATACAAAATATTCTTCAAGACAGGCATTAATGTTCACAAAATTAGAATGAAAACTTCAGGTAAGGCTTGTAATCTAATTATTTCTATAAAAGTCGATTAATTTTTTGACATTTTAAAATAAAACCTAAATTAATATTATTATTTGAGAAATTAAGATGTCCAAAATTTATACAATAACTGTGTTCTTGAAAAATTGGAATAGAAAAATAAATTTTAATTAGGTTTTAATTTGAAATGTCAAAAAATTGATCTACTTTTATAGAAAGAATTAGATTACAAGCCTTACTTAAAGTTTTCATTCTAATTTTGTGAACATTAATGCCTGACTAGAATAATATGTAATTGAACATTCTCCACATACAAAACCCATTTTTTAATCGCTATCAACTATCCATATTAGTATACAGAGTTCACAATTTAATTGTTACGTTCGTTTAGGTGTGTGTACGTGTGCCAAACGACATCAAGATAGAGTATTCGACCAATCCTGACTGCAGGGCCTAGTCGCTTGTCTCCGTATCAGCTATGCAAAAGAGCAAGATTTAAAAACGTTCGTCACGAGTTGCTTTTAATGTGATGAGCGAGCGGGTCGCGGGATATACGTAGTCAACTGTGATTCAGTGCGTCCATAGTTCTTATAGCGGCGTTATCTCAGTTTAAAATTAGGTACCTATATATTGAAAAACGCACACCTTTGTACGCTTCTGAAAATTCTCAAAAAATGTGTTTTATAGCCTAATGTAAACTAAATTCCAAATCAAAAAAAGAAAAGAAAAAATGTGGACTTCCTCATTGCTAAGCTGTTTACATTAATTAACATTGTTAAAAATATTTTTAATCACATAGGTTATTAACATTGCATTTTTTAAACTTATATCTTGGCGTAAGTATTTTGTTTATGAAAACTTTATTTTAGGCGCGACCTAAGCAAAGTTAGAAGCGCCTATATTTGCTCCGAGCGTGACTGCAGCGCCAAGTAATGTAAGCAGAAGTGTTGACCCATATAGGAGAAATTAGTTTCTTTAAAAAAACTGCTGGTTTTGATAATTATCATCCAGTGCGCTATAAAAAACAATTATTTTTAAGTTCTTGTGCAAAACTTTTATAAAAATAAGACAATACAGTATTTTTATCTTATCTTTAAAAAAACTGAAATTTTTCAATGTAATTAACAGCCTAAATTAGTCCAAGTGTGCAAGCTTTCACGGCCGGCATTGTTCCAAGTCTTCATGGTTTCCGGGCTTGTAGGCCGTGGTCCGGTGGTATTTCTACCTGACGTTTCGTCTACAACTGCGGTAGACATTCTCAAAGGCGATGTGGCAGCGGTCGAAGTGTCCTCCTTGGCGGTTCACAGATCTGTGAGCCGCCAAGGAGGACACTTCGACCGCTGCCACATCGCCTTTGAGAATGTCTACCGCAGTTGTAGACGAAACGTCAGGTAGAAATACCACCGGACCACGGCCTACAAGCCCGGAAACCATGAAGACTTGGAGCCTAAATTAGTGTCTGTTTTTATATTCGTTTTCAGAATGATAAAATATACGATGTTAAATATCTGTCTTTCTTTTTTCAGGACACATATCCAATAAAACGTGGCAATTTTAGTGAACTGGAATCAAGCCATATAAAATTCTTTACAGATTTACTAGGCGAGAATCGGGTTTTAACTGACCCGTCTGAAACAGAGTCCTACAATATCGACTGGATAAAAAATGTTAGAGGTAAGAGGTCAATAATTTACCTTTAAAATTTAAACGCTAAGAACATATTTTAAATGTATGTAACTTTGATTACCTACTTATCTTTTATTCCGTGATGTGAACTGTAATAATGTAATATCTTATATCAGAGTATAAAAAATCATAATCTTTCTTGTGAAAGTTCAAATATGGGTTTTTTCTTACTGGGTCAGGGGTCTATCTTTTAAATAGGTTTTATTGTTCCACAACTTGGTGAATAAACGAGGTTAAGTAATCTAGGCGCACGACGTGCGCCTAGGAAGTTCTTGCAGCATTGCTGATGCACACCGTGCGTGTGTGTCCTATATTCACACGAAACTAACTTAATTAAAACCTATTTACTACCTTTCTAACTTGACTTTGCATTAAGCTAGGAACATGAAAATTGTATACGTTGTTAAGGTCCGTTTCGTCAAGGCCCTGTAAAAATTTCAATCTTTTATTTCCTGTGGGATAGTAACAAAACGTAACTCTGCAATTTTAGCGTTTTGGCTGAATCCTACTAATATTATGACGCATGTGACTGTTAAAACTCGCTATCGCTCGTTTTAACACACCGTCACTACTCGTCAGTATAGTATACCTCATTACGCCACTATACAGGGTGCTGAATCGTTTTGCGGGTAATAGAGATTTAACCCGTAAAATCAAACTTTTGCGATTTCCTGCTCCCCTAATTATTTTATGAAAAATATCTTCGAATAAAAGTTTTAGAAAAAATTTTGCATCTAAATCATTAAACAAAGTTAATTTTGCTTGCTTTCTAACGGCAGAAATTTGATATAAAAATGTCAAAATTACCTCAAAAACAGATAGCGATAGCCATGGAATTTGAACAAAATGATTAGAAATTATTCTGACAGCTAAAACGTCATCATTTTGTTCAAGTTCCATGGCTATCGCTATCTGTTTTTGAGGTAATTTTGACATTTTCATATCAAATTTCTGCCGTTACAAAGCATGCAAAATTAATTTTGTTTAATGATTTAGATGCAGAATTTTATGTTCCAAAACTTTTATTCGAAGATATTTTTCATAAAATAATTAGGGGAGCAGGAAATCGCAAAAGTTTGATTTTACGGATTAAATCCCTACGAGAATCCCTATTACCCGCAAAACGATTCAGCACCCTGTATATATAATCTACTATTATTAGGTACATTATTATGTATCTAGTTATTTGGAGTAGAAGTGTTTTAATGTTTTTTTCCTGTTATCAGGTTGCAGTCAATTAGTGGTGAAACCGCGAACGACAGAAGAAGTATCGGCTATTTTATCGTTCTGCAATGCAGAAAAGCTGGCTGTTTGTCCGCAGGGTGGTAATACTGGACTTGTGGGCGGCTCGGTGCCTGTTTTCGATGAGATTATTATTTCCACATCATTGATGAACGACATTATCAGTTTGGACGAGACTTCAGGTATCAGGGTGTAGTTTAATTCAATGTTGAAAAAGGCTTCTTCAAGGGCGTATGCATAATTTTGTTTAGGGAGGTTAACTGTTAATGTTATCCGGGGGAAGGGGGTCATTTGCGCTCTCCTGCCTCTCCTCTCGCTCATAGGTTTCCAAATCGCTCTCTTCGTAACTTAAATTCAAATATCGCCCATCAAGATAATGTACAAAAACAGTGTTTTTCGATGCAATATATTTAAAGAAAGCAGTAGCTTTTCGAATATTTTGTAATCGGTTGGAATTTGCTTTTTAAAGATCAATATCTGAAAAATGTCAAAATTTTCTTTTTATGTAAAGTTTTGTTTTTTTATCCGTCATAAATATTATTTATATGTATCCATCATAAATATTATGAATATTTATGACGGATAAAAAACTAAACTTTACATAACAAGAAAATTTTGACATATTTTAGATATTAATTTTCGAAAAACACATTCAAACTGATTACAAAATATTCGAAAAACTACTGTTTTCTTTAAATTTTGACAGTTTTTCTGTAGATACATTTATTTTATCTAAAGTCTAAACCATCCAGTGTGGTTATATTTCAACCAAATCAAACAATGGAGGAATAATTTCCAATGAAAAGTGAAGATAAAACTGCGCATACTCGACTTTTTATTTTACGTCATTGGAATGAAAAAGCCAACTTTTCTCCCCGAAAACAATCATTGCACTTTCAATAGGTACACGTATTACAAAAAATCTTTTCCTTATTAATATCTCCGGTTAGCTAATTTTTTTAAAACTTGATTGCTAAAATATAGGCGCTATATTATTATGCTTCGTCTATTAGTCCAGTAATTTTAGATTTCCACTGCAGAAAAATTCCCAGTTAGCTGATTTTTTTTTATTTACCTTCGTTATGGTGTTTTAAAAAACGTGTAAAAAGTCCCCATCGATATCGTGCCGGCGTTGCCAGATATTCAAGGTTCAAGTTCACAATAGACGGTTTTTAGTGAATTTCTCGGTTCCGTTCCATTTTTTGTAAAAAATAGTTATTATCAATCTTGTAGAGGACAAAATTATCTACAACTTTTGTATAAACATTTTTTGTCTACGAGATATAGTTTTTCTTATTAAAGTACCCGCGGCTTCCTCCCCCTCGATTTTACATAACGGGATTATGCTGCTTCCCGAGGGCCTAACATAATGATTTGTACCATTATTTTAAGTTGAACTTGCAGCTAACGATTAATTATAATTTTATCGAAATTAATGCAGTAGTTCTCTACTTATAAGCAACCAAACATACAAATCGACAGCGCTCAAATAGACAGACAGACTAACAATTTTTTTCGAAAATACGATATTTATACTTGACATCAATTATAAAGACCGTTCGTAAAGTAATTTTGTAAAAAAAAATTACAAGGGTTGAGAGAGTGCGGATTAAGTACGAGTATGCATTTGCATACCGTATAACGCACTCTAGTAATAGTAGCCACATTTTTAATTTTTTTTACAAAATTCCTTTACGAATAGTCTTTATAACAATTATAATGAGTATTCGTAAAGGAATTTCTAAAAAAAAATTAAAAGTATGGCTACTCTGAGCTATTCTTAGTAGAGTGCGTTATACGGTATGCAAATGCATACTCGTACTTAATCCACACTTTTTCAACCCTTGTAAATTTTTTTTACAAAATTACTTTACGAATGGTCTTTATAATTGATGTCAAGTATAAATATCGTATTTTCGAAAAAAAATTGTTTGTCTGTCTGTCTGTTTGAGCGCTGTCGATTTGTATGTTTGGTTGCTTATAAGTAGAGAACTACTGCATTAATTTCGATAAAATTATAATTAATCGTTAGCTTTAAGTTCAACTTAAAATAATGGTACAAATCATTATGTTAGGCCCTCGGGAAGCAGCATAATCCCGTTATGTAAAATCGAGGGGGAGGAAGTCGCGGGTACTTTAATATGAAAAACTATAAATCGTAGACAAAAAATGTTTATACAAAAGTTGTAGATAATTTTGTCCTCTACAAGATTGATAATAACTATTTTTTACAAAAAATGGAACGGAACCGAGAAATTCACTAAAAACCGTCTATCGTGAACTTGAACCTCGAATATCTGGCAACGCCGGCACGATATCGATGGGGACTTTTTACACGTCTTTTAAAACACCATAACGAAGGTAAATAAAAAAAAATCAGCTAACTGGGAATTTTTCTGCAGGTGGGTCATTTTAATATCTAAAATTACTGGAGTATATTATATTCGCCGGTTTCCAGGTTTTAGTTTGCCTTTAAAAAGTATTGAAACAACGACATCCGTGGAGCTATATTATACGATCAAAAGTTAACATAAGCTGAAAAACTAGGCATAATATTCTTAATAATATTATATGTAGAATTTAATTACGACTGTATTATAATAAATTGATTTTGGAAACATTCAGTCAAAGTTATATCCATTTACAAAAATAAAATTTTTGTGAAATTAGTCAAATTTTCCATAATAATATTTATTTCAAACTCATAGTAAGTATTCAAAAAAATTCTTTTATCTCCTATACTTAACAAATAATTTTAATAATTAATTACTATATTATAATAATTATAAATTCTTACAGATTACTGATGATGCCTTAGTCTGAGGCTACACTAGAACCGTATCAGACCAGATCCGATCAGACCAGACCAGACCAAATCAGACACTTCAGACGAAGTGGCTACATAGGGAGTGGATAATATCCGACGGGTTTAAAAGTAAAATGATGCGAAACAAATTAGAGAAGACCTGAACGTTTATTTTAACGGGCCTATCGGATCGGTTCGGTTTCAAACAAACTGTTTATCACCTTTGTAAAATTATTAATTAAAATGAAAAATGTGCAGATGTATTATACATATTATAAACCAGGACTCCGAATTTATTCGAATAAATGAAATTCAAATGGTCGAATACTTTCAAAACAGATTTATTCAATATTAGAATATTCGAATTTCAAATATTCAAATACATATTTCAATAGTTTTTATATAAGCTCTAAATAACCGAAACAGTTTTTCTTTGTTGAACAATAATAATTTTTGATGTGCAAATTTTGAATATTTGGATATTTAAATATTTGTCATAGACTGTAGTTAGCTTCTTTCCGGATTCAAATGAAAATCAAAATGCACTGCTTTTATTATTTTTTATCGTTGTTCAACAATAACATTTATTATACATTTATACAACAGCTGTTCTTTGTTTTTGGCGTCCCTGAGTCCTGAGTATCGTTTGTCGCCAATTATTGCTCATTGCTCTGTTTATGTTTTGATTTCAAAATGCGATTTATGATTTTAGATTAGCGATAGAGATAACAATTTTTCCAGAAATATAATGTATTTTTTTTCAATCATTTAACAAATAACAATAGTTATGCTATTTGTTATGACTGCCCAGCATTGTTTGATTTAAAAATTGTTGGGAAACCAGTGAGGGCCGTGACTATTTCGATCTCGGCAGACTGCCGGATCTTTGTAAAAATCCAAAAAACAGCGAAATTTTGGGCCTTTTTCAGTTTTTATTAATTTTAACTATTCGAATAGAAGTTTAAATGAATATTCGAATACTTTAATTTGAAAAATTCCGAGCCCTATTATAAACAACAACCAAAACAAACTTCAACAATGCGTTGAAATCGATCAGAGCTAATTTACTTTCAATTTATGGACTACTGATCATGGATTAAACAAATTATTATACTTTTAAATCATACCTGAAAGATTCATTTTTTCGCCAATATCTCTCCACAAAAGACCTTTTACGTCCCTGTTGTGGTATCTTTTATCCCTTTAGTCCCAAATAGGAGGATTTTCACGTATTAGATCAATTAAAAGTGATTTATCTATACTCACAATTGATATTCAAACACGTCTTTAAATAGAATGGTAATAATAGCTACCATAAATTCAGGATGCACAACACTGTTTGTTGAAAACTGTCAAATGTACGGCCGTAGTCTGACGAAAATATCAAACATGTTTGATATCGTTCGACCGTCGGAACGTGTCTGTTGCAATCTGACATCTTCTGGCGCGGTCTGAAGTGATAACTGTAGACACTTCAATAAGATTACTAGTGTTTGTTCACATCCGACATTACGGATCTGATCTGATCTGGTCTGATCTGATCTGGTCGGAAACGGCGCCAATGTAGCCTCAGCCTTATAAAGGCGAAACGTATAATAAGTTTCTTTTTCTAATTTTATAGTGATAACTGTTTTGACTAATTTCACAAAAATTTTATTTTTGTAAATGGATATAACTTTGACTGAATGTTTCCAAAATCAATTCTTAATAGTGACCTGCGTACCTACTTGCTTTGATTTTTATAAGCAAATATTGCTAGTGTTTAATATTTATCAAGAATTAATAACATAAATTAAATAGCGACTTCATAATTAAATCTGGATTTCAGGCGCCCTAGTGTGTCAGGCTGGATGTGTTTTGGAAACCTTGGATACATATTTGCGTGAAAGGGGACTTATGATGCCACTGGACTTGGGTGCCAAAGGTTCCTGTCATATAGGCGGGAATATATCAACCAATGCAGGTGGCCTCAGACTTCTTAGATATGGTAATCTACATGGTTCAGTTCTTGGATTAGAAGCTGTACGTATTATGTATTATTATTTTTTGTCAATGTTCATAATAATTGCATACATAAACCACGTAAACCGGGAAACCCTCTGTGCCAATTTCTGTACAGTTTTAATATCAGGTTAAAAAAATATCAAAAACTTTCTTATTTTATATTCAATGACTGTTGTGTCTATTATCAAATTTTTTAATCAGTTAAGAACGGACTATTGAAGGACCATCTATGTTTTTTTATTTAAAGAAAATTCGCTTTAAGGTAGTTGTCGTGCTATGGGCATAGTGTCAGAAAATTCTAAATTTTCGTATACTCATTAAGGATACTATAATACACCATTAAAATTTGAAGTTGATTGACCATCTCTAACTCGAGATAAACTTAATTAAAGTTCGGATAATTAACACGGAGAGCATAGGAAAGGTTGTGTTTTTGACAAGTTTTTTAATTTAAAAAAAAAAAAGTAAGTCAGAAATTTTCAAAAAACTAACTGTTCATTGATGTTTTTGTTCTGAGTTTAAAAAAGAAAATCCAAAAATTATTGACCTTTTTATTGTTGAGATATAATAACGCAAAGTTCAACAATTTATGAGAAAAGATTGAGATTTTTATATAATCCAAGCGAACAAGCTAAGTGAAATATGTGTTACTATGTGAACAACAGTTTAGGTACAATCTCTAACAAAATTTTTTTACATTTAACACTATACTTATTTATTGTTTTACAGCGTATTATGAACGAAACTTTTGGATGATATTGTAGCACGACAACTACCTTAAGAGATATTAATTGGGTACATGACGGTCTTACATTATTTAGATTCATTTCAAACAGAATAATTGTTATCATAAATAGGAATTGAAAATACATAATATATTTTGATTTTTTATGCACTACAGGTAAAAGCGGATGGAGAGATTATAGACTGTTTAAATACTCTACGAAAAGACAATACTGGCTATCATTTGAAACATCTGTTTATTGGCTCAGAAGGAACGCTAGGACTCGTTACCAAAGTTGCTATCCATTGTCCTGTAAGCCCTAAAGCAGTTAACGTCGCGTTTTTAGGTTAGTATTACATAAATAAACTTAATGCAAATAATGAGCAGATTTATAATTAATGTATCTGTCAAAGCAACTGCCACTTGGTTAGGTGATCCACTGTCCGGTTTCTAAATTATGGTGCTATTATACAGGGTGGACCAGGTTATAGTAGCAATAATTCACCATTCGATGGTCCATCGAAAAATAAGTCGACATGCATAATTTTATTTTTTTCCAAAACGCTTCCTAAGGAAGATACACCCCTTCAAAGTTCAGTTTTAAAATTATTTTTTTTGTCCTAACTCTCAGGTCATTAATGCGTTTTTGACCAAATTTGGTACAAGTATTTATGCAATAGATACTCATTATTTGACGTAAGTAACTTTTGTCAAAATTGTCAAGTGGCGTAGATACAGGGGGGTTGTTTCACTTTTCCCGCCCTATTTTCTGCGCCATTGGATATTTTTAAAGAATAACATTTTTTTCGAAATCCCTGTTCAATTTAGAAAAAAAGAGTCACTCTTGCAAAATTTCGATTTGAGGCTTCGTTTACGAGATAATTAGAGTTGAAAGTTTAGAACACTTCTAAAATAGCCACCTATGAAAATAATAGGTCTGGAATCTTGTACAACAATTGTAAACTTTTTACTGTTTGACGAATTTAAATAAATAATTCATTAATTAAATTAAAAACAACAAATAAATAACTTATGAAAATAACCAACAAAGTAGGCGATACTTGGTTGTCAGTATTGATTTTTAAAACTGAACTTTGAGGGGCTGTATCTCCCTTAGGAAGCGTTTTGGAAAAAATAAAATTATGCATGTCTACTTATTTTTCGATAGACCATCGAATGGTGAATTATTGCTACTATAACTTGGTCCACCCTGTATATGATCAATGTTCGACTTTACAGCACTGTAAAATTTCTGCCTCACTTTACCGTATGTAATGCCAAATTTGTTAGAAAGTGACGAAAATTTAACAGCACTTTAATTTCAAACATTGACTCTACAGAATAGCGCCACTAATCTCTCAAATTTTTCCGAATATAAAATTTCATTAGGTAATGTTTTTTTATTAATGATCAATTAAATATAGGTAGGTAAATACGATTACTGTGATAATTATCCAAGAAAAAAGTAACAAAACATTAAATTTATTTAATAAGCATAACTGACCGGCTCGAAACTGGAGAAAAGAACTCGACTTCGAATCCTGACAGTTACATGTAATTTTTTATTTTTTTTAATCTATTCTAATATAATAAAGCCAAAGAGTTTGCTTGTGTGTATGTATGTTTGAACGCGCTAGTCTCAGGAACTACCAGTCCGATTTGTTAGATAGCCCGTTTATTGAGGAAGGTTATAGGCTAATCAAGTTTTTTTAAATTCAACCCCAAAGGGGGTAAAACGGGGGTGTAGGATTTTTTGACTATCTATCCTAAATTCCTATGTATACAGTGTGTCCACAGACTCATCCTCAACATGGGGATCTCCGTTGTTATGGGAGATAGAGATTTGGTTAAATGAGACAAAATGTGCATAATCTCCAGTACTACTACCCTGCGTAGTCAAACTTTCCATATTTTGCTTGGTTCGCGACCGACAGTTGAAAAACGAGATTTACCCATTTTCGTTTTTTGTTTATAACTCGCTTATTAAGTAAGTTAGAAAAAAAATATTGTCACTTTATTAAGGCCCTTTTTTATGAAGATTTCAAATCTCTTTTCATATTTTTATTTACTTTTATAGTTTTAGAGATACTTGTATTAACTTTGTTTTTTTAAATACACGTCAAAGATGGCCATGACACCATTCGAAAGAGTATTTTTTTCTCTTTAATTTGATATGAGGGTTGATGGATTTATTTTCAAAAATAACAGAGTTATACGTAAAACACTGATTTTTAATAGTAGGCTATGCTAAATTAATTGATAAAACAACAGAAGGCTTAGCAATCAGTTGAAATTCGCGTTGGCTTAGTATAAACAGCTGTTTTGTTTTAGCTGTCAAAGTGTAGTTTGTTGCTAATTTGTCAGTTTACTAAGTGATTTATTAAATTTACTTTTGTTATCATGGAACCATTTTGTAACAATGAAAAATAAGCGATTTTCAACAATTGATCGTAAAACAGTAGTTTTGTCTTCTTGACTTATTCGCGTTGATTTAGTAAACGGCTTTTTAAATGATCCATAGTTTATTCGTTATTTACTCGTAAGTTTCTGTAAATAGACGAATGAGGTTGTCTTCATTCTGGATACTGATCGAAGTACATTTCTGCAGCTCTGGTCGAATTTTTGTGACATAGAATGTAACATGTAACATTGTTACAAAATGGTTCCACAAAATGGCTACAAACTACACTTTGACAGCTAAAACAAAACAGCTGTTTACTAAACCAACGCGAATTTCAACTGTTTGCTAAGCCTTCTGTTGTTTTATCAATTAATTTAGCATAGCCTACTACTAAAAATCAGTGTTTTACGTATAACTCTGTTATTTTTGAAAATAAATCCATCAACCCTCATATCAAATTAAAGAGAAAAAAAATCTCTTTCGAATGGTGTGATCATCTTTGACGTGTATTTAAAAAAACAAAGTTAATACAAGTATCTCTAAAACTATAAAAGTAAATAAAAATATGGAAAGAGATTTGAAATCTTCATAAAAAACGGCCTTAAGAAAGTGAAAATATTTTTTTTCTAACTTACTTAATAAGCGAGTTATAAACAAAAAACGAAAATGGTTAAATCTCGTTTTTCAACTGTCGGTCGCGAACCAAGCAAAATATGGAAAGTTTGACTACGCAGGGTAGTAGTACTGGAGATTCTGCACATTTTGTCTCATTTGACCAAATCTCTATCTCCCATAACAACGGAGATCCCCATGTTGAGGATGAGTCTGTGGACACTATACTAAAATACTATGTATACAGGGTGTTATTTAAGTACGTGGCAAAACTTTAAGGAGTGATTCTTTGAGTGATTTTTAGACGGAAAGTTTGTATAAACATATGTCCGGTAATGATTTGCTTTCAAGATACAGGGTGTCAAACTTTTTTTTAAAAATAAGTACATTTATTTAAAAAAATCCTAAATAACAAGAAGACGCAAACTAATATGACGTTGAAATTTGGTGACAGTTTTTAATGTAATGCAAATTAATGTTTTAAGCTAAAAACTGTTTGTCTCCTTTTGCCAGTGGCGAGCACAGGGGTATCGCCGGAAATTAAAAAAAAATCAAACATGAGACCTATCTTAATATATAAAAAATCCGTGTCACTGTGTATGTTCCGAATAAACTCAAAAACGACTCAACCGATATTCATGAAAATTGGCATATATACGTAATTTGGTCCAACTTAGATGATAGGATAGTTATTATTTAAATTAATGGTCTTAATAATTTTTTTTTTTACTTCTAATTTACATATATATATATATATATATATATATATATATATATATATAAATACATATATGGCGAACGAGCGAAGCGAGTGAGTAGTGTATTTATAATATTAAAGCGAACGAGCGAAGCGAGTGAGTAGGCGAAAATATTCAAGCGAACGAGCGAAGCGAGTGAGTAGGCGAAAATATTCAAGCGAACGAGCGAAGCGAGTGAGTAGGCGAAAATATTCAAGCGAATGAGCGAAGCGAGTGAGTAGGCGAAAATATTCAAGCCAACGAGCGAAGCGAGTGAGTAGTGTATTTATAATATTCAAGCGAACGAGCGAAGCGAGTGAGGACTGTATTAATAAAATTCAAACGAACGAGCGAAGCGAGTGAATAATGTAATTATTCCTAGAAATTGTTAACAACGTTTGCCGGATCAGCTATACTAAATATACGTGAGCGGAGTAATGGGTGACCGCTATTAAATCATAATTTCATACCACCCGAGCGAAGCCGGGACGGGTCCGCTAGTGGTTATATAAACTTTTCTTCTTAGAATCACTCAAAGAATCACCCCTTGAAGTTTGGCCACGTACTTAAATGACACCCTGTATACCTATAAACTGTAAGCAAGTACGCGTAGCGTGAATAACGACAGGCGACTTCGCTTCGCAGGGGGAGAATTTCTCGCGGGGGATAATAAATAATTAATTTTTATCTCTGAAACTACTGAACCGATTTCACTAATAGAAAACTGCACTATCCCTGAGTGATATTGGCTATATTTTATTTTGATAAATTTCTTGTGGGGGGGGGGGATAATTCCTGTGGTATAGTAACAAAACGTAACTCTGAAATTCTTTTGCATTTTAGCGTATAGGCGGAATCCAACTAATATTATAAACACCACCAGCCCGACTTCGCTTCGCAGGGGAGAATTTCTCGCGGGGGGGGATAATAAATCATAAATTCTTAGCACCCGGGAGAAACCGGACGGGACCGCTAGTCCCTTATAAAGTTAATTCGCTTGCAAATATTTAAATATTTAGGGATATACTATTAAAAAAATCAATATTTTTCTCACAGGACTCGATTCATTTGATAAAATATTGAAAACTTATACACTAGCAAAGAAAGATCTAGGAGAGATTCTGTCTGCGTGTGAAATGATGGATAATCAATCAATGAACATCGTGACGACACACTTAAAATTACGCTCGCCATTGGATAAGTTCCCGTTTTATATGCTCATCGAAACGTCGGGCAGCAACGGACAACATGACGAGGAGAAACTCAATGCGTTTCTTGAAAAATGTATGTCCGATGGTATTGTCTTGGATGGCACTGTATCAAATGAGCCTGGAAAAACGGAGGTAAATTATTTTATTTCTGCAATGGAAAGAGAACACTATCGATCAAAAATATCTTTGTACCAACATATTAACGGAAAACATTTATTCTTTACCACGATATATTTTGAATTTAATTTAGAGTGTCTTCCCGAGATGACCTTATCCAAGTGCGTACCCAGGATCTGATCTAGGGAGGGGGGGCAACGCATATTAGTTTCGGGGAAGGGGGAGGGGGAAGTGAAGCACGATTTCTTACAAAGGAAAACATAAAACTATTGGTAAACTGTTGTCTGAAATATGAACCATTAAACATACTAATGCTAAAAGTAGCATTAGTATGTTTAGTGGTCCATATTTCAGACAACAGTTTACCAATAGTTTTATGTTTTCCTTTGTAAGAAAAAATAAAATAAATTTAGCTCAGTTAAGTACATTGTAGGTAGTAGGTACCTATTATAAAGATAATAGGTACCTACTACCTACACTACCTACAATGTACTTAACTGAGCTAAATTTATTTTATTTTTTCTTCTAGGGGGTCAGCTGTCCCCCTACCCTTTTCTGGGTACGTCCTTGACCTTATCCTTTTTGAGAGTCTATTGAATCCGTAACGCTAATATTACAGGAAGGTACCTCAATGCATGTGCCCAGTAATACTGCCTGTTTTATATACTTATGTTTCTTCTTAGCGATATACCGAAATTGCTGCTAAGGAGAAGCAATTTTAACACAAAACCATCAGCATAGTTGATTGAAAAAACATTAAACGCCTTTCGCTAATAATGTTTGTTTAATATTTATTATTAAAATTAAAAAAAAAATGAAAATTTTAGGTTTACTACGACCCAGGGATCCACAGACCTCGAGGCCCGTCCGTGTACCAGTTACACCAATGTTAAAAGTAAAACCTAACCACCCCTAGTATACTGAGTAATCCAGAAAAAGCAATTGCTCCCTAGAAATCCTAGGACCTTCTTTGAAGGCATCGATAACGGGAACAAAGTTATTGCGATTTAATTGTACCTATTTGTCAAAATATATTTCAGATGATCTGGCAGCTTCGTGAACGTATAGCAGAAGGAATTTTGCACGATGGGTACGTTTTAAAATACGATATTTCGTTTCCATTGTCAAATTATTATAGTGTGGTACCAGAAATGATTAATAGATTGGGAAGTGATGCTGTCAGTGTTATTGGTTATGGACATATTGGTAAGTAATCAGAGTAGTATTATTATTATTCATTCTAATTCAGTAGTAATATTATTACATTGATAAATTATTATTGCTTTTATTCAAATTTGTTTCACGATTAGTAATCGATTTACGAAAAAACAGGTTTGTCAAAGTAACTTTCTTTATAAAAGTAAAATGTCCCGAAAATTATTTTGCACGAAATTTAAAATTTGTTGATATGATATTTGATTTTTTTAAATTTTTCCTCCAGATGGGAGCAAACATTTTAACAAAAATTAGGTTTTAGGCAACTCTATAGAATATAAATGCGTTCTCTCAGCTCCTAGTGTTAAAAACTTTATGTTTCTATTCTACGAATTTGTACAAATTTAATGCAGCAAAAAGCTGTCAACACCATTATCCTCAAAAGCAGATTTTTTGTTTTGAGTCTTATAAATTTTGTGGATAACTTGTTCTATTATGTAAAATAATAATAATTTATTTTATTATAATATCGATCATTGGAACAACCATTGTTTTTCAGGTGATGAAAATATTCATTTAAATATATCAATTAAAAAATTTGATAAAGACATACTTGCAAAAATTGAGCCATTCGTTTATGAATTCACATCCAAACTGAAAGGAAGTATAAGTGCCGAACATGGTATCGGATTTAGAAAAGTGAACTATTTGCACTACTCAAAGAGTCCAAGTGCCATAGCCTTGATGAAACAAATTAAGCATGTTATGGATCCAAATGGTATTTTAAATCCATACAAAGTTCTTACAGATTAGATTAGTGGGTCATAAAATCTTTGATCTGTACCTATAATAATTATACATACCTATATCACATAATATGTAATGGAACTACGAAACATTACGATTATTATAGTACAAAAATTGAATTATTATTAATTAATCTGTACTTTACTCAATATTATAGTGTGTGAACTGTGGATATTTTTTTACATTGTACTAGGCTGGGAAGTAATAAATAAAATATTTTCTATTTTAAATTGTTTATTTCTAATTCTTAAAATTTAAAATATTTTAGTTTCAATGAGAAAATGCAGGTAAGTATTATAAGTTTGTACAGTTAGACCAATTTTCACAGAAATTTCATTATAATATCTTAGAGCGAAACTACACAGGCGGACTTTCCGCGGCGTTTTTAACGCGGCGGATTTCACATTCAAATCGATACCGGAATATACGTTCGTCTAGTTTCACTCGTTTGTAGGCACGGTTTCGCCGCCGCGATAAAAACGCCCCGAAAAATCCGCCCGTGTAGTTTCGCTCTTAAGGTTGATCTAACATATATTTTTGTTTCATTAACATCATATCAGTATTTCAATTAAGAGGCGGTTTTTTTATGGAAAAATGGCACGAGCTTAATAACAATCCTAAAAACAGTAGGTACCTAATCATTTGCAAACTTAGCTAAATAGGCCAACTTAGACCATGGCCTAGCGCCTAGGGCGGGCAAATTATTTTTTATGTTTCGGGAAAATGAAACTGCTTATAGAAATATTGCAAATAGGCTCTTCGTGAATAGCTAAGTCGCGTTTTTTTCCGGAAATACGTACCTAGTGAACTTTTATAAGAAACGGTATTTAGAAAACATTTTAACAACTGACAAACCATGATTGAGACTCCCAGTTCATTTAACAATCAGAGTACACTGCACTTACGAATATTATAACATAAAAAAAAAACTCGGGTCGCATTGCCAAAACCCTGCCGACAATATAGTGTATTTGCTAATACAGGCATTGTGGCATTATTATGTAAACTTAAGTTTGTTTTTTGACAAAATAAAAAATTTAACCCCTTAATACAGCCCTTAAAATAATTAAATTTTTCTAAATTTCAATATTAGACATGGATTTCATCAATACACCCAATTAAATACACCCTTCCATATCTAAGTAAATCCGTATCAACAAACTAGTGTTTTCATAAAATTTGAAAGTCCGGTCCTGTCGGGCCGATTTTATTAAAATTTTAGCAGCACATTTTAATCTTTACTAAAGAGTTAAATTTCAATTTTGAAACGATTCTGACAAATTTTTCGGTATTTTTGGGCCCAAAAACTTTTTGGAACCCCTAAATACAACCCTGAAAATGGTCCCATCGGGCCCATTTTAAATAGGCTTCTTGCGGTGATGGGTTCCAATGTGTGTACCAAATTTCGTTTCAATCGATTAAGTCTGTCGAGAGTTATCGTGTACACACATATATATATATAAATATATATATAAATATATAAATTATATAAAATATATATATATATACATACATATATATATAAACATTTTTAAAAATGGTGCCAAAGTGTTCAGGAGGCTATGAAACGTCGAGAAATTTTGGTCCGACCCCTAGGTCCCACCATCCGACCGACGCCAATAGTGTATGTGCCATATGGCAAATACACTAAAAAGCATGGATGTACTGCATGCGCTGAAGGTTCCGTACATCATTCGATATGGTTTTCTGTTATCTTTAGACTTTACCAGTCTCTTTATAATATTATAGGTACCTCTCAAAAACTAACGAAATCCTGACCTTCACAATAGTTTTCTTGTTATTTTTACCAGCGTCTTCATATTATGTCTGTGCCTTGTCTTTTTAAGTTTTAGACCTAATACTTCTACGGAGTTAGTGGGGGGGGGGCAGCGCCGGCCCGAACAAACTTGGCGCCCTAGGCGAATGATTTTAATGGAGCCCCTTTAAAACAAAGATTATAGTACCTAATAGCTAGTGTTACCGTTCTAGACTCTTGTCTTGTCGTCTGTCGCGCTGCAGCGCAGAAAATTTCAAGACAAGACAAGAGTTTTTTAATCTAGATTTAGACTTAGTGAAGTCTTGATATTTCAAGACAAGACTTTAGTGAAGTCTTATCTTGATATTTCAAGACAAGACAAGACTTTGAAAATCTTGTCTTGTCTAGACGGCAACACTACTAATAGCAAGGGAGCCAGTGATGATTTTCATGTCATAGTGCTGATTCACAGTTTGGGGAGCGGCAGATAGAAGATATCGAGCACATAAGGTAATTCTAGTCAGTTGACGCTATCGATCGAATTACAGGATAATTTACGTCATATTCCTGATAAAAAATTTAATTTGCATATGAAAGTTTTACCTTTGCAGATTACAAAAACAATCGTTTGCCATGTCAAAGCGGTTGCTATCGCCATCTGTCAGGGTGTCAAATTTGCACAAATTATATATTCATTCATTCGAGTGTCCTAGCCCCTAGGCCGTTGACTAATTTGCCTATATGGACGGGCCGGCCCTGGGGAGGGGGTCTACTTGCTTGGTACATTTTTATAAAATTATAAAATAGCGTATAAAAACTGTTTTTCAATAATTTTAATTTTTCTATGATGGAAGTAGGTACCACCTGCTAAATAAAAAAAATATATTTTTTTAAATTTTCATTTAATTGGGTTTTTAAGTGAATTTTTTTTTTTACTTAAATGGAAGGACCACATACAAGTTTTATAGCAAAACTGTTTTTATTTAATTTTTTTGCTTACTAATTAAAAAGTTATATTTAAATAAAAATTAATTTTTAAACTCAGTTCCGATAACGCGCCGAAAGAATCCGAACGCGTGTGACGTCATTATGTTATCTATGGTCTTTGTATCCATGGTTACCAAGTTAAAAATTTATTATTTTTGATAGTATGTGTAATACATATACACAAATACCAACAAATGCAGACACATCTTAACATAACGACGCCACAAACATTCCTGGCGCGTTTTGAAGTCACGTGATATTTTTTAAATTTTTATACATTTTAATTAATTTTTAGTAATTTATCTATAGCTTTAAAAAAATTTTTCTTTTCGATTTTCAATATTATTTATGTTAAATTATTAGAAAAAATTAAAAAATTAATAATTTTTTTTAAACTTAAATACCTAATTGACCGCAGAGGAGGCAATATTTTTTATTGGTAAACAGACCCTTGAAATATCTTTCTATATATGCTGAAATATCTACCTGCATGCCAAATTTCAATTTCCTACGAGTAACCGCTTAGGCCTTAGAAGCAGGGCCGGATTAACCATGTCGGGGCCCATAGGCAATGCAATTCTCGGGGCCCCTTTCCAGCCGTTAAACAAAAGACAACATTCGTCGAAATACAGTATGATTCATACTGTATTTCGACGCATGCTGTCAGTTGATGAAATACTTCATACTTACAGAACAGAACCATTTAGTATCGAGTAGTAGAACTAATAATATGGATGCGTTACGTAGTGTATTGTATGAATCATACAATACGCTACGTAACGCATCCTTATTACGTCGAAAAAAAGCAATAATACCTATTGTCATTGAAGATACAAATTTTCCAATTAAATTTTCACTCTATGAAACATTTTCAATTTTTTTTGTGCGCGCGCAGGGTCTCTAGTTGATGCGGGGCCCCTAGGTAGTTGCCTACTCTGCCTAATGATTAATCCGGCCCTGATTAGAAGATACAGGCCTGTGACTGATGGATCATGGACGAACGGTCGGACACCGAATTCTTACCATTTTGGTACGGTTCGTAAAAAAGATTCACTTTCGACGAACATTCACCTTACAAAAGAATTAAGATCACCTTAATTGTGGTTCGCGTATGTATGTGCGGAATCTGAAATCAGATGTAAATGTTTGTGCCTATTATATTTTGATACTCATGGAAAAGTTTTTAAAAGAATTTTTATAAACATGATAACACTAAGTATATTTTATACAAATTATAGATTAAAAAAAGAAAAAACCTTGAATCCCAGTTATCGTGGATGGATTTTCTTGATTTTTTTTGTATTGGGTTTCTAATTTTTCCAAATTTTTTCGACACACTTAGATAGGTCTATTATCACGATATTGGAAATTAATATTTTTTGAACACCATTATTACTAGAGATCTTCGCGTCGAGTGTTCACATTTTTTCAACTCAGTTGTATAGCCCAAGGATAAGTTTAACGTCTGTATGGAAATTTAACATTTCTCGAACACCTTTCTTACTAGAGTCCTTCGCGTCAAGTGTTTCCATTTTTAGTCAAAAGGCACTATTTTGATAAAATTGCTTCTGTAGGGTGGCCTCTTTGGATTTTTCTAATTTTTTGACGCAGTTAGATAGCCCAACAATAGGTCTATAACCACGATGTGTGAATTTAATATTGAACTCTTCATACTAGAGAATTTCGCGTAAAAATTTCAAAAAATGTTAAGTGAATTTAACACAGTGGGACAAAATATGCCTCAATTATTTCGGCCGAATTTTGATTTTTTTACCTACCACAAATTCATAATAAGCGACCTTAAAATCCCCAAAGAATTTGAATTATAAAAATTATTAATTTCAATTTTCAACATACATTTTTTTAATGTTTGCTTCATTTAAAAAAAATGCATTTTCGAAAAGCAGCAATTTTTAAAGAGTAAACTTTTTTATACTCACTAATAGAAACCCAATGCAAAACAAATCATGATAATCCATCCACTATAGTCTATAACTGGGCTGCAAGGTAAAAAGCTAAAGTGCTGCACTACTAAGTATGGTACTAGTTTGTTTAGAAATGATCTATATAGTATTTATAGTGGTAATTTTCGATTATATAATGGATTATGTGATACATTTTACCCAAGCATTTCTAAAAATTATCTACAATTTTTAATAAGCTTACTAATAAAGCTAAAATTCTATGGAAAACAAATGTTATGATAATGAAAGTATTATTTGTTAAAGCAATTAATGTGTTATGCATATTTTTATTTTAATTTCTTATCAGTTTTAGATAACATTTCTGTTTATAAAATTATAACAGAATAGACAGTAATAAACAACATTCGGATACACATATATTATTTACATTTTGTCGGAAAAATGTTGAAAAAAATTATTCAAACTAGTGTAAAAAATTTTAATAAAAAAACAAGTGATGGCTGCGCACATTATTTTAGACGATTTTCATCAAAATCGAATGTTGAATTCACGAAGGTAGATATACCTACTAATTATTGACTTTTATTTTTCCAGTTTCTTATTTTGAATTTATTTTAAATATATTCAGGTGCGAGGTGAATATTTTTTTGTTTCGTAACATAAATATTTTTCACAATTTGATATAGGTACCTACATACGTCATATAGGTACTATATTAAATTTTATGCAAAAAATTTATGTGTGATTGGGATTAAAAATAATGTGTGTTTATAATAGCAACTGAATATCAATGTTTACAGTAAAGTTTATATCTTGGTGTAGGTATTTCAACAATTTTAAAACAGCCATTGCTAGAGTGGGGCAGGGCCGTAGCTAGAGCTGAATTCAAGATAGGGCACTGAAAGTTTAAAGTAGGGCTGAAGCAAAAGACTACAATTTTTTAATTTGATTGCCCACCTCATCTGGTGATATCAAATTACAAAAGCAAGAAAACGGTAAATGACAATTTATTCAAAAGAAAAAAAAATACAGAACTTGCCATGTTATCAAATTTCCGAAGAACTTCATTTAGTCCAACGAATTTAATCTTGTTTTTCCAAATGCCAGATAGATCAAGTCTCTCATTCTGTCGTGACAGTCTTTGCGTCTTGTTTATAATTCCTTAAAGTAGGGCACTGGATGTTTGAAGGTAGGGCATTGCCCCTTAATGCCCCCTAGCTACGGCCCTGGAGTGGGGGTGCTGGTTCGAGCCTATCTAGACATTTTTAATTACATTATTACTTGGCCTGATAATACACAATTGGATTTCTACAAGCCGAAAAATATTTTCAAATACACTGGTTGTCCTATTTAAGCAGACCAAAGTTATGTGTTTTTTATGTGGCATTTGTTTTTTGAATTCTGCAACTAATTGTAAACAGAAACTGTAAGGGTAGCATTACTCGAAAATTTAGCAGTTTTCGAGTTATTCAAGTTTTTTCGAATTTTTTTACATATGCAGATCTTTACCTAAAATTTGAGATAGCCCTTTATTAAACTGATATTTTAATTTATACAATACAGGGTGTTCAAAATATTGTACTTCTTTTATCTAACTTAAATCACGTAGGGGAAGATGGGGGAGCACCGATCACCTAAGGGAAACTTTCGATAAAATAAAATCTAATTACCTGAAAATATTTTTTTTTCGTTGGAAAGCAGCCAATTATAAAATTGATTCGAAACATATTGGAAAAAATCATTTTACCAACCATAGTCACAGTCAGGACTCTAGCCTGAACCTTTCCACTTTCGCGGCGGAATGAGCTTACATTTACTCAACCGTGACAAGATTACTAATCAAACATTCTCCTTATATACTTCGGAATCAATTGATTTTCACTACATGCAAGAGTTAATTTATTATAGCTAGGTAGTAGGTGTGAATCTTCGTTCTAAAAAGAGCTCATCATGAAAGTGAAAATTATTTCAAACACCCTTAAATGGGATATATTAAATACATAAGTACCTAGATATATCAATGCTATAAATAACCATAGATTGGTATTACTACTACTACATAATATTCTAGAAATAATTATATCTTGTAGACATCGTAAGATAATCTACATGTTAGATACATACATAAAACACAGTATAGAAATCAACCAACGAGTTTGATTTTTTTAAGATAAGTTAATAAGATCTTATTAATTAATCTATGAATAAAACAACACACGCCAAAAACATTATTATTTGTTAGAATTCTGTCGAAAATGCGTTTTCTAAAACCGTGCTTTATTTTGTTAAAATAATTACATTCGTGAATCGAATTCAGGATCGTTACCCGCGTATTCGAAGAGGCAATTACAATATCTTGATCGACCGACATATTAAATATTTTGAATATTTACTTGGGAGTTCCCGTATGTTAACTAATCCGTCAGAATTGGAAGACTACAATGTGGATTGGTTGGATCAAGTCAAAGGTAAGAATAATTATGAATATTTCAAGTTTAAAGAAACATTTATTTTGAAATAAAAGCGATGTAAACAGATATGAAATAAAAAACAGTGTGAAAACCAGGAAAACTTTCAGCACCTGAAAAATCATGAAATGTTAGATAGAGTCAGTAAAATCATAGACGTGCCAGGAAATATGAATCGTAGACTAGGTGCCGTACTGTGTTTTGCAGGCGCGTAAGATTCATTTGCACGTTTACTAGACATTGTGAATTGTAATCTTAAAATATAAATGCGAAATACCATTCACTCACTCACTGACTGACTGACTGACTCATTCATCACAAAATCTCGGAAACTATAAAGCCTACAGACATGAAATTTGTCATGTAGGTTCCTTATAGGACGTAGGCATCTTCTAAAACAGGATTTTTCGAAATTCAATCCCTAGGAAGGTCAATAGGGGATGTAGAATTTTTTGATGAATCAACACGCAGGCCAAACCACTGAACCTATGAACTTTAAATTTGAACAGTAGGTTCCTTTTGTGACGTAAGCACCTATTAAGAAAATGTTTTTCGAAATTCAACCCCTAAGGTGGTGAAGCGTTTTTAGACAACCATAAAGCCTACAAACATGAAATTTGGCAGGTAGGTTCCTCATAGGACGTAGGCGCCCGACAAGAAAGGATTTATCGAAATTCAACCCCTAAGGGGATCTTGGTCAAAAGGGGGTGTAGAGTTTTTTGATAAAATGTTCATATCTCACAAATCGTTAAGGTGAGAGGTATTGAATTCAACATTCTAATCCTTCTTTAAAAATAAGCAAAGCCATAGGTATTCGAGCATTTTTACTTCCCACCTCTACTATGGTAGGGAAGTAATGGATTTAGTCCGAAAAAAATATTTCGAGATTTTAACAGATTTTCACATTTCGAGACCCTAGCAATCGTTTAAGATCATTTTCTGACTGATGTCTCTGTGTGTGTGTGTGTGTATGTGTGTATGTGGTCAATTTTTCGCCTTCGATATCTTAAGAACGGAACAACATACGGGCATGCCGATTGTTCTATTGTGTTTATTAGCCTTTAACTTAGATCTGTTTAGATTTTGAGTCAAATCGGTTCAGTGGATCCTGAGATATTCAAAAAAACGTCCTCAATGTCACGTATTAACATAGATAAAAAAAAATATAAATGAATTCTAGATGTTATAATATGAAAAAAATGTAAATATTTTTTTTCTCTAAAATGTATAGTTTTCGAGAAAAAAAATATTTTACTAAAAAAAATAAAAATTGTAAATAACAATATATGAGTTAGGTAATTGTGGACAACAATATAATAATTATTAATTAATTCAACAGTGAATTTTTAATCCACAAGGCATCCACTAGGTAGTGAATAGTATTTCTTAACATATCAGTCAGCATATTATGCCATCATGATTGTTAAACGTCAAACGATTGTTATAAGATATATAAGGAAAAAATCAGAAGCCACTGTCAGGACTTGAACCCGAAATTCCCAGTTTCCGGCTGGTTGAGTTGCCATTTACTCACACAGTGCCCCGAAAGTGAAATCTGTTCCTTCCCATATATACCTATTTCAATACTAAATCACATCTCATGCGAGAGCCGATTTATTTTTAAGTTACAATCGAAACTTAAATATTAATAACTCAAATGGCTCGTACAAGCCGTTTTAAATAAATAACAATATATGAGTTAGGTAATTGTGTTAAGAAATACTATTCACTACCTAGTGGATGCCTTGTGGATTAAAAATTCATTGTTGAATTAATTAATAATTATTATATTATTGTCCACAATTACCTAACTCATATATTGTTATTTATTTAAAACGGTTTGTACGAGCCATTTGAGTTATTAATATTTAAGTTTCGATTGTAACTTAAAAAAAACTCGGGTCGCAGTGCCAAAACCCTGCCGACAATATAGTGTATTTGCTAATGCAGGCCTTGTGGCTTTATTATGTAAACTTCAGTTTGTTTTTGGACAAAATAAAAAATTTAACCCCTTAATACATCCCTTAAAATAATATTTTTTTTCTTAATTTCAATAATATTATCAATGCAACCTTTGTACCAAATTAAATACACCCTTCAGTAAGTAAAACACTATCCGCAAACCAGTGTTTTCATAAAACTTTTATAATTCCGGTCCTGTCGGGCCGGTTTTATTAAAATTTTAACAGCACATTTTAATCTTTACTAAAGGGTTAAATTTCAATTTTGAAACGATTCTGAGAAATTTTTCGGTATTTTTGGCCCCAAAAACTTTTTTCAACCCCTAAATACTACCCTTAAAATGGTCCGATCGGGCCCATTTTAAATAGGCTTCGTGCGGTAATGGGTTCCAATGTGTGTACCAAATTTCGTTTAAATCGATTAAGTCTGTGGAGAGTTATCGTGTACACACATATATATATATAAATATATATATATATATATATATTTATATACATATATACATAAACATTTTCAAAAATGGTGGCAAACTGTTCAGGAGGCTATGAAACGTCGAGAAATTTTGGTCCGACCCCTAGGTCCCGCCATCCGACCGACGCCAATAGTGTATGTGCCATATGGCAAATACACTAATAAATCGGCTCTCGCATGAGATGTGATTTATTTTATTTATTTATTATTTATTTATTTTAAAATATTGGCGCTGTACCCCTGACTATAACGTATGCACTATACTTATAGACTTGAGCAAAGTATAAGGCATTACAGTGAGAGATAAAGAAAATATAATTCAATAAGATAAATTATGAGTAACAGCAATTAAATAATCTAAAGATTCATATTCAGTATATTTCAGGGCAATTCTTTTTAGTCGATGATTATAATAATTTATCGCGATACTTTTTTTTAACACGCGGGCTACCACCAGCAGGCAATTGCTCGATTTTCATTTGTTATAGCTTGCTCTTCGCGCAATAGTTCGATAAACTTCCATATCGTTACGTGTGAAGCTCGGGCCCGATTATTAAATCCATTGTGCCATCCTTCTACATTATTATTAATTGTCCTACTACTATCATTTAAGATCGTTTGATAATGGACCCAAGTATAACACGGATAAATAGCACAAGTCCGACCACGGCGACGATTCAATTTATTATTATTATTATGATATTAACTATATAACGACAAATAATAAAATACGACACCACGTGTATTTGTAATAATGCCATTTACTCATGTGATTACCGCACTCGCCTTCGGCTCGCGTGGTAAACACACACTCGTTCTGGTATAAATGCAACATAACCTTAGGCTCGTATCGCAAAATCGCGACTGCCATATTATAATCCGTCACTTAAGCCATTAGTTGCATAAATCACTATTATACACTTTTTCAGTTTTAGGTACAACGTCACGAAATGTTATAATTACCACAAAACACCAAACCATAACAAACACTCTCGACGTACGTTTCGCCAACTTGGTTGGCGAAACGTACGTCGAGAGTGTTTGCTATGGTTTGGTGTTTTGTGGTAATTATAACATTTCGTATCTTTACACCAAAGGTTCCACCACTTTTTATTGGTACAACGTCACCTTTATATAACGCATGTATTTATATAACCCATGTAACGCAATGAACCATTTTCCTGAGAGTAGTTCTTTCAATTCTCCACGAGAGGCAGCACTTGTGGTAGGTACAAACTACAAACATTACTTATTCCCCATTAGTGTCGTGTCATTTTAGTGGTATAACTTAATTATTAAATTATTATTATTATTAAATTAAATAAATAATTAAGTTATATATACCACTAAAATGACAAGGCACAAATGGGGAATAAATATTGTTTGTACCTACCACAAGTGCTGCCTCTCGTGGATAATTGAAGGAACTACTCTCAGGAAAATGGCTCATTGGGATATTTTTGTCGGGGATATTTTATTCACAGATATTTTTTACTCGCAATATTTTTGCTGAGATATTATTGTTGCGGGATTATTTTTGTGGGGAGTTTTTAACAAGGATAATTATTATATTAACCGGTCACCTTTTTTTTACATGATGGTCCCTTAGGGTGTCTTCAATAAATCCTGAAATTTCCCCTCTCCAACGAAGTGTGCTACTCCCTTGGGGGGTTTTGGAAGGGACGAAAATCAGGTTTTACCGGACTCATAACTTTCTCTTAACACTACGACAAAAATAGTCCTATACAAAATTAAAGTTAACTAAATTCTCTACAAAAAAGGTTCTGTACATATTATATTTATCAGATTCGTATTTCTGCTAAATTGTCAGTGTTATTATAAAATCCTTCGTTTAACTTAAATATAGCCTTGTACGAATGTTTGTTGAAAATAACTTGCATTTTATGATGAAAAGATGCCACATAGTACCCCGTTAGTTGAGACTCTAACTAATGTTTTAATATCTGTAGTCGCGACCGGGGGTTACGACGTCATCCCCTTTTTCAAGAAAAACCACCCCCAACTAGATTTTTGAGAATAGTTTCCAAACGGACAAAAAAAAACTACATAAAAATTTTTACCACTAAATTTTACCTAAAACTGTCCCATTTATGCTTAAGATTTTTTTAAAGCTAGTTTCACAATGGAAGATCAAAGTTAAGCTGTTAAGGACAGTTTGGACAAATTGAATTTCGGTAGGTGTCTGTTTGTATGTATGTACCAGCTAATCTTGAGAACTACTAAACAGATTTGAATGCGGTTTTTACTATTCGATAGTTTGTTTCTTGAGGAAGGTTTTAATCTATACTGGTTCTCCGGTCCGTCTTCGCCCGGGTGCAAATAGAATAGCGTATGCTATACAGTACAGATTTAAGTGCAGTTTTTACCATTTCAACACATAATCTATTTTTCGGTGTTTGCTTTATGCAATTCGATCTATTATTTTTTCAAATATGTGAATATACAAGACAAGACTTTGAAAGTCTAGACGGCAACACTAGTTACGATTATGCAAACCCATATCAAAAGACATGTTAGGGTTCTCCTGCTATAATTTGTTCCAGATTTTAGCTGAAAAAGTGAATATGCGTTCACAATGTAAATATTCTTTTAGGTTGTGCCCAGTTGGCACTTAAGCCAAAAACAGCTCAAGAAGTATCACAAATTCTATCATTCTGCAACGCAGAGAGATTAGCAGTGTGTCCTCGTGGAGGACACACGGGTCTTCTTGGAGGTTCTGTTTCAGTATTTGATGAGATTATTATTGATATGCAACTTATGAATAAAATTATTGATCTTGATGAAACTTCAGGTACTGATACCAAAATTTAGATTCAATTTCAAAATGAAATGATTTTACTGTATAGACATTTCTTGTAGGAATATTGGTGTGCGAGGCCGGCTGTATTTTAGAAAATTTGGATAACTATTTGATAGAAAGGAATTTGATGATGCCTTTGGATTTAGGAGCTAAAGGATCTTGCCAGATTGGTGGCAACGTTTCTACTAATGCTGGTGGAGTGCGTCTCGTAAGATATGGTAATTTACATGGAACGGTACTTGGACTGGAAGCTGTAAGCATTTTTTGTTTGAAAATAAAATAATATTTGGCTTTTACATAGATATAAAAAATTCCAAAAATTTGAAGTAATCAAAAGAAGAAAGAAAAAATTTAACAGATTTTTATTCTGCGGCAATATTTATTTTTTTTTATACATATAGCGAAGCATAAAGTATTAAAAATGTAAGTGTAGGAGTTTTTTATCTGATAACTACGGAACCGCTGAGCTGCCATCGTTTTTCTCTCGGTTTACTGTAATCTTTTTATTTTTATAATTTTCAAAAATCTGTACAATGTAAGTACAGAAAATCTTAGTACGATTTCGCCAATACGCGCAATTGCAAAAAAAATTGCCGAGTTACGTTTTGTTACTATCCTACAGGAACTATACATTTTTCGGGGATGAAAAGTACCCTATGTGCTATTCAAGGATCCAAAGTAACTATTTACCAAATTTTATGAAAATCCGTTCAGCCGTTACGGAACTGAGTGGTAACAAACGTACACACACACACACACACACACACACACACACACACAAACTTTCGCATTTATAATATTAGTAGAGATTACTCACTCGCTCCGCTCGTTCGCTCGAATTTCATTAATAAATTACTCACTCGCTTTGCTCGTTCGCTCGAATTTTATTGATACATTAGTAACTCCTACGCGCGCTCGCTCGAATTTTAGTAATGCATTTCTCATTCGTTTCGCTCGCTCGTTCGGATTTTAATAATACAATATTACTCACTAGCTCTGCTCGAATTTTATTAATACATTGCTCTCTCGCGTCGCTCGTTCGCTCGAATTTTATTAATAAATTACTAACTCGCTTCGCTCGTTCACTCGAATTCATGGTTTATTAACAGTAGACTCGGACGAATCCGGGCCGGCTAATTATTATTATAACTTATGTCCTAAAGCAAAGTATCACCTATCGACCAGTGAAAAAAAATTTGAAATCGGCTTAGTAATTTCTGAGATCACTTTTTTCACTCGGGCGAAGCCGAGTCGGCGAATTATTATTATAGTCTATGTCTTAAAGCAAAGTATCGTCTATCAAACAGTGAAAAAAATTTTGAAATCGGTTCAGTAGTTTCTGAGATTACTCTCCACAAAAAAATTAACTAACAAACTCATAAACTTTAATCGTAAATTCATAGCACCCGGGAGAAGCCGGACTGGGCCGCTATATTTTACAGATTTTCTGTCCATTGTACAGACTTTCCGTACATTGTAGGTACAGATTTTCTGTAAATTATAAAAAAAAGATTGTAGTAAAACCGAGAGAAAAACGATGGCAGCTCAGCGCTTCCGTAGATGTTTACCATCTTTCTAATGTCATTATTTAAGAAAATTGTGGTATGATTTATTTGACATAATTTGTTGATATGTTGCAGGTAAAAGCAGATGGAGAGGTTATAGATTGTTTGAGTACATTGAAAAAAGATAACACTGGCTATCATCTCAAACATTTGTTTATTGGTTCTGAGGGCACTTTAGGTATCATCACAAAAGTTGCCATACAGTGTCCAATAAGTCCTAGGGGCATCAACATTGCATTCTTAGGTGACTGGTGACTGTTTTAAAATAAAATAGAAGCTCGTATACAGATTGTATCAAATTAAAGCTGTGCATAGGGCGTTCTGTGTGTAAGATAGAGATCGATATAAAGCAATAAGTAAGAACGAGATAAATGATCGCTAATAGGAAGTTTCTGTAGTTACCGTAAATAAATAATACCCATACACCCCGATAAAGTCATCTTTGTTTTGTGATTTTATCAATAATTTCAGTAGTCCAGTAACCATAGTAAACGACTAACGATTTTGACAAAATTTACAGAATGGGAATTTTTCAAAAATACTCTGACAGATATCTTTATTAAGCGATTTTGGTTTCCTAAAGGTAAAAAAATTAATTTTTTAGAAATGCCGAACAGCCAAGCTTAAGCTCGACAACAGATCGTGAAAACAAATTATGTATCTTGCATCAAAATATTCAGTGCCTACGAAATAAAAATCTTGAAATAGATGTGTTCCTTAGTGTTATGAAGTTCAAGCCCGAAGTTTTGTGTTTCTCGGAGCATTGGCTGACATTAAATGAATATATAGATATCGCTGATTACTCCCTAGCTTCAATCTATTATAGATCTACGGCCCAGCATGGTGGTTCGTGTATTTATGTCACTAAAAATACAGACTTTAATGTTATCAATAAAACTTGTTTTCTAAATGCTGATTTTAATTTTGAAGCAACTACGATTAAATTAACAAAGTACAACCTAATAGTTTCATGTGTTTACCGATCTCCAGCTGGCAATACAAGTGCATTTTTTGATAATTTGGAACAGTATTTAGACATGTTATACAAAATTAATAATCGCATTATACTTTGTGGTGACTTTAATATAGATCTTTTGAAAAACTCTAAAGAATCATCCAGGTTCAAGGAAATATTGTCTACTTTTAACTTACAGTTCACGGTGAATGATCCTACGCGTATCACTGCATTTTCTGCCACCTGCATAGATAATATTATAACAAATATTCCAAATTCAATTTCTCAAATATTAAGTTCGCATCTGTCTGATCACACAGCGCAGTTATTAAGTTGTGATATTGCTACTAGAAATTATAGTGAATTAACAATTACATATAGACGATCTTTTAAACCTTTGGCGATCGAACAGTTTAATTATTATATTTCTAGCCATGACTGGCGCGAGTTTTACGAAATAGCTAATTGCAATGACGCCTATTTGTATTTTCATGACACTTTCATCTTTTACATGAATTTATGTTTTCCTAAAAATCGTGTAAAAAAATCATACAATGCTAATAACAAAAGTTGGATTACACCGTTAATTATAGAAATCACTGAAATAAAAAGACACTATTTTGAATTAACAAAAACTTTCCCTGGTGACTCGTTTTTAAAGACACAATATAAATGTATTTGCGCAATTGTAAAGGAGCAAGTGAGTGCCGCCAAAAAACAAGCAAATGATACCTTAATTATGCGTTCTAAAAATAGTGTTAAAACGGCATGGAATATAGTAAATAATTCCATAGGTAAAACTTGTAAAAACGCTGTAGCTTGTAAACAGATAAAATTGGATAATGAACTTTTTACAGATCCTAAAACTATCGCCAATAAATTTAATGAATTCTACGTGAATATTTCGAACACCCTAAACTTAAGTGCACCTAACCTTGAATATTTTAAAGTTTCAAATTGTCAGAATAGTTTTGCTTTGTTCCCTGTAACTGAAGTTGAAGTTAAGAACGAAATTTTAAATCTCAAAAATAACAACTCCGTTGGTTGGGATGAGATTCCCGTTATAGTATTAAAGAGTAATGCTTTTCTAATTTCAAAAATTTTAACCCACATTATAAATCTGAGCTTTGAAAGTGCGGTTTTTCCACAATTTTTAAAATGGGCAATCATCAAACCATTATTTAAAAGTGGTGATATTGAATCTTTAAATAATTATCGTCCAATCGCGTTGCTACCTAACATTTCTAAAATCATCGAGCGTATTGTGCATAAACAATTGTTCACTTTTCTTAATCACAATAATATAATCTCCAAGCAGCAATTTGGTTTTCTACGTGGGAAAGATACTATTCTTGCAGCCTACGAAGCTATGTCAAAAATATTAGACAATGTTAATCAGCAGATTTATACTATGTCAGCTTCATTGGACTTAAGTAAAGCCTTTGATTCGGTAAATCACTCACTTCTGCTCCAGAAGCTTGAATCATATGGTGTACGAGGGCACACTAATTCCTGGTTTTCTTCATATTTATGTGACAGAAGTCAGCAAGTAGTACTAAATCGTTCTTTATCCGACTGGAAGTCTGTCTCCTGTGGAGTTCCTCAGGGATCAATTCTAGGTCCGCTTTTGTTTCTACTGTACATAAATGATTTGCCATTTTCAACTCCAGCAGATGTTGTGCTTTATGCTGACGACACGACGGTCATCATCCAAGATCCTGTGTTTGACAATCTACAAGTTCATCTCAATAGCGTCGCTGCACATCTTAGTGAATGGTTCAATTTTAATACGTTACAACTCAATGTCAAAAAAACTCAAATAATGTGCTACAGTGCGGCTAAATCGTTCAGATCAAATAATGTGGAATTTCTCGGTAAAACAGTATCTTTAGATTCTAATATAAAGTTTCTTGGGATTTTCATTGATTTTAATTTTTCATGGAAAACTCATATAGATTATCTTAAGGGTAAGCTTGCTCGTTATGTCTATATGATACGAAATCTCTCTAGTGTAACTAACTGTCACGTGTTAATGTCAGTTTACTATGGATATATTTTCTCTGCCATCAAATACGGTATCATCTTATGGGGAGCCTCAAGTGATTGCAGTGGTCTATTTATTCTACAAAAAAAGACTATCAGAGCGTTGTTTAAACTCAATCCTCGAACTTCATGCAAACCTTATTTTAAAAATTACAAAATTTTAACGTTTTACTCTATATATGTTTTTGAAGTGTCTGTGTTTGTAAAATCGCATCCAAGTTATTTTAAAACTAATATTTCGATTCATAATCGGAATACTAGACAAGCTGGCAATCTACATAAACCATTGCCTAAATACTCAATGTATCGAAAAAATGTAAATTTCAATCTAGTGAACATTTATAATAAATTACCTAGTGATCTTAAACATCTGAATCTGCCACTTTTCAAGAGACATTTGAAAGACTATCTTATAAACAAATGCTTATATTCTTTGGATGAGTTGTAATTTTATATGTATTAACTATTTTGTATTGACTTATTTCACGGCTATTTAGCCATTCATGAAATAAAATATCTACTACTACTACTACTATATCACTCAAGGATAAAAAGAAGACTAAAAAGTAAAATATAAATATTAGAAAAAAAAACTTTTTAGAGACAGGCTTTTATTTAAATGCACTAAAAAGGAAAAAATAATTTTTAATAATTTAGGTTCATAATTATAAAATAGTGTGGGTCGTGAACTCTATGATAGTTTATTAGACCAACGATTTTATAATTATGAACCTAAATAAAAGCTTGTCTCTAAAAAATTTTTTTACTAATATTTATTTTTTACTTTTTAGTCTTCTTTTTATGAATTACACTCAGGGATAGTGTAGCTTTCTAGTAGTGAAAGAATCTTTAGAATCGGTTCAGTAGTTCCAGAGAAACTTCCTATTAGCGATCATCTCGTTCTTACTTACTGCCTTATATATCAATCTCCTTACACACAGAATGCCCTATGCACAGCTTTAATTTGATACAATCTGTATATTCTGCCTCGTTAAAATTATATTTTTCTCCTTTCTACACTTTCCTATTCAACAAGCCGCGTATACCCGTAAGTACCCAAGAAGACTAGCGAAATTGAGTTGGATGTGATGAAATATGTTGCACACCATGGCGTCGATTCTTGGATGCGCTATCGGCTGTGCGATACTGGGTATGAATTAGTTGGCAACAAGAAGACTGTTGGAAATGTTTTTTTTTATCTGGGTGCACGATGTCGGCGATTCGGCGCATTTTTGAACCCTCGTAACTTCGGTTTGGATATATTTTATGTCTGTAGTCCTACAAAGCTGAAATTTGATATCTAGGCTGGGTTTCGCGTACAAGTAGCGATGAAATTAAAAAAACTGCGATTTCCCCCTTCCAACTCATCAAAGCTGGGGGTGCAGATTTCTATAGGTAAGATAAGTGAAAATCTGATTGGAAATTTGGCACCTTGGCTAGATTTAGTGTATAAGCAACATCCTACAAAAGAATTGAAATCCCACCAAAAACAATTCTTGTAAAAATAAGGCCATGCATATCTCGCGATGGCTAACTTCAAAATCCCACTGCAAGGCCTAGCTCTTTAGTCATTCGTCTTTTATTCTCTTAGCGAACTTTGAAGTTAGCCAAGTTTTAGATTTCATTACTTTTCACTTACAGTTAATTGAACTTGGTTCTATTAGATCTCATAACTTTTTACTGCTTCGCGATTGCAATTATTTTTGCAAGAATTGTTTTTGATGGGATCGTTATTACGGAAACAATTGAAGCTTTCGACTCTACAGGTAAACTACGTGCGACGTATTTCGTCCCACCCTAACAACTTATGTTTAACCTTCTCTCTTTAGTCTTCTTGGCGTTACAATTGAACAGCTAGTGGGTACTGAAAGCGGTTGAGGGAAAATATAAATTTTAGGGATTGCGGTGCTTCCCAACCTAAAACTTATTTAAGGTCCTGCTGTATATATTTCAGTAAAAATGTGATCGGATAGTCATTTATGCTTTTTAATCCCACTTGAAATGCTTTTATACAGGTTTGCGATCTTACGAGAGAGTCATAGAAACGTTCAAGATTGCCAAAGCCAATTTGGGTGAAATATTGTCAGCGTGTGAAATGATGGATGCCGATTCGATGGTAGCCGTCGTCGACCAGTTGAAATTAAGGGCGCCAATAGAGGAATACCCTTTTTATATGTTAATCGAAACTTCGGGTAGTAATAAGGAACACGATGAAGAAAAATTAAACAATTTTCTTGAATATTGTCTTGATAAAGGCTTAGTTGAAAATGGAACTGTTACAAACGAACCAGGGCGTATGAAGGTAAATATACAGAGTAAGTTACTAATAATGTCTCGGGCGATATCTCATTTATTATGAGCATTAGAAAAAAAAGTTTTAAATAAAAGTTGGATTGGAATAAGAGCACTATACTTTAAAATTATTTTTAGCTATACCAGGTGTACGATATATAGTTATGGTACAACTGACTTGTATTTTTATAAATAGAACATCCTGGTATTTTCAAGCCAAAAATATACAGGTGTGCTACTTAAAAGAAATTTTAAGTAGCACACCCTGTATATTTTTAGGCATAACATGTGTAGAGGAAAGCGAGCTCTTTTCACATACCTAAAGATATACAGGTGTGCTACTTAAAAAAATTGACTTAAAATAAGTTAAAGTTCTGCATTTTCCTACTATTGCCACTGACACCCTGTTTTATTTAAAACTTTTTTTCTAATGCTCATAATAGATGAGATATCTCCCGAGACATTCTGAGTAACTCACCCTGTATATTTTTAAGTGTTGATTTTTTTGTTAGAGATTATAGTAATCCCTTTTCAAACTCAGAAGATACGTTCCTAAAAAATGGTACGGTCAATAATTATTAATCTACGATTGGTGAAACTGAACCAATTCCAAGATGACCAGGTGCGTTGTCGATAAGTACAAATATTTTGAAACTAAGATGTTTTATCGAAGATTATGTATACAATTACAAAAATATACCTCTAAAAATTCTTGGCTTCAGAAAACGTCACTCATACGTTCAAATTCACAATTATTGCAAAATACGCGATTAAAAGGGGATGTCTGTACTGTCTTAACTACGTATCTGATGTTTTATAGCTTATACTCTATGCCATAGGGCATAGACTATAAAACTATTGCACATTGTACAATGTACAGTGTACAGTCTAGGGTGGGCCAAAAATATCGATTATTTTTTTTTTTACAAGTGACACGGAAAAATAGGCTGCTAGACACCTTAAAAAAACTCTCACCAAATATGAGCTCTTAATTTTAATAGGAAGATCCTCCGCATCACAGTTTTTTATCTTTTTCTCAGTCCAATAGAAAAAAATTCATACCTCATCATTTGATTGTACAGAAAAATGTTTTAAGAGAATTTTGTAGGAAATTTAATGCTCTACAAAAAAGGTATCTTATATTTTTTCCGCAAACCTCACCATTTGAAAGATATTGAAGATTTAAGTTTGATTAATTTAAGACAAATTTCATTTTTGTTTATGAATTTTATAACTCGACAATAAATGACTATTATAAATCTTCAATATCTTTCAAATGGTGAGATTTGCGGAAAAAATATAAGATACCTTTTTTGTAGAGCATTAAATTTCCTACAAAATTCTCGTAAAACATTTTTCTGTACAATCAATTAATGATGAGGTATGAATTTTTTTCTATTGGACTGAGAAAAAAATAAAAAACTGTGATGCGGAGGATCTTCCCATTAAAATTAAGAGCTCATATTTGGTGAGAATTTTTTTAAGGTGTCTAGCAACCCATTTTTCCGTGTCACTTGTAAAAAAAATAATTGATTTTTTTGACCCACCCTAGACTGTACACGTTCTAATTCGAATAGGTTAAAAAACAATTAATTGATAATAATATTTCAGAATATTTGGGAAGTGCGTGAAAGAATGGCTGAATCATTTCATAAGTACGGATATGTTTTTATTTATGATTTCTCATTGCCATTACAACTATATTATAGCATAGTTCCAATTATGAAAGAACGACTAGGCTCTTATGCCGTCAATGTCAATGGAATGGGTCATTTAGGTGAGCAATTAAATTTATTTTTTTACATTCTAAAATCATGTAAATAAAGCAAATGGTTTCAGTTAATAGTTATAGTTAAACGGTAGGAGCGACCTAAAAGATCTCTTGTGTTCTCTTAATATCCCATGATCTCATCACTTTTTGAGGATCATCAGACTATGTTGTGAACTCCAGGATCCAGTTAATAATTAAAATTTCCTCAAAGCAAAGCGAGATAACGGGAGCGAACAGGTCGCGGACCGAAAGAACATGGTGGGATATTTTATAAGTGGGGTATCGCGATAAAGTAAATTCTTCGTATCTAATTAATTAATTAATTTTGTACCGCAACATATTCACGCCGTTGGTTTGAGGAAATCTTTAACTGTGCAGTTCAATAAATCATATTTGTATTATATACCTATATAACCTAGGTATCTAACAATAGTATATTGTGCGACTAGTGGGAGAAAGAGGAGATTCTTTGAGTGCGGTAAAACACACGAGTGGAATCTCCTCTTTCGACCAATAGTCGCACACAATATTTTGTTCAACTACCGCAAGAAATATGTCATTTCGTGGCTCTGCTGAGCGTGGGTGAAATACGTCTACAGTCAGAGAATTCATTATTTCGCCCACTCTCAGTATAGCCACGAAATTACATATTTCTTGCGGGTGTTGAACAAAAAATAATAACTTAATAGGTAGGTATTCAACAGTTGCGTTTATATTTTTTTGCAACACTTGTATCAAAAGTACAATTTTAGATGGCTGTGTACCTTTGTTAAGTGATTCTTTATGAAAGCTTCTGATGTGTTCGAACATTAGTGCGTGAAGTAAATTTTAACGCTCTCCGTTCTATAAAGTAATACTGTTTTGTTTCACTTTAAAACACACGTGCGTAAAATAGTACTTTATAGATTACTTTGCTATAGTGTCACTAATGAAATATTTATCTAAATTGTGTTTTATTTGCTTAAAATTGAACTTTTGAAGCAGTTGTTGCAAAAAATATTGTATGTAACGAATGTCTAAAGCGACGAATCTGACAGCCGCTATTTTACAATACTCTCCTAAGGTTATGTTGAATTTATACTAGAACGAGTGATAGTGTGAGTTTATCGTACGAGTTCGGTTCGCGCGGAAAACTCACACTCGTTCTGGTATAAATGCAACATAACCTTAGGCTCGTATCGCAAAATCGCAACTGTCATACAGTTCGTCACTTAAGCCACTTGTGGCATAAATGTCTATTATATAAAAACAGAGGTCATTTATTTGTAGGTGATGGCAATCTCCATTTGAATATTTGCGTCAAGGAATATTCTAAAAAAGTTCACGATATGATTGAGCCTTTTGTTTTTGAATATGTTGCAAAACATAAAGGCAGCATCAGCGCGGAACACGGCATTGGTTTTCTTAAAGCGAATCACTTACACTATTCTAATAGCGGAGGGGCATTGAATCTTATGAATCAAATTAAGAAAATGATGGACCCAAATGCTATTCTTAACCCATACAAGGTTCTTCCTGATTAAATAATTTAATGCAAAAAAATTTTCAATGTTGATTGAATTCCTACATATATCATATTCATATCCCCTCATTTCATACTAGCAGATCATTATATCACACCGAAAACATTGCACTGCGTAAATTAAGACGCATATTGATTGGCATGCATAGCAGGCATGTGCTCAGACCCCGAAATATAACAAAATGCCTGGTGGAATCATTTCAACTCAGAATTAGTGCAGTTTGGGTTGTGTTTTATTTGCTAAATTAGACAAGTGTGTAGCTCTTACATTCTTGTGTTGAAAACATTTTAAACTGTGAAAGAATTGAGTTGTATTAAGTATTAAATTCTGAATTAGATATTTTATACAGAAATTGGCAAATACAATATGTTTTAAATTCAATATGACATAATATTATAAAGAAAGAACGCTCTTTTGGAAGAGCACTTACATAAAACGAACGGTAACACTGTTTTATAATACCTATTTAAAAATATGGTGGTTTTACCGTAACAAAATTGCGGAAGTTTTTTTCTCAGCGATTCTATATATTTTTTGGGGTGCTGAATCCGAATTTCAAGTTTGCTGCCTTGTAGGAGGTTGGCTTCACAACGAAAAACGTGTTACCTCAAAAACAAATAGCGATAGCCATGGAACTTGAACAAAATGATTAAAAATTATTCTGACAGCTAAAACGTCATCATTTTGTTCAAGTTCCATGGCTATCGCTATCTGTTTTTGTCTTTTGAGATAATTTTGACATTTTCATATCAAATTTCTGCCGTTTAAAAGCATGCAAAATTTATTTTGTTTAATGATTTAGATGCAGAATTTTATGTTCTAAAACTTTTATTCGAAGATATTTTTCCTAAAATAATTAGGGAAGCAGGAAATCTTAAAAGTTTGATTTTACGGGTTAAATCCCTATTACCCGCAAAGCAATTCAGCACCCTGTATATTATATATGTTAACGGCAATCTGTATAATCCGGCATTGTATACAATGCCTAGGCTACGTATAGAATGCCTAAAACGTCCAGGCAATGTATGAAATATTATTTATTTCACACTTGGCCTAGGCATTGTGTACAATGCCGAATGAGCAGCCGGCAATGTGTTAATATTACTAATGTTATAGGAAGGTACTATAAGTTCCTTTTTTATTAATTATATGACCTGATTATTTTTAACCAAATGAGACTGTTGCTGACCCAAATTATTTAAAGTTAAAGTTTCACTTAAATTTTATTCTGATTTATTTAGTTAAGTTATAGATATGTACTAAGTTCCTTTTTCATGAGTGTTGCAAATTTGCAATGAATATTTTTTTGCTATATAACTCAAAAGTAAGTTTATAATATTAAAAAATACGTTTGAATGTAACAATTCTATTGCAAAAAAGAGAAGTTCTCTAACATTATCATTTAATAAAGTTGATTTTGAGCAATCTTATATTATATGGTGTTTTATTGGTTCGTCATTTTGTATGTAAGTGTAGGGACACATCTGTGACACGCGTGTACTGTATTTTACGAGTGAGTTACGTATGACACACTAGGCTGAACTATCCGCTGTCATATCCTTGGTAATTTTGCGCTACTGAACTTTCCGCCGCCGAACGTTCGGCAGATGTGTCCCTATCCTAAGGAGGTAGGTAATTACATAATACTCATAAATATAGACCAATATCAATTTATTTCACACATTGCCGGTGGACCAGCAGACATTCTATACAATGCCGAGGCATTATATACAATGCTTAGGCAAAGCATATAATAGATATTAATATTCATAATATTTCATACATTGCCTACCGGCTCAAGGCATTCTATACATAGCCTAGGCATTGTATACAATGCCTGTATTATACAGATTGCCGGTAACATATATATTATTTTATTCAACATATGCACGCTTTTGGTGTTTTTTCGTGTCTATACTGCGGATCTTAAATGGCCATTTATTGACTGGTGACATCGTGATCCATTATGAAACGCTTTTCGATGCTATAATGAAAAACATTTGAAAAACCCGTTATATAATGAACCACAATGTACCTCTTTTCGATGGTATAGTGAAATATAGTTATATTATAGCAACGAAGTAAATAAATATTGTTTCAAGGCCAATGCTTTTCTTATGAGATGTACTGCTGTCAGTGAATCTAAGGTGTTTGACATTAATTCAATCAAAGTCTAAAACCATGCATGTGCTGAATAAAAGTATAGTGAACGCGTGTGCTAAATCTTTATGCGTTAGCCGCGATGTTTTCGGAACTCGTAGGTAACTGCTTGCGATGCTCGCCAAAGCTTGTGTGCGCTCGCCTACTACACGTGCTGAAAATGTCGCGCCTGACGCATAAAGATGTATTTAGCATAGTTAGTTACACAATTTTCTCATATCCTGATAAGGGTCTGATATATTTTTTGTTTTTTTTATTTAATCTGCACTAAATTTTCCTATCAGGGACCGTTTTTTAGTAATTCGATTTAAAATGTTAACCATTAAACAATAATCAATAAACAATGAAAATTTCCGTTTTAAATATTGAATTAATCCTAAGTTTTATCTCCTATTTACCACGCCATCTATTTGTTTCTACTTACAATTTTATCTAAATTTATTCTTTGTTATCAATTGAATATGTAAATATCAGTTAAACTGATAAAATCAGAATAACATGGATAAATAGACTTTTAGAGTGTCAGAAAATTAGACCGACAAACTTTAGCAAGTTAATTCAGAGATAATTTAAAAAAAAGTAGGTAGTAGTAAAATTACCGGAAAAAAAAATCGTGCCACCTTGAAAAAATTTAAGGATGAGATTTCTTTTTACTAAAGGCTTGAGGGACATAAGACAAGTCAAAAATCAAAATGGCGTATCCCCACTCCCAGCAAAAGGTGGCCAAATCTTGAAAACATTTTGAAGTCTATTTTTCGCGTTTTCTACTGGTATATCTACTTTTAGATATGTTGAAAATAAAACTTAACACATTTTTGGCCATAGCCGCGATACCCTGTAATTGATATTTCGAACGGTAGAGGACGCCGAAGATACCAAAAATCTGATTTTCTCCATTCTCTATTTTGGGTAGTTATACTGAAATTGATACTGCATGATTGCAAAGAAAATGTTGTAAATGTTTTCTCAACATTTTTTAATATGTGGAAGCTGTCCATTGAAATGTTACATTAGGTTTGCATTTTGTGTAGGACAAGGTTTTTTTCCGTTATAAAGCATATCTTTTTAATTATTCAATTTATGATAAAAAGTATATCTAGTAAAGTGGTAGAGAGTTCGGTTCTAAACAAAAAACCTCTCTACAAATTTTCTGTAAGATGTACCGTTTCGAAGATACAGTGCAAAACCTGTTAGCACTTCTTTTTCAAGATGGCGGCCAAATGGGGTGGCCGCCGACCCCAAAAACTCAATTTTAAACTTACACCGACCCCCCCCCCCTACGCAACAAAAAATGTGGTTGGTACATTTTAGTAGCAGATAACGAAAATGTAGAATTTTGCAGAAAAAGTTGAATATTTTGGCAACGGCCCAACCGAATTTCAAAAATGGCACCATTTTATGTAGGCCTCCAAATGAACAATGAGATGGCCTGAAAATATACCTACTTATAAAAATACAAAACAGTTGTACCATGACTACATTATACACCCGGTATAGCTAAAAATGATTTTAAAGTATAGTGCTCTTATTCCAATCCAACTGTTATTTAAAACTTTTTTTTCTAATGCTTATAATAAATGTGATATCGCCCGGGACATTCTTAGTAACTCACCCTGGTATAAAAGGAAAACAATTAAGGTAAATTTGAAACAAAAGTAATAAATAAATAAAAACAAAGTATAGATAACAAAAATGTATTTGTTGCTATTTCTACTATTTACATGAAAAAGTAAGTATGTACCTACCTACTTAAGAAAAATGTGTAACAACATTATTACTCCTACCTATATACCGTGCGAGTTTTTTCAAAGCGTACATAGACTGTTTCACAATTAAAAATCGTGGTATAGACATTTTTGGTATCTATCTGGTCTGCCTGGAAACTGTACACTAAATAACGCACAGACTTGCCGACAACTATTTCTACTAGAATACAAATTGTACATAAGAACCTTTTCTTCCACGGTGTACATTTTTTATAGAAAAAATATTAAATTAATCTCTAAACTTATAAAATTTATTATCGCAACTCAATAATAATAAATTGTAAATAAAAACATTCGTTTCCATAGTTTCTAACAATATCTATACCACGATTTCAAATTGTGAAACAGCCTATGTACGTTTTGAAAAAACTCGCACGGTATAAATATTTAACAGTTAAATAACCGAAAAAACCTTACTACCATAAAAAAATTTACGGATGAGATTTCTTTTGCCCAAAGGGTTGATGGACATAAGACAAGTCAAAAACCAAAATAGCGTATCCCCACCCCCAGCACAAGGTGAGTCGGTGACCAAATCTTGAAAAAACTTTGAAATCGATTTTTCTCGTTTTATATACTATTATAATTGCATTGGATTTTACAATAGATTACTTAGCTTTTTTAAGTCTGCTAGTAATTCTGAAGTCTACTGTCCATTTTGAGTAAAGCGGTGCTCTGTGGCCGTTAGAGAAACTATCAAACTATTCGCAATATATGTTTCTTTTTAAATAAATAACCGTAGCTGCAGGTATTCTGTACTGCTAATAAATGAGTTATTGTAGATTATTTTAGTATATTGCTGATAATTTGCTGGCTTTGTTATTGGCAATAGGGTACTTCACATGTTCATTCGTATAGCAGACGGCTGGCATAATTTAAATAAAGTTTATTCGTGTTAATAAAATTAAATGAACAATAAATTAATAATTCTATATATAATAAATCAGAGAGCATACTTGCTTTGAGCTATATTTCATTTCGACAATGTTTGGATTTGATTTTTTAGCGGTCAAAGTAGAAAAAATTTACATTGCATAATATTATAGTAATTTGCTCAACTTTTACCTCAGATATTTCAGAAACCATTCACTTTAGCCTGGTTATAATTTTTATACAAAAAATGCTCAAAATAAGATTCTTTTTCTAAATGCGTCGAAAAAAATACAGGGTGTTACTTAAAATAACAAAGTTGTGTTTGCTGGGGGTGGTTGGGGGCGGCGTAACGACTCGACACCTATGTCAAGCTCTGTCCTCCTAGCGATTATTTAACCTCCCGAAGTTTCCAATTTTTAACTCAAAGGGCAAAACGAAATGCGTGGAAAGAATTCAATAATGGAGAAGCGATACTGAAAAATCACCCCTTTAAAGAGGTCTGCTGGCTGTTCGGTTAGAATGGAGCAAGGCCGCAAGGCTGACAATGATATTCGTAAAGTACAGATATTTTTCAACAAATCCATTTAAATTTTATCCGGATGTTTTGTGACAGATGCGAGATGCTAATTAATGACCACTACTTAAGTCAATAATTATAATCGAGTCAGAATTTGCTTAAAATCAAACACGGTTTCGTTTTCCCTAGACTGTCTCCTTTCATTTTTTGTTTAAGTTGCCGGATGTCCTATCACGGTCAAGTTATTGCTATAAACGCTTGTACTATTATTATTTGATCATTTTAATGTAATTTAGAGATTATGTGGACATTCTCAGTTTTAAGTGTATTTAACGATTATCTTTAATTTTTTCAACTTTTTCCGTACAAGCATGTTACCTTAGTATCACGAGATAGATAATTGTAGTATCATGTGAATGGTATCATAATATTTTGTCAAATAGTACTATAAAATTAGAAGAGATTAGTGCGGGGCTTTGCCTGTACAGAAAAACAAGCGAGTAACGTTCAAACACAGAAGATGACATTCGCATAACATGAGCACTTAGCAGTTTTGTGCAGACGAAGTCTCGCTCTGACCTCTTTCAATTTTGATAATACTATAAATTAATTAATTGATGTTAAATTTAAATTTTCAGCTAATGGCAAACTTTCCATAAATTCCATACGAGTTTGATAAAAATTTGTTTTCATTTCAAGTTCTAATACTTCGTTGTTTTCACACAGAGATGTAGGTGCTCTGGCAATATTCAGGTAATGAAGGTCTGAATTCGAACCTTTTCGTCCTTCTATGTCTGGCAATGGGAACCATACAACATTATTTGGAGGATTTGGATCACTAAAAATACGTAAAATATGTAGTAAGTGTTTTAAAATGATTACCGACTATTTTCGATCAAAGGGTATGGTAGAAAATACATAATTACTATAGCATTTTAAACATTTTAATTTAATTTTTTTTTATCGACTTCTATCTCAATATAAATTCAGAATCAGAATATTTTTTTAATGTATTAACCAAGATTAACAAAAACTTTTTTCATTGATAATTTAAAAGAAAAATAAAAATGTTCTGGTAGTATATCAGATAAAAGCAGGTTTATAATTGCAATACTCAACTTACCCGGTTTTGGCAAACTGTGTCCAGAGAGATACTAATTTTCTGCTTACATCCGTATCTTCGTAATCTGATGGCAAATCTGGGAATAGCAGAGGAGACCTAAATAGATATATTAAATCGTCACAATGACTAACACCTGTAACAAATCGAAATATGCTGTGAAAAAACATAACATTTATAAATTTATAATTGGTTTTACGAAAAACGCTTGTAGGTAATTAATTTCGAATATAATATTATGTATTACATTGGTACGAAGAAAACAACTAATATGCTGCCGTACGAATTATTATTGATTGCTGTTTGCATAAAAATTAAAAAAATGGTAACAATTTTAGAAAATTAATTTTGTTAAAATTTGTTTCCTACGCTAGACTCAAAAAAAAAATCGGTCAAGTACGAGTCGGATTCGCGTGGAGAGGGTTCCGTACTATTAAGACTGAGGACTTTCGTTTAGGTTTTCCTGTAAACTATAAGCGAGACCCTATATATTCCTTATTTTCTTCAAACTTTTAGGCTTAGTAGTTTCGGTGATAAAGGAGGGGGGTAGATAATACTCGATATTTGTATATTTTCTTATATTTTAAACTATGCATTTTAAAATTATAAAAAAAATATATTTGTATTTCTCATAACGAGCCCTTTCATTTGATCCGTCAATGATGCACTTGAAAATTATTTTTTTTAATTTTCTAATTTGCCCCCCAAAATTAAGACTTAGAATTTTCGTTTAAGTTTAAACTATGAATGAGGCCCTATATTCCCTATTTTTTCAAAATTTTAGGCTCAGTAGTTTCAGACGTAAAGGGGGGATTGCTCGATTTTCGTATATTTTCTTTACTATCTTTTAAACTAGGTATGCATTTTAAAATCATAAAAAAATATATTTGTATTTCTCATAACGAGCTCTTTCATATGATATGTCACATGATGCATTTGGAAAAATATTTTTTTTTTAATTTTCTTCTTTGTCCCCCAAAATTAACCCTCAAATAGACAGGCAGGGCCGTAGCTAGAGCTGAATTCAAGATAGGGCACTGCAAGTTTAAAGTAGGGCTGAAGCAAAAGACTACAATTGTTTAATTGGATTACCCACCTCATCTGGTGATATCAAATGCCCCCCCCCCCCTAGCTACGGCCCTGTAGACAGGATTTTCGTTTAGGTTTTCCTATAAACTATGCGTGAGGCCCTATATTCCCTATTTTTTTCAAAATTTTAGGCTCAGTAGTTTCTGAGATAAGAAGGGGGGGTGGAGATCGGATGGACGGACAGACAGACAGACAGACAGACAGACAGACAGACACGAGAGGGTTCCGTTTTTTCATTCTGAGATACAGAACCCCAAAAAATTAAAATTTAGTGATATCGATGGTAATTAAAAAAAAAAAATAGCCGCATGTTTTATAAATGTTTTTAAGTATCTATGGAATTTTAAAATTTTGAGTTTAAAAAGTAAAGAGAAAACTGACATTGGCATAAAATCCAAAAATACAAAAATTTACAGTGAAAATGCAAAACAATAAGGAAATTATCAATCAAGTTTTGGTCATTTCTTTTTTAAACTGGTAAGTGTTTTTACTTTCAAACGACCAGAGTCGTATTAGCCCAAGATCCAATGAACTTATTTGGAAAGGAATTTAACAAAAACTGAAACTTCGTAGAATGTTATTTCTACCTTCCCTTATATTATGAAGCTGTTCAAAGTTTTGAAAGCTGTCACTTGACGGCTACAGATGACAATTAAACATTAATTTCAAAAGTGATTTTTTAAAATGACGGCCGATAAATCATTATATAATAATATGATAATTGATAAGTTGTATTTTGACAGACGGCAAAAATGTTTACGTGAGTGAGACAGCCAGCGCGTGCGAGAGAGTGAGAGCATTTATATTAAATCAATATTCACTGAACGGGACCATTGTTATCTCGTGAATTTTAAAAAACACATTTTTTATGCTTAAAATGACGGATATCACTTCTTGCGCACATCGTAAAAGATTCTAACGTTGTCATTTTACTTATATTTGCCAAAAAAATGTAGGCCCGACATTCTTATTAACGATTAATTGGTATCTGTTACTAGGCGTCAAGTGACGGCTTTCAAAACTTTAAATACAGCTTTTGGTGAGAAAGTAACCACTGGCGGCCTGGCAGGTTTTCGATACCTCCATCAGGAAAAGTAGAAATACCATTCTACAAATTCTCCGCTTTTATCAAATTCCTTCCTAAATAGGTTCACTGGCTCTTAAAAATAAAGAACGAAAATCAAAAATTGCGATCCCTATTCTCGAAAACGATTTGAATGATTTTGATCATATTTCATAAATTGGTATATCATTACTGACCCCTTAATATGCCGCCGTTCATTTGTTTCGAAAACGTCCAGAAGGGGTAGTTTACTGATAAACAAAAATCGAAAATTACGATTTTCTCAAAAACACACCGTTCAATGGATCAAAACCAAACTTTAACTTACGGCGTTTAGAGGATTCCTTAGAGGATGTTTTATTATGATCTCCTTACTCCCCTAAGTACTGATAAACAAAAATAGAGAATTGCGATTTTTTCGAAATCGGCTTTATTTATTTTAAAATTGCGATTTTCTTGAAAACGGCTCAAACGATTTCGATCATATTTCATAAATCAGTATGTCATTATTGACCCTACAAAATGACGTTTTCATTTGTTTCGGAAAAATGCATTAAGATAGTAATTTACTGACCAACATAAATGATAAATCCTCTGTCGATGCAGCTCATCGAGAAAGTTAATGCGCTTGAGCCGTACCTTTTATTAATATTACATTAAAAAAGTTGGGTATAATCTGACGGGCACAATCTTGATTATCAACTAACGTTTATTATTTATTTAATTTTTATAGGTAAGTACTAGATTTCTTTGCAACTGATCAAATAGGTCTGACACAATAGTATATTATTGTGTAACTATAAGTGTGCTAAATACATCTTTATACGTCAGACGCGATATTTTCAGCGCAAGTAGTAGGCGAGCACACACGAGCCTTGGCGAGTGTGCATCGCGAGCCGAATACGAGTGCTGATGTTTTAGGACAAGTAGTAGGCGAGCGCACACGAGCCTTGGCGAGTGTGCATCACGAGCCGCATACGAGTGCTGAAAACATCGCGCCTGACGCATAAAGATTTAGCACACGCGTTGCACACTATACTTTATATAACACATGCATGGTTTTAGACTTTTTTGAATTAAAAAAACAGTTACATAATGGTTCATTATGCTATTTAAGGTCCGCAAAACAGATACGAAAAAACACTCAAAGTGTGCATGTGTTATATAAAATATATTTTACTTTCTCGCGATACTAGGTGAGTAGAAAGTATTGTAATTATCGGAAAATTCGACTTCGATATTTTTATAGATTTTGATTCTGTATCACTTCCAGATAACTGAAAAAGAGGTTTAGAAAAAATGTTGTGTGTGTGTATAAATGTATGTGTGTGACCATTGCCTCGTCTAGCGCCGAAACTAATCGACCGATCTTCTTCAAATTTCGTTTCTAGGCTCTATTAGACTCTATATCTAGTAGTTCTTTTTTCATTTTTACCCTACACCCCCATAAATAAAAGTAGTTTACTGATGAACAAAAATAGAAAATTACTGCGAGTTTTTCGAAAATGACTCTAACGATTTTGATCATGTTTCATAAATTGAAATGCCATTAATGACCCTATAGTATGCCGCTATTAATTTGTTTCGGAAAAATCTACAAAGGGTAGTTTACTGATCAACAAAAATCCGCTCAGCGAGAAAGTCTGCGCCTCTGCGGTGGATCTGTACTATTTATTTTATTCATCATTATAGTATATTTGCCTATATTATAGTCGAAGCATTTTAGGTAAAATAACTTTGAAACTTAAAAAAAAAAAAATATGTAAAACTGAATATTTGTTTAGTGACCTTACTGATCGTAGGGAACAACATATTAAAATTCTCGGGAATTTTCATGTCAGCGTTCTATATTCCCAGGGCTTAGTTCTTGAATTTTTGACGAACTTTTACCAAAACCCAGAAATAAATAATTATTTATATCTCTAAATTAGTGCAAAATTTTTTATGCAGTGTAGGCAACAACATATTAAAAGTCCCTAGGGTATCCTATTCCCCCTTCATTTCCTTTTTTGTGTCTAGTTTCCGAACGGTTAATCGCACAATAAAAGTGAATATAGATAAAAATATTTGCCAATAAATTTAAAACAAAAAAGTCCTAGTCATGATTCAGTCTTTCCTTAATTTGAAATTTGAAGGATAAATTCATGGCCGATTGTAGACTGGGACTGAAACCCAAACCTTCCAATTTTAAACCTAACGTACAGTATCACTACAACCACGCTTGTCGGTCATGCCTGGAATGTTAATATAGAGTACAAGTTCTATGGAGACATAGTCTAATTGTCACTCTAATGGATAGGCATTTAAATCCCAAACCATTTGTCGATTAAATTATACGGTCCAGTGCCGGTTTATGAACTTGTGCGCCCTTAGGCACTATGTTTTTTGCCTCCCCCCCCTATAAAATAAAAAATATTCATAGCAATAATTTAGGTTTTTCGGTATTACTATTTTTTGGAGCTCCTCAAAGCATGCCTAGAGTGCCTAATGGGTAAACCGGCACTATGTTCATACACCGAAACACAGTAAACTAGCGCGCGCAGATGACGTCATTTTGCTAATGAGCAACTAGGTACTTTGACCGGCCTCAGTCCCCAATGTAATTTTCTACAAGTAGTAAGTACAAACCAAACTTGATTTTCATAGTTATAGCGACTAGCTACCCTACCATAAAGGCTCCCACAGACCATCGTGGCAGTGGGACGAGAGCGAAGCGGGATCAAATTATATGGCAGGTTATGTTAGCAATTAGCATTTACATTCAAGCGATATCCCGCCATATATTTTCATCCTGCACCGCTTCCGCAGTCCACAGTCCCGCATTGCATTGGTATGTGGAAGCCGTTAAGCAACGTAACACACATAGAAATTAGTATTGTTTTTTTTTCAATATAAGTTTTTGACTTACCGAAATAGCGATCTGAGTTCGCGAATATTCTAGACCAACTATAGAAACCTCTGTATTCCATGTGATAGAAATATATCGGTTTGTGTCCAGCTTGGGCATGAAGCAAGGCACTCTGATAAATTCCATATATGAACGATCTGTCACTGTATAACTGTAAAATCAGTGATCTGATGAACATTTATTTTTTATTTTAAAATCTAGCTTATAAAAATGTAGTGTGTAGTCATTGTACAGGCCAAATTTCAGAAGTGAATTCCACTCAAGAAAAATTGTTTTTAGAGAATGTGAAACATTTTTGGATTAAACTCATCGTATACTAATTTGTATTGTTTTGATTTTGCATAGGGTACAATAGTTTTGTTTGTCATCTTCGAGAACCCAAATATCACACACAATTAGACTGCTATTGTTAAGTTAAAGAAACATACATTTACAAATCCAGCATTGTTATCCTGGTTTATGACATGTTGAGGTCCCAGGTAAAAGTCTGCCATTCTTTTCCAAAGCGCCTTTGGTTCGTTAGTTGTATCACTTAAAGAGATCGCCAATAACATAGGCGCGAGTTCATCAAAACGCGAATTGAGATCTTCTCGTTCTGTATCATTTGTTATAATCGCTAATAAAAAGAAATACGGATTACTCAATAACCATATTTTATGAACACATGTCGCAATAAAATTTTTGAATGACATGTGTTTTTACTTTCTCATATACATTATACGGAAGTCTTCTCTTGTCACGTGTGCAAAAATTCGATTTTGAGTTTTTAGTGAATTTACACGTTTACAAATTCTCTAAACAAAAAAGTGGGTTTAAAAAATGTCTGTCTGTTTATCTGTCATCTGTGTCTGTGGTCCCTGGTCACAGTCACACACATAGAGTCCAAAACCCTGCATTGCATCTCAAAGAAGTATACCAGCGTACATAGACGCAGTCCTACATCAAAATGTCTCAGAATGATTCTAAAAAGGATGAAATAATTTGTCCTTTCATTTTACAGTCACCTTCTCTACTTAATGTCAACTGACGTCGATACAAATAAACCACTATTTATAACTTGAGAAAAAAATACGCTAACTCCTAATTCATTGTTTCCTAATCTGAGGTCCGCGGACCCCTAGGGGTCCGCGAGCATATGTTTGGTGGTCCGCGGTCCCATACGCATCTATCTTACTTAGAGCATTAACAAAAATAAATAAATTACCTACGCCAAACATCTCGTAATTATTAATTGCAAAAAAGCAGCACCAACCTTCTCATTAATGTTTTTCTACGAAAAAGTTTGTTTTTTGTTTTTTAATTTAATGAAGGAATACTAAAATATAATATTGTCCGAAAATTGCACCTTTTTTCACTCAGGGGTCCTTGGCATTATGCTTGATTTCCTTGGGGGTCCGCGGCTGAAAAAGATTAGGAACCGCTGTGACCTAATTGAATCATAGGTAGGAAAGGTGATTATAAAACGAAGTGAAAAATTATTTTGTTCTTCTTAGAGGCTTTCGCCGCATTCCGATTCCTTTTTTGAAGTCGTTTCAATTGTTTTTCAAATTATTGTTTCCATGTGACATCATGTCATTATTTATAGGTGTTTTATAAGAATCGATCATGTGCCAAAAGCTTAGAGTGTAGTGAATTGATGACTTTATAAATGTAACTCGGGTAATAAAATCATCGCTCAATATAATGTCCATATTTGATTGATTCGAAAGATTTTATACCCTTGTTTATTTAGACTTACGTCCGGCTCTGATGACCCCCTCCTGCGGTACCACTCCCACCATCCATGGAACTCGATTCGCTATCTTCCCGTTGCGTATTAAATCGAGGGGATCGGCTGTGATAAAAGGTTCATTGTTCTTTTGTGTCTTATTTTCAACAACAGGAACAAATACGGTTAGTGGGTCTATCGACCAAAACTGGAAAAATAATGTTATTTTTTTTTAATGTGTTCTTGTGTGCATCTCTATTGTGATTATAGTCTATTTCATGAAGCAATACAGCAATAAAACTGCTTGAACAGCATATGATTCGTCACTCAATACAGCAGACGACAGTGTAGGAATGTACTAAAACATTTTCAATTTGAATTTTGAGTGCATTTATATGAGAAAGAAAATAAATGTCCCAAAATATAATACAAAAAGAAAAATAAAGTATAGGACTATTAGGTACAACACAAAAAGAAACCAAAGTCAAAACACCATAACCTTAAAAATGAAATTATGAAACGAAATGTAATAATCATCAGCATCTGAATCTGCGGACTTTCAAACAACCAATCAGAGTTTGTTCATCCCTAGTCAAACAGTAGCTGCAAGTAACAGAGCATGTACTGTTCACGTGATATCTGTTGGTGGGAAAGACTATAATTATTGTCTATTAAAGGTGACGTACACCCACTGAGGTAAAAGCTATAGAGGCACATACCATATGCAACTGCTTATACAAAATTGAAGCTAGGTTTGACGTCACAGGGCCGAGTAAACATGGCGGCCAAACACGGGTTGAATTGGGAATATTATTCTCTTCTTCTTCTCAAATATGAAAATGAGGGCCGACTTACAATGGCAACTGGCTTCACTTTTAAATGCTTATAAGTAATTCCTCTGTAGCTTTTAGCTCAGTGCGTACACCATAGTGGCGGATTTTCTAATAAGCCGAGTTGACCCGGGTCTAGGGCGGTAGATTTGGGGGATCACACCACAAAATGTGCAAGATGTAAAATAATTTGCTTAATAATATTTTGTCTAGAAATTGGAAATTAAATTTTTTAAATCATATACCTACAAGTAGGTACACCGTTTTAAATTGTGAAAGTTAAACATACTTTGAAATTATCCCCAGTTTGAGTGATATTGTAAGCATCGACTGTTCGAAGGCATTCAATCAATTTGTCTGTGTCGACATCGGAAGGGCAGCCAACAAAACCAGCTTGAAGTCGAGCGATTGCCTTAGCATCTACCAACGGTCGGGCCCACAAGTTGAGAGTACTTCCGCTTTGCGTAATGGCACGATGGAACAGACCTTAAACAAAGATTAAAATTGTGGACTTTTATTTGATACAGCAAATCAGTAAAAAGTTATAGTAAAAATATATGAGCACTGTGGTTGGAATAAAAACAAAAATAAAGATAGTTACTTCTTACCACAACAGTTTTATTGATGGATGTACATTTCGAAAGCTATGCTTTCATCAATATACCCGACAATAAATTGTATAGTGTTTGCTGAAGATGAAAGCATAGCTTTCGAAATGTACATCCATCAATAAAACTGTTTTGGTAAGAAGTAACTATCTTTATTTTTGTGTTTAAAAAGTACGGGCTTAGTTTCAGTTGCACCGCATTTACTTTGAATCACACTTAAATTCTCTTTTTTAAAAGCAGTGAAATGTGAAAAACTTCAGAAACTTAAAATAAGGTCCTTATTCTAAGTTTTTGCAGACTTATGATACTGACCTTTACTTTGCTCACTTAAAATGTGATAATGAACCGACGCAGAACCAGCACTTTGACCAAATATGGTCACAGTATTTGGGTCACCGCCGAATACAGCGATATTACGCTGAACCCACTGTAATGCGGCATTTTGATCTTTCAGGGCCCAATTTCCACTAGCAGCGTCATCTTCCGTGCTGAGAAAACCTTGAAAAATTATAAATTTATTTTATTCTGTCCTATAATTAAAAAAACTGGGTATGTCTCTAATGCGGGTACAGTCAGATGATGTGAATACCGTTAAACACAAATAACTGTATTAATACATCCACTTTTATTTATTAACCGACTTCTCTTATAAAAACAAATGTTCGTAAAATAATAGCAAATAAAACAAGCCGTGAGGTGGGTCGTTTATTAGGACTAAAGTGCGACCCTTGAGGTCCACACGACGAACTTCCCAGTTTGATAAATATTTAATAATAATAATTAAATTAGATATTACACAGAAAAGTAATCCTTTCAATCATTAAAACATCAATAATTTAAAAAAAAAAAAAAAAAAAAAAAAAAAAACGGCTGAACCGATTTTTATAAAATTTATGTCTGATCAAAATGACGTTAACACGCCTCGATTGACACCCTTACGAAGTCGATATAATTTTTCATTCGCGAGATATTGTGTAAAATCTACTTTTTTGGAGGTTATTTGGTTAAGAAAAAAGAACGGCTGAACCTATTTTGAAAAAATTTCTTTCAGATCATATTTACGTTAATACGCGTCGATTGGCACCCTAACGTAGTCGATATCATTTTTCGTTCTCGAGATTTCGTCTTTGAAAGAAATGTACACATACGTACGTACGTACGTACACACACACACACACACACACACAGACATCTTTCTAAAAGTAGTGTAAAAATAGTGTAGTGACCTTGAAACATAAAATTTTTTTATCCTTTTTGATTTCGATTTTCGGACCCATTACAATAACTTCCAGTGGGAAGTTAATAAATGTAATTTTATTTTTTTGTATAATATGTATTTTAAATTGTTATCCAATACCTATATATTTCCATTATTATAAAAATAAATATTAAAAGTCATCGGATTCGAACCTGGGCTTGACGTTTGTATAACTGTCGGTAGACAAATACTTTACCACACAGTCACCTGGATTGTCTCAACAAAACCTTAACAGAGAATACATATTGTGTTTGGTTTTACATGACAACTACTTCCTGAAGTTCCTTCTATTTCCGTAACATCTAATATTTCTCAAATGCTACCGCAGTATGAGATATTACCAGTCATTCACGTTAAAATCAGTTATAATTTTGTTATTATATTTATATGCTAAAGTTTTTTTTGAAATTTTTAGTTCTATCAACTTTTCAGAATAATTTTTTTTACGATTTGCCACTCCTTGAAAACTTATACACCCCCTTCGAAGGGGAAAAATTTAAAGTCGTATTTCTTAACTATCATACTACAACTTTAGTAAAAAAAATGTAGTTCAACATTTGTTTCTAAGCAGAATATTTTTGCGACTCGACTACAGGTTGGGGGGACGTGCATGGTGGACTATTTTTGAACAGAAAAAATAAATATCTGGCTTGATGACAAGTTTTATCGAAAAATGCTAAGAACAAAAATATAGATAATCGTATGGCAAATATTTTTTATGACAATGTGGTTAGTTTTTGAGATAACTGCGAAAAATGATATTTCGGACGCCATTTTCCAATCTAATCTAACTGATTAAATGATTGCACTATTCGTGATAAAACACAAAATTTATTTTTGTGAATTACCATCTCGTGATAGCGTGTAGGCTATATCGTCTACTTACCTAATGCGCCTAAACGGTAATTGATCGTGACTAAAACGACATCTTCGTCCATGAAATACTCGGGCCCATTTTCCACACTCGATCCTGATCCAGTAAACCAACCTCCTCCGTGAATGTAAACCATCACTGGTTTTCTCACGTATGGATCATTGATCTAACAGTAAATATCAAGTGAAAAAAATGTTTTATTCAATTTTTCCACACGCTGCAGCGTCAATATTGCATAGGCGCCCGCAGGGGGGACGGAAGGGGGCAACGCCCCGCCCCTGGAATTTCGGAGCGATATCATGATATGAAGATCAGACTCAACAAATTCATTTTTGCGGAAGTACATTTTCTGATCAATTTGATGCTAATTTATAAATTGAAATATCATCGCACATCTCAGTTATATTATGCAATGGTGGTGGTTGTGTTTGCTTGTAAAATAAATATATTTTCTTAAAATTACAAATGTCCACTTACAACCATATCTTTCTTACATAACTACATTAGCTCTATACTCTTACGACTTAAGGTCGATTTATATTATCGGGTCAGACACGGCGCGGGAACGTAGCGTTTCCGGCATTTACATGCATATCAAATACGAGTGTTGGTACGTGTCTGAACGAACGGGAAACGCTAAGTATAAATATTCGTATTTGAAATCCATGTAAAAATGTTTGTCTTGCCGGATACGCTACGTTCCCGCAGCGTGTCTGCCCGGATAATATAAATCGATCTTTACACTGTACTCGTTAGTTTTGTCTTTTTCATTTAGCTTAAATCTTTGTCAATGAAGGGTTCTAATCTAATCTTGATATAACGTTTAATGTTTTTCTTTTTTTGTTTGAAAATGAGTTATCTGAAAATGACACAATGGATCTTCAAATGAATTAAATTATAGTCAAATTTGTAATATTTCCTATGAAACTTCAAATCAACATTTCTTAAAAATTAACAAAAAATGTCGAAGTTGCTGGTAAAGGTTTACATGTTCAGATAGTCTAAAATACACTCTTAGACCACATAATTTTAAAAAAAATTCCAAAGGAAATCCTCCGGATTTCTCTTTCTTTTTGGGGGGTATTCCATAATTTCTTACCCCTTAACCCTCGCGGTGTCTCGTCGTCTCGCCTCCCTCTAGAAAATTTCTGCGGGCGCCTATGCAATATTATTGTAAAAAATTAACTGTTAAGTAGTTAATGAAACAATTGGTAATTATTCATTTATTGATGACGACATTTCACGACATAAATTGTCGATAACAGTAAACGCAGAGTATACATGGTGAGGTCATTCTGCTCAAAAGAATTTAAAGGATTTGGTATTAAATACTGTAGGTATATCTTAAAATGTGCAACGATCGACCATGATTAGAACATGCATTCTAGTGCTGAGGCATAACAAAGTCCAAAACATTTGTTCACTTTTGTATAAAAACATGAAATTTGGCATGATGAACGGACATACAGCAAGGCTCATTTTAAGATATTGGACCACTTTTAAATTTATCCAGAAGACCTCAAAATCCAAGAGTGCGACCAGAATGTGAATTTTTTCCAAATGTAATAGATCGATTTGATCGGTTTTTAATGACGTACTACGTACCGCATGATCATAAAATATGTACGCGCGTCTGTGGCGGGCTTAATAGATACAACAATTACTTTGATATTGTGATAAGTGAGTGAATAATTAAGAGTTCAGACGTTTTTGTTAGTTGAATTGACGTACATTGTGCGTGTAAACATTGAGGAACAGACAGTCCTCTTGACCTTGAACGACGCTTCCAGCGACGAGATAGTTTTTTTGCACGCATTCACTTCGATCATTGAGGGCGTAATAAATGCCATCCCATGGCTCAGGTAGTTGCGGAGCCTGAAATCAAAATAGATTTGGCAATAAAACAATGTTTGTACACCAATTGGTAATCACTCTACTTTGAATTGCTGAATAATAGCGTGTAACTATACTAGTTTGGATTGCTATCCCTGTAGCAAGATCCCTGTACAGTGTACAGTTGTGTGACTACATAAAAACCGATTACCTACTTTATTTAGGTTAATAAACTTAGTCATTTGCACTCTATAGGTATATGGGTATCAAAGATTTTATAGTTGAAGATCAGCTGTTGTTCCATACGTCGGAACGTCCGCGTCGTACTATTAAAACTATATTCAGCTACTTTATTAATTTGAATGGAAAAGTCTCTTTCCGATCCAATAAATTTTTTGCTCAATTTATAGGGTGACGTTTCGACAATATAAGACATAAAATATTAATTTTATTATATTCAGCTATATTTTGCATTAGTTTAAAGTGGTTTTCTGTATTAAATAGTTTTTCGTTTTGTTTCAATATAGTATTCTAAAATTAGCCATATTTTTTCTTTTCACAATTATTTGAGAACTAAAATACAAATAGTTCAGTAAAGGTATACAAATTTCGTTGCGAAATGAGATCGCAAAATAGTTAAACGATTAAAAACTGTGACTAAGAAACAGAAAACGTGGCTCTAATACGTTTGTACTTCATCGAACACACACGATCAAAATTGCGTTCGATTTAGTCATATACAGGGGAGTTCGACAACCCGTATCAGTCCTTTTTTTCGAAAACGGTTAGTCGTAGAGAGTTGTGTCAAAAATTAGTATTATAAAAGCCCAAATAAAGAATCGAATGGTGATAATTTTTTTTTCCGGGAAGGTCGGCTTCGCTATTAGTTTGCTCCAGAATGTCCAGAACTCCGGAATTATAAATGTAACGATAGGTCAAAAGTGGTATTGTTGAAAAGATCTTTAAAAAATTAGCAAGTTTTGTACGGATTTTTTTTTATTACTGCCACCCCTGTTAAGTAATATTTGTTTGAATTTACTAAATTAAAATGTCATAATTACGAACTTTTTAAAAGTCCGCATTTAAAATCTAGTTTCCTATCTATCGATCATTAAACACTGAAGAAATAAACTCACAGTATAACCAGAAGAGCTTAGTGGTATGTATTAAAGAGTAAATGGAAGACATTTTGAACACTTGTGACAATGTCTAAGGTTGCTAGATTTTTAATGCCGACTTCGATCGTTATTATGAAATTTTGATTTAATAATTTCAAACGAATGTTACTTAACAGAGGTGGCAGTAATTAAATAATTTTTCCTACAAAACTTGCCTATTTTTTAAAGAGCTTTTCAACAGCACCACTTTCAACCTATCGTGCTTTCTAAAATTCCGGAGTTTTGAACATACTATAATAATTTATATTTATACTTATAGAAATTTACAGGGGTGGCAGTAATTAAAAAAAATTTCCTACAAAACTTGCTTATTTTTTAAAGATCTTTTCAACAATACCACTTTCGACCTATCGTTACATTTATAATTCCGGAGTTCTGGACATTCTGGAGCAAACTAATAGGGAAGTCGACCTTCCCGGAAAAATAATTATCATCATTCCATTCTTTATTAGGGCTTTTATAATACAAATTTTTGAAACAACTCTCTACGACTAACCGTTTTCGAAAAAAACGACTGATACGGGTGGTCGAACTCACCCTGTATACAACGGAATCGTACTGCGGCGTTTGATCGTGAGTGGCGGGCTAAAGAGGCTTCAGGCACTGTACAGGGAAGGGACTAGCCGACTGTTGACAAGCGGTGTATTAGAGATCAGTGGATATAACAGGCGCAATAATTGCTACATAAATTCTTTACAGGTGTATTTGAGGACATTTAGAAAATTTTATTCGCTTATCTAGTACCTATTGACATATTATATACGTATATTTTTTCGTTTTACATTCTTATAAATGAAAGAAAAACGATAAAATACTAGGTTACTGTATTACCTTAAACCTGAGTTCCCCAATCGGTGGTTTAGCGTACGGAATTCCCCTAAAAGCATAGAAAGGTATTTGACCTCGAGACAGCATGACGTTGCCTTGAAGTTGGCCTTGTTCGACCTTGACGAGTACATCCGCCGGCAGCGACGTCACGGAGGTCGTATGAGTGAGAAGCGTTGTCGCAGTATGAATTAGTAGTATTGCTTGAAGGCAACATTGCACTTTGTTCTTCAATACCGCCATTAAACTACCTAAAAACAAAAACAAACGTTTTTCAAACTTTCATTTTATTTTAGAGTTGGGTTTCGAGCTTTGGAAAGTATTTTCTGATATTTATTTTGACAAGGAATAAGTATGCTTTATAAATCTGTAAATGTGCTATAAAGCTCGATGGTGAATAATCGTTGATTGTTCTTTTGGTGATCACTAAACACCTAATTTGAATATTATGAAATATTAGAAATACCTTGTATTATGTCCGTCTTGTGACTTCTTGTGAATTTACACTACGCGTTTCAGCAACGAGTTGCCATCTTCAGGTGTGGTTAATTATTTTTTAAAAAACACACATTGAGTATTCGTAACACTATATATTATTATGATGCTAAGCACTGTGTATTATGTCGTGGTTTGTCAAATTTGTGAAGTACTTCACAAACCACGACATAATACACAGTGCATAGCATCATACTATTATATAGTGTTACGAATACTCAATGTGTGTTTTTTTTTAAATAATTAACCACACCTAAAGATGGCAACTCGTTGCTGAAACGCGTAGTGTAAATTCACAAGAAGTCATATAGTGATTTGGAGACCCAACACTCTAAAATATATATCTAATTTGAGATTTTCAACTTTTCACAAAAAACATCTTTGTTAGTTATTATAATAGCATTACATGTGTTTATTTTTTTTTTATCAGATCACATAAATTACAAAGCAGGTCATAAATTTTGTTCTCTCAGTTATTTGAATTTTTTAAATCTGTAGGTTTACAGCTTTATGTTCTATACTTACTATTATTGTTAGTTTAGTATTTATATTGTATTACTGTGCGATAAGGTTAGTTTGATCCTGAAAAGGACCTAATCAAGGTCGAAAGCTCGATTATAGTTTTATATATTAAAGTTATGGTATTTGTAAACTCTGAATAATGAGACTCATTTGGGGCTTGAGAATGGCGGAGCGTGTAGCAATGCTGTTGTTTATACATGGCGTTGCTATGGTTCCTCTATTACAAGTCCCCAGTTCCCGGGTTCAGCCCAAGAGATGGTAAAAGAGTCAATTGGATTTTCAATTTATTATTAAAAAAATGGATGCGTGTACTTTGTACGCGCGTTAGAAGTTATACTTCTTTGGCGTGATTGAGAACTAATTTTTAATTTGCATGTAAATAATTTTTTGAAATATAAAATAATAAAAGGACTGGAGCCAGGAGTGGAGTGAATTTATTTATATTTGTTTATATGGTAACTATGGAAATCATTAATGCTGCAACTTCATCATGTTACTTCCGACTAGTTTCACGGTGTTAAATCGTAAAAATTCACTCTCATCATTTTTTCATAACGCGCCAAAAGAAGTATAACTTCAATAAATAAAGATGAATTGAAAATATTAATTGGTGCTAGGCCCAAATAATCTTAGCTGTTGGTGGTCTTTAAAACACACAAAGAGACTCATTTGGATCAAGACCGTTTCGTATAAGACCATAGGGGTTCAACTTAAATATACTTAAGTTATACATAAAAAGTAATGAAAACTCGTATCTATTTTTTGTTATTATGTGATTGTTTCAGATAAACATCCTACAAAAACCGATTTCAATGCAACAGATTTTGAGAAAGATTTCGCTCTTGTGTCCTTTTGTTGTTTCGAAAATATTCTCGAAATCCGTTAGTCGGCCGATTACCAAATATCATTCACAATGGAAAAGATATACTAAAGAAGGCATTCTGTTAATGACTGCGGTATTGCACGAAGAAACAGAAATCCATAACTTTAATGAATATTGGAAGCAGGTATCATTTTTTTTATGTAACATTTGCGTAACAATTTTATTAAAAAAATCTTTCTGCTTACTTCCACTTGCGAATTTCCATAAGAAATATAAAACCATCTAAATTTCCATGACGACGGTTAAATTTAATATAGGTCCACATTTTTTCGATGTTTTACCCATAGATAAGAGAATTAGATAGTTTTACCTCAAAATGAAAAAAAAATAAAAAAATAAACGGAACGCTTATAGGATCACTTTGTTGACCGTCTGTCTGTTTATTCGTCAAGAGCCTTTTTCTCAGGAACGGCTGGTATCAACTTGAAATTAATATCAAATACTAAGGTCTACAACCTCACAGTCCTGTAAAAAATTCAAGCTCCTAACTCAGTATAGTAAAAAGTTAAAAAAAATTAAGTATTTTGTGAAAACTACGACCGTGATCAAAACCTACAGGGTACTTCCCGTTGACTTGTAATCTTGAAATTTGGAACGAAGGAAGATCTCATAGCACAAGTAAAGAGGAAAAAATCCAAAAATCGTTAATTTCTTATTCTATTTATTCAGCTATCATAAACAAATTCTGATCAGATATAAATGAACTTACATACCTAATACGATAGCTATGCTTTTGCTGTTTGCAGTTTTTGTAATTCAAAGGAAAATAATATGCTCGATGGTATGGAACCCTCGGCGCGTGAGCCTAGCTCGCCCTTGTTTGTTTTTTTTTATTGAATACTAAATAAACTAACAAACGCACCTTACAAATTATATATTATAATTGAACGGAACTTCTTTGGCTTTCAATTAGTGACACCTCAAACACCGTTATATCTTTGTTTTTACAAAGTTATAGCGATTCTGCTTGTGTCATAAAAAGCATTGTATGAGTAAGTCGAAATAGTTCAAAACACAGATCTTATGTTCAAAAGATCACTTTGGAGATAGACATAAAATTATTTACTAGGTATAGTTTCAACTTCTTTTTTTCAATCAGCCTATCTGAAAAAATGACAGAGTAATTATAATTTCAGGCTTCATTTGTAAATGTTCAGGCAACTATTGGTTTATTGGAAATAGCTCTTCAACAAATAACAGCAGTTGCCTCTAAATATGGAGAAGCCACACACAGCCTCAAAATGTTAATGGAAAAAATAAATCTACAAAATAATTATACAGAAGAAACTAATGACGAATTAATTGTAGCACGTAACAATGTACGAACTTTTTTTAAGACCACCAACTGCTAACTATATCTAGGTCTGGTACAATCTGTATACTTATTCAATTTATTATTGTTTTCAATAACAATTTGAAAATTTAACTTATATTTTTATCACCTCGCAGATAATAACCCAAAAACTAAAAATTAACAGACGAACCAAGGTAACGCCATAATATAAACAACGATGTACAACAATCTCGGTTATTGTCAAACTGCGATTCACATTTTCGTTATCTGTCTGTCCGCTTATTACCAATTTAAAAAATTCTTTCACTTTTTAAAGTCCTACTTCTTCCCAACTAACATAGACTAATTATAATTCGTAATTCGTATTATTACGCTACAAAAACGGGGTAGATATGTGCAGTGAATGAAAATTTAAATTAATTCGAGGATCGCGCGCGTGATTCCTGTTTAGGAATAAATCAGTTATTTAAGACACCATGATTTTTATAAAAATCTTTATTATTTTCGCAACAATATTATTCTTTAGTAGTAAAACAATCTGGATGTCAGAAACCATAGTTTGAAGTTATTACGACTATTGTAAGCTACTCTAAGGGCCGTATTCATAGTCAAGTCTTATATTTAAGATCATCTTAAGCACAGTCTTAAGATGGCGTTTAGATTCAAGCGCACGGAATTCGCCGGCCAAGTTCTCGCAACAAGCAAAACCGACCTCGCGCGACTGTGCAATATTTACACGAACAATTTCGAGCCCTTTTCGACCCCTCTCTATCTCCGAGGTTAGTTGCGTTACTGAAGTTTTTCAGGTTACCAAAAAGAAGCAGTAGGTATTCCAAATTTCATACGTCTAGGTGGAATGGTTTCCAAGATACAAATTACAAATGTCCCAAAATCAGAATTTTTGGCATTCACTGACTGATTGACAGATCATCAAAAATCTAGGGTACTTCCAATCGAGCTAAAGCTTTGAAATTTAAAACATAGATACAGAGTATCATAGTGATGATAATTATAGACCAAGAGGCGGGCGTTAATATATGAAGCTCATTTGTGACAGGATGAAATTTTCAGGGAAGGTAGTATTTATTATGACAAAGAAAAAGCGCTAGGGTTGCCTAGTCAAATCCTGGTGCGACGGCCGGGATAAGCCACTTCCGGTGCAAAATGTCAATTTTTATATGTATATGTATATATGTATAAATTCAAACAGCTCAAAATTACAAAGTGGCCCTTAGTCCAGCATGGTAACCATAGTTTTTAAGAAAATGACATTTCGAAAATTATAAATTGTTAATAACTGCTCAAAATTGGATAAAATATAATAGTTAAATCCTGTATCACGGAAAAGAAAAGTTATACATTTTGTAAAGTAGTATCAGTATATGCAAAAATTTAAATTTTTGATGTGAAACATCTTTAGGTACCGGTGTAAAGTCGTTTGAATGGAACGTCGCCAAATGTCATTTGTTATTGCATTTTGAAACTACGTGGTCAATAATTATAGTTTTTTTACTAACATTATCAGCGGTAATGTGTCATGCATCGTTTTTTTTTTTTTTTTTTTTATTAAAAAAACAGATAGATTATTATGTATTGTTTTTTTTCTTATTGAAAAATTATTAATGTGATATTTTTTAGCACCTTACCTATATTAAAAATGTTAAAAATTCAATTTTCAACAAAAAATATCTCGCATTATTTTCTAATTTAACTAGCATAAAGAGATACCTTTATTAAAAAAAATATATATAATTTTTATTTCATGATTTTCTTGACTTTTTTTCAAAGCAACTACCTTAAACTACGTTTTGTTTAAAAATGTTACATATTATTGTAAAAAAAAAAATAAATATTTTAATAGCACGTTAATATAAGTATGCTTAGAATAAGTAATTTAATAATAATTCATAAAATGTTATTGCCTTTGTTCGGAACATTTTTGAATAGTTTAATGTATAGTAAACTATATTGAAACTCATGTCGATCACTCACGTATGTAATATAATAAAATTAAAAAACCGGTTGATTTGTGAATCAGAATTGTCAATAATTGGCAATGTTTGCCTTCTTCAGGCCTAAAATTACATAATTTTAATAATGTAATTTTAGGCTTGAAGAAGGCGACAAAATAGTTGCTGAAAAGTTGCCATAATAAAGATTGACAATTAGGAAGTTTCCATTGGACGAAAATACTAATTATGATACTGTCACATCATTATAATAAAGATAACTTTAAAAATTCTGAAAGAATTATTTTGATATCTTTAATTTCAACGGAGATATTCAATTTCTTGTACGTGGGGTCGCAAACGAAACTGATTTTTGAATATGACGTCACGCGGTACAAGTTTGCTGTTTTTTAGCTTTGTGAGTAATTAGAACCGAAGTTACTTAGTAACTATTTTGTTGTAATACAGACTTTTCTATTTATATTAAATTAAAATTGACTGTCAAAAATTTAAATATGTCAATATTTTCCGTCATCAACTGGTTTGTTTTTAGTGTTTCCATAACATTTTACAAGTTTATAGAAAGAGATTTATCGGAAGTTACCATGTTAAATTACCACACATATAAACTGAAAATAACTCTTAAAAATATCGTGCCGCGTGACGTCACCCGGACTGAAAACGGAATTTCTTGGAGAATTGTCAATTCAAAGATTGAAGTAGCATAACTTTGTTGTTTTTAAAGATATTTAAAAAATTCTTCCGTCATTAATTTTATAATTTTTAGAACTATGATTTAGACCAAACAAATAAAAAAGGGAAACTTCCTAATTCTGACTCACAAATCAATCGGTTTTTTCTTTTATTATAGTAAATTATTATTATTTTCCATTTTTTCATTATAGTTATTTTGGTTTTATATTCGCTTAGTTTACTTTATACCTGCGTCTGATTAAGTTGAATTTCAAGAAAAAATATTAATCGAGGTTCAGTAAAGTCAAATGCTTCAATTAGTTTTTAGTGTCAAACCAAATTTAAAATCACAAACAAAAATCAACCTTTTTTCTCTTTTCGAAACAAACTCCAAACTACCTTTTTAAAACTTTTATTACAGGTTACTACGACCTTCAAGTAAGTAATTTATACTAATTTATATAAGAGGTGCACGTTGAATTACGTTGAAAAATAAAAATAAGAAATTGCTACCCTAAAATACATAAATTCTTGGGAAAATTGTCAATACCAGATTCAGGCAATTCCTGCGTAATTATACGAATATGAGTTAGAAACCAAATGCGTTGAAAACATAAAGTTATAAATAACTAGACATACGTATGAATGTTTGCCAAACACAAGGCCGATAACTCATTTCAGAACGGTTACAATATATAAGTATACATATATACATAATGTTATTTGACAGCTTTAAAAATGTCAAAAAAACAAATATAATTTATAAGTTTTCAATGTGTTACCCAAAATTTCCTTAGGCAACCCTATGTATTTCAATACAGCTCTTCGAGATCTACAATATGGCGTCAATTGTATGCTGTCATATAATGACGAAAGATAATTATGAGCTAATGAAATATGTGTATTTTGCACCGGAAGTGAGCTCCTCCCGGCCTTCGCACCAGGATTTGACGAGGCAACCCTAGCACTTATTCTTTGTCATACTAGATTCTACCGTCCCTGAAAATTTCATCCTGTCACAAATGAGCTATATAAATTTACGCCTGCCTCTCGACCTATTACTAGAAAAATCGAAAATAAATGAAAATCCAACATGGCGGATTCTGATACGAAATAAAAAATCTAGGGCACTTCCAATCGAGCTAAAGCTTTGAAGAATGAATAGCCAACATGGCGGATTAAAAATCCAACATGGCGGATTCTGGCACGAAATAAAATCTAGGGTACTTCCAATATCATTGAAATTTGGAACATAGATAGTGTTTAAGGTGATAATTATGAGAAAAATAAATCCAATATGACGGATTCTGACACGAAATAGCGAGTTCTGCATTGTTTGGAAAGTTACGGAGTACAGGCCGGTGTATATACTAGTGGGATGGCATGGGATAGTGGAATTATTTACTAATATATAACTGAACAAGAAGTTATGAAATCCCACCAAAAACTTTCATATAAAAAACAGGCCAAGTTCTCGTCAGGACTGTGTTTTGTTATCTAAAAAAAACTGAAATATAGAAATTATGCCACGTTCCTTGCCTACATCTTATTAGTGGTGTTTTGATAAGCACAGAAAAATATTGTGTGAATTAATAAATTTTCATGCTGTCATCTCTGTGACTTTAAAATGCGCGGTAAAATAGTTAACGACTGCTTTGACCCACACACAAACGTGGGCGTCGTGGACTCGATGCGAGCGCTATCCGTGACGTCATGCATGACGTTTTCATCGCGACCAAAGCGACTGCGATTGCCAAGTGGAACGACGTACGGTCGTAGTGGGCGTTGCGGTCGCCAAGTGGAACGCACCCTAAGAGAATTTCATAATAACAATTACTTTATCAGGAAATATTCAAATCCAATTGTAAAACTTTTTGTAATTATTACATTAATAAAGAAATCAATTTTTAGGCGCGACCTAAGCAAGCCTATATACACCCGCTTTGGCTATTTGAGTCTGTCACGCTTTATTGTATCAGTCGTAATAGCCCAAACGGAGAACTGATTTAAAAAAAAACTTTTTTTCGTTCGATTCCTCTTGGATCTATTTGATCCTAATGTCGCCCGTTTTTGGAATTTTGGTTCCAGAGGGGAGCAAATTAGAAAAAACTGTGTTTTTGCTTGTTGTTCGCTCATTTCAAGTCAGATCGATTTGAAACCTGTCTTAAACGAAAGAGGAGAAAATGTTACATAGATTTCGTATAATAAGTAACGAACTAATTCTCAAACAAAAACGTATGTCTGGCATCACGCAAAAGCAAGTAGTAGATGCTTTGTTCTTTGAAACTATGCTTCTTAACGCACGTTTGAGATGGGGACCTAAATCATAAAAAGTGAAACATCACGTCACGAAAAAGTGTAACGTCAGTTTTGTAAAAATTATCCGCTTCTTTTAAAAATTAATATATAAGAGTTTTATATAGGACACAAAAAAATAAAAAGGCGTCAGATTTTAAAATGGCGGCCATTTATGTACTTGTTTGTATAAATTATCCGATCCTTTTGAAAATTGATATTTGAAAGGACACAAAAAAATAAAATGAGGTCAGATTTTAAAATGGCGGCCAGATATTAACTTTTCAATTACCTACCTATATTTTTTATGGCTTTGATAAATTCGATTTTATATGCAATGCGTAAGAAGCATAGCTTCTGTTGGGCAGGTTCCGAGTTACTCTTAATAGTCAACCTTAATGTTCTCAATGTTATAGTTTTTATGTTCGGTAAAACCGTTTACACAATACACACAGTGACACAGTCGCACCTTGTAATTCTTATTTTATATGTCAAAAATTATTGCGAAGTTACAAAGACGAAACGTATAATTTCGGATATATTTAATTTGTTAATTTGACATAATTCAATATATTGCAAATTCATTAAATATGGCTAAATATCCAAAAATATTACATAGTAAGATTCATTGATACATATTTTGGTATTATATACTGCATACGTACTATTTAAATTTTTAACAATTACAGATGAAAGAATTGCAAGAACACATCGCAGATTTAGAGAATAATGTTGTATATATATTAAGTATTGGAAACTTGTCATACATTCTTGCTGAAAAGTTTACTTACGTTCCGAATTCTGATGAGCCTAGTATATTTAAAAATTTGAATATTTTAATGAATCAAGTGTACGTGGCAATCAACGAACTACGAATTAATAGACAAAAAACTGATTATGAACTTCTGTTAGCTGAAAGGGATTGTATTTTGAAAAAAGGTAATTCATTATTGGGGTTGTCCAGTCATATTAAGTTTTTACTATGTTTACATTATTTTCTAACAGATAAGGTTTAAACGGGTTTAAACCTTATCTGTTATAGTTTCTACCAGGCATTTAATTACCATTATTATTATTTTCTAAGAAATACTATATTTAATAATTATTAATTAATTCAACAATGAATTTTTAATCCACAAGGCATCCACTAGGTAGTGAATAGTATTTCTTAACATATCAGTCAGCATATTATGCCATCATGATTGTTAAACGTCAAACGATTGTTATAAGATATATAAGGAAAAAATCAGAAGCCACTGTCAGGACTTGAACCTGAAATTCCCAGTTTCCGGCTGGTTGAGTTGCCATTTACTGGGAATTTCAGGTTCAAGTCCTGACAGTGGCTTCTGATTTTTTCCTTATATATCTTATAACAATCGTTTGACGTTTAACAATCATGATGGCATAATATGCTGACTGATATGTTAAGAAATACTATTCACTACCTAGTGGATGCCTTGTGGATTAAAAATTCATTGTTGAATTAATTAATAATTATTACATTGTTGTCCACAATTACCTAACTCATATATTGTTATTTAATACTATATTTATTAAGAAATTCTACAAATAAAAGTTGTAGAATTGCAAAAGGAATTTCTATCGCTAATAACAGTTTTACTATAGGACACGAGTAGTTTCATTTTCGAGGTGTCACTCTAAGTTTCAAAAATTTTAAACCTTAAACTGAATTTATTGATTGTTTCAGGGCGTAAACCGTCTTCATGTTAAAGAACAGAACCTTTGGTTTCCCCTGAAGCCATTGAGTATTGTGGAAAAAAATAGAACTTTAAAATATAAACATGTAAAGTTGTAAACTAAGTACATAATGTCAATAAAACATAAAATCATTACAGAACTGTAACAGTACACGAATATAAATAAAGCAATATTTATATTCATATACATATTATAGCTAAATGAAACTTCAAATTAATCTATTTTTTTTTTGTTACTTCCCACCTCTACTATGGTAGGGAAGTAATGGATTTAGTCCGAAAAAAATATTTCGAGATTTTAACAGATCTTCACGTTTAAGATCATTTTCTGACTGATGTCTGTATGTGTGTGTGTATGTGGTCAATTTTTGTCGATATTGTAAAAACGGAACAACATACGGCCATGCCGATTGTTCTATTGTGTTTATCAGCCTTTAACTTAGATCTGATTAGATTTTGAGTCAAATCGGTTCAGTGGATCCTGAGATATTAAAAAAAACGTTCTCAATGTCACGTATTAACATATGTAAAAAAAAGATATAAATTCTAGATGTTATAATATGAAAAAAAATGTAAATATTTTTTTCTCTAAAATGTACCTACAGTTTTCGAGAAAAAAAATATTTTACTAAAAAAAATAAAAATTGTACGTAAATCAAGGTAATCATGATTTTTGCTGTATTAAGCTAGCCATCAGTAGATCACTAAACAAAAAAGACGGATATGCTTTTTTTCAAAGAATAAAAAAAGAGTTTATTTCTTACAAATATTTACTAGGTGGGAAGTATAGGACTGGTCATCAGTCGAATTTTTTTACTTGTATACCACTTTATAATATGCTGGTTATCCTTAAATTACAAAGCCAGAAAACTGAGTTATAAATACATGGTTCCCCGTATTATTAGATAATCTCATTTTGATATTTGAATAAAATCTAAACAAGGTAACTGATTAACTTTTTCTTTAGTTGGCGATCTGCAGTTTTTGAGATTTGTGTCAATATACATTTAGCGAGTTAATGTCTGTCACAAACTTTGTTTTAATTATTTCGTAGAACAGCATGATTTTTATATGAAAAAGAAATATAATTTTAGTCAAATTTGTTACATTTTTGCAATATTATTAGTTACCCAGTTCAGCTACGTGTGTATTCCTTGAAAATCTACATTCTAATTTCTAACTAACTCTTAGTGAATGGTTCAATTTCAATACGTTACAACTCAATGTCAAAAAAACTCAAATAATGTGCTACAATGCGGCTAAATCGTTCAGATCAAATAATGTGGAATTTCTCGGTAAAACAGTATCTTTAGATTCTAATATAAAGTTTCTTGGGATTTTCATTGATTTTAATGTTGAAATACTAATTTAAACATACGTTTTTAGTTTTAGAACAAAAGTATAAAACATAAGTTAGCTTTGTAAAAAACAAGTTCGTTGTCATTATTATTATTATTGAATAAAAACTTTTCAAGTTGACTTTATTTTTGTCGTTCACAAATTTCATCAGGTTATGGGCTGCAGTTACGCAAAATAAAGAAATTAACATCAATTAAGCAGTTAAGCACCATGGCGGATTTTAAAGCAAAGTTCGAAAAGTTAAATAACGCAAATTATACAAATTGGCGTTTCAAGATGGAATTGTTGTTAAAAAAGGATAATTTGTGGACGGCTATTTCTACTCAAATGCCCGTTCAATTAGTTGACAGTGCGGCTGAGGCTGGTATGGCTGAATACCAAAGAGAAAAGAAAGATTGGCTCCGAAAAGATGAAGAAGCATTTTCAATAATTGGTTTATCAATTGAAGACGATCAAATAGTGCATATTCGGAATGAAAAAACGGCGGTTGGTGCGTGGAACAAGCTAAAAGAATACCATGAAAAGGCTACGCTTAGCAACAAAGTTCATCTGATGCGGCGAATTTGCATGTTAAAAATGGAAGAAGGTAGCAGTGTTTCTGAGCATATCAATCAAATGCAGGATCTATTTGTGAAATTAAAAAGCATCAGTGATGATGAGTTAACGGAACCATGGAGTGTTGCTATGCTTCTCAGCAGTTTACCGAGAAGCTATGACACATTGATTACGGCACTTGAAGCGCGAAAAGAAGAAGAATTGACATTCGTATTCGTTCAACAAAAGCTAATTGCAGAATTCGAACGTCGAATTCATGCAGGTGAAGGTGATTCAAGTGAAAAAGTATTGAAGGTGAAATTTCAAGCCAAAAAGAATGAAATGTCATGTTTTTTCTGTAAGAAATCCAATCACATAAAAAAAGATTGCCCCGATTACAAGAAATGGAGAGCAAAAAAGGATAAACAGGTAGCTGATGCGAATGCATCAAATAATTCAGACAAGGCAAAAATAGCCGAGCATTGTGATTTTATTTTTGCTGTTGAAAAATTCAGACGCTCGGCTGAAATAAAAGAAACAAAAAGAAATACTGCAATCGTGTCGAACAGTACAGAAGAAGTAAAAATGGTTGACTATGTGTATGCAGTTGAGGAACCAAAAATAAAGGGCTGTTGGTTGATAGATTCAGGTGCAACGCGTCATGTGGTTAACAGTAAAAGTTTTTTCACATTGTTGGACGAAACATACAGAGGCGTCATCGAAGTAGGCAATGGTGATAAAGTAAAAGTGTTTGGCATTGGTTGTGGTATAGTTAATTTCATGAATCAGAATGGTATAGTTTACAAAGCGTTAATTCGTGAAGTATTGTTTTCACCCGAAATGGTAAGCAATCTGTTGTCGATCGGAAAGTTAACGGATAACGGTTTCGATATTTTATTTGGATGCAAAACTTGTGAAATATTCAAAAACAATAAACAAGTCGCTGTAGCGGATCTCAGAGACAATTTGTATGAACTGCGAATACCAGATAAAGTGAATGTTTCATTAAGTGGACACAAAGAAAATTGCATTCATGATTGGCATCAACGTTTGGGGCATCGGGATCCAGAAGCAATACGAAAGATGAAAGCAGATGGTTTGATCGAAAATATGAAAATTGTTGAATGCGGCGTAATAGAGTTGTGTGAGTCATGTGCAAAGGGAAAAATGTCAAAAATACCGTTTCCAAAGAAATCGTTAAATAAAACAAAGGAACTACTTGATATAATTCACAGTGACGTTTGCGGACCAATGCAAACGCAAACGCCAAGTGGAAAAAGGTATATAGTCACATTCATTGACGATTTTTCAAGATTTACAATTATTCGGTTGCTGGCACACAAATCAGAAGTTGAGGGCTGCATTAAACAGTTCGTTGAAATGATGAAAAATAAATTCAACAAAAGGCCAAAGGTTATACGATCAGATCGAGGCGGTGAGTACACAGGTAAAAAGTTGTTGGATTATTTGAAATCCGAAGGAATCCAGTCACAGTTAACGGTGGCATATTCACCACAGCAAAACGGAATTGCAGAAAGAAAAAATCGTTCAATTATTGAAATGGCAAGATGTATGTTATTAAATGCGAATTTGCCTCAAACATTTTGGGGCGAAGCGGTGTCAACAGCGGTTTACATTCAGAACAGAACAATCACACGTGCAATAAATGCTATTCCGATTGAACGATGGGATGGAATAAAGGTATCTTTAAATCATTTAAAGGTTTTCGGAACAAAATGTTTTGTAAACATTCCAGCCGAAAAACGAAAGAAATTACACCAAACATCAACAGAAATGATTTTCATGGGATACGACGATGCATCAAAGGCATATCGTTGTTTTGATCCGGTCACGAAAATGTTAACAGTAAGTCGTGATGTCAAATTTGATACTAATTTTCATTTTAGCAACAATCAATTGGACACTGAAACACAATCAGAAAATTTAGTCAGTGTCAGTATGAATCCATCAGTTGAAAGTCGAAACATTGTGGCAGATTTGGAAATTATTCAAGAAAGTGATATTGTTCAGGAGGAGGACGAGGAAGAATTTCCAACCCCAGATGGTCACTGGACAATACTGAATGACGAAAATCCAGCAGTCGGTTGGCGTCGTATGTCACTACGGCCAAACAAAGGAATACCGCCAAGACGATTAATTGATGAGATGCATGTGGTCGTACATGAAGTCAATGAACCAAAAAATTATGAAGAGGCGATTTCATTAAAAGAAATGTTATTACTTGAAGATTTGGATGCAAAAACGGCATTCTTAAATGGAAATCTTGAGGAAACAATTTATATGAAAGAGCCACCGGGATTCAACAATGGTGACTCAAATCAAGTTTGTCTTCTCAACAAAAGTATTTACGGACTCAAACAGGCTGCAAGAGCATGGAATGATGCTATTTATGAAGTGCTGATAAATGCTGCTTTTGCTCAAAGCAAAATGACCAGTGTTTATATTCAAAGTTCATTAAAGATAGCTGGTTTTATGTGCTCATATAATATGTTGATGACATCACAGTGGCTTGTAAAACCAAAGAAAAAATCGCAATTACGGAGTCGATTTTGTCATCAAAATTTGAAAAAGAAATAATTGCCAATTTATTTACAAAGCCACTTTCAATCTTAAAACACGTCAATTTAAGAAATCGATATAATTTAATTTAAATAATTTTGTTCTTAAAACGAGGAGGAGTGTTGAAATACTAATTTAAACATACGTTTTTAGTTTTAGAACAAAAGTATAAAACATAAGTTAGCTTTGTAAAAAACGAGTTCGTTGTCATTATTATTATTATTGAATAAAAACTTTTCAAGTTGACTTTATTTTTGTCGTTCACAAATTTCATCATTTAATTTTTCATGGAAAACTCATATAGATTATCTTAAGGGTAAGCTTGCTCGTTATGTCTATATGATACGAAATCTCTCTAGTGTAACTAACTGTCACGTCTTAATGTCAGTTTACTATGGATATATTTTCTCTGCCATCAAATACGGTATCATCTTATGGGGAGCCTCAAGTGATTGCAGTGGTCTATTTATTCTACAAAAAAAGACTATCAGAGCGTTGTTTAAACTCAATCCTCGAACTTCATGCAAACCTTATTTTAAAAACTACAAAATTTTAACATTTTACTCTATATATGTTTATGAAGTGTCTGTGTTTGTAAAATCGCATCTAAGTTATTTTAAAACTAATATTTCGATTCATAATCTGAATACTAGACAAGCTGGCAACCTGCATAAACCATTGCCTAAATATTCAATGTATCGAAAAAATGTAAATTTTAATCTAGTGGACATTTATAATAAATTACCTAGTGATCTTAAAAATCTGAATCTGCCACTTTTCAAGAGACATTTGAAAGACTATCTTATAAACAAATGCTTATATTCTTTGGATGAGTTGTAATTTTATATTTTGTACTGACTTATTTCACGGCTATTTAGCCATTCATGAAAAGAAAAAAAAAAAAATAATAATTCAGTAGAAGTTCTGTGTGCATTTCAACGACAGTTCGGTAAAAATAATGGGGAAGTGCGTCAACGTGCCACACTTGGGGATGTTTGACAGAAAGGGTATTTGCAAGTGATCCTGCAACAATTGAGGAGCTGAAAGAACACATTCGTGAAGACATGGTTTCGTTCGGTGATGCACAATTTTGTACCCAGAATTGAAAATTGTATTAAGGTTGATATAAGGACCATTAAGAAGACGTAATTTATTTAAAACTTGAACAAAATCTGTAGTCTTGGAGTTTATTATAAATCTCAAAGAATTCGCTGTAATTTAGTGTAAAAATATTTTTCTCAACTTATATAAGGATTTTGTATACGAACATTAAAATAGGTAGTTTATATGGGGAACCATGTATAAAGTTATAGTATAACTTTATAATTCGCCAAAGTTTTTTGCATTCCGATTTTGATGAAATTTCAAAAGTATACTTTCAAATAACTTAAAAGTAAGGATTTAAATTATCTTAAGTATACATCAGTACCTGCTAAAAGTTCGTTATATTATTATTATGATAAATTATTGACTGTGATTTTAAAAATCGCTTTTGAAATGCGATAATCTATCACATTTTGATTTAATTTAATACAAATACGTATCAAAACGCCAAACTTTCCTTATAGCTCGATTAGTAGAAAATTTTGCTAATAGGTCGCAATTCCCCAACATTGAACTTCATCATGTGTTTACCAATGCAGGCTATTTTTTCTTAACAGTTCCGACTTCAGATTACATAAGTAATTAGGCCTCTTTATTTTACACAATTCTTTATTTTATTATGAAGAATTGTTAATGGGGCAATAAGACCTAACTCCTGAGTAAAGCTTGATTTATATTATCCGGTCAGTCACGGCGCGGGAACGTAGCGTTTCCGGCAAGACAAACATTTTTACATGCATTTCTGCATGTCTGAACGGACGGAATCCGCTAAGTATACATTCGTATTTGAAATGCATGCGGGAAACGCTACAATCCCGCACCGTGTCTGACCAGATAATATGAATCGAGTTTTACACGAACGAGCCCGGTTATTAAAAAGTTTCGATTAACCTAGAATTTCACTGTGTTTCAGTTAGCAGTTTAATCCTTTTATATATCCACTAAAGTTCCGAGCTGTATAAAAATAAAACAATTATTATACAGTTCAAAGCTATTGATATTTGCATAAAATATAATATGTTCTGTTCGTGACAGGTATGTAAATGGATACGCACCAGGAAAATGTCAGGCAATATTACATTTTATGTTTTGCAGTTATTAATATACTGACTGCGCCTGGCACAACAATCAGTTTCCATTTTGTTCGTCACAAAAATTAAGGTAGTAACTAGTAACATTTTAAATCGTTAAATTGTGTTTTAAAGACCACCAACAGCTAAGGCTATTTGGGTCTAGCACCAATTCATATTTCCAAATAGTAATATTTTAAGGCCATAATACAAATCCATAAGAAAATTGGCATAAAACTAAGTTTAAGACGTCCTGCCATGCACTATGAGCTAAGCTGTAATAATTGTGCTACCACTAGTGTAACCTTCAAACTATTTGTTGCAGTTCCTAATACTAGTCTAGTTCACAAGTTGAAAAACGTGTTAATTAAAATATGTGTGATAGCTCATTGGATTCATAATGACGTCTAGAAAAATGTGCGAAAGTTTCAAATCCGCGGATAAAAAATTGCAAAAGTTATTAACAATAATTATTAAAGATCCAAAAAATGGAGATCAGTTTTTTGCAAATAACTCGAAAGCTATTAATATTTAAGGATTGAAACACAAATATTCTTAAAGAGGAGGAAATTTCCAAAAAAAATGTCGACTCCCGGAACTTCATCTCAGTTATTAATAATTTCAATTTAATGTTGAAAATAGGGCTTTTCGCGGCGAGCGCTGTGCCGTAACGTAGCTACGAAACCGGCAGATAAAAAGTTTTTTTTACCCTATAAAGTATTAACTTAAAAATCTGAAAAAAAATAATGTATTATCTAGACACTTGAAGGAACAATATCCCGGTGGAAAAAATTTTTTTCCCTCATTTTTCATAAAATGAGCCTATTGTTAATTAACTATTTTTTTATAGTTCTTGTTTTACATTCAAAGTCGGATATTTTTTAAACAAAATCTAAAATTATTTCGCTTCGTGGAGACCTTTTGACAACTATACTAAATGAGATAATCAACTTACGGTATGTTTAAATGTTATAATCTACGAATTATGACTTATTTAAGCAACAAAAAAATTAAAAAGTTAAAAAAGGGGTCGAAAATTTTTTTTTATAAAATTTATTGTTATCACTATTTTTAGATATGAAGAAGCTAATACATAACAATAGAATAACATTTTTAGCGCAATTTGTTTAAATAAATTTTTTAAACAAATGAACTAATTACATTTTTTTTGAAAATTTAAAAAAAAAATTTTTTTTTTCTTTAAAACTATTCCGTATGCTCCTATTTTCTAAACAAAAAAATACTAACACCAATAACCATTTTCTTCTTATAATCCATAATATAAAAACCCTATTTTCATGATAGACAACATGCATATTTTTGAAACGTATATTTTTGAATTTGATCTTAAAATATATTTCTTACTTTCGAGCTACCATAGAAATAAATAGACGAAAAAATTCGAGATTTAGACGTTTCATGCTCCATGCATAGGTACCGAAAAAACGAGTTTTGGATGTCTGTCCGTCCGTTCATCCGTCCGTATATGCAGAGACCTAGTATAGCGGATATACCGTTTGACTATTGTGGTGATTTTGAGCAATTGTTTTTTGAAAACTTTTTTCGATAAAACTAGACCTTCTGGGACGTTCTGTCCTTACATAATAATTTATTGCTGCAGATAATTTATCGGCTTCTAAAGACAGCTCTGAACAGATTCGCTCATGAATATCGTGTAGCAATTAAGAAGTATTTAAATTTAGTGATTTTGTCCTATAAATTTTCTAAGTATATTATTGTTGAATTATAAATTTAGACTAAATGAGCAGTGAATATCTAAACAAAAATGCACAAAAAAAATTACAGAAATACGTAAACATTAACAAATTCATATCATCACTGTAAAAAAGTGTCAAAAAAAAATTGTCAAGTGGGAGTCGGACTCGCGTGGAGAGGGTTCCGTACTATTCCGTTTTCCGTGGGAATTTATTGACTTAAAATTTTCGTTTAGATTTTCCTGTAAACTATGAGAGATGCCCTATATTCCCCATGTTTTTCAAAATTTTAGGCTCTGTGGTTTCGGAGGGGAGGGGAATGCTCGATTTTAGTATATTTTCTGTAATATCTTTTAAACTATGCATTTTAAAATAATTTATAAAAAAATATATTTGTATTTCTCATAACAAGCCCTTTCATTTAATACGTCACATGAGCACTAAAATTTTTTTTTTAATTTTCTAAATTTTCAAAACCATAATTCGTTTATTTACGCTATACGCCCGTGATTGGGTCACCTAACTCTATACAGGGTGTCCCAAGAAGAATGGGACATAAAGTAACAGCTGATTCCTTACAAAAAATATTGCGATAGACCCCAACATGTTTATTCCGAAAGTTGATATTAAAAGAGATACAGGGTGTTTAATTTTTATTTTTATCATTATGACGCGGCATTTTAATAAGATACATTGAATTTTTAAATAAAACTGTCAAAATTACCATGATAACGCCGCGCCGGCGCCGTTGTTTTCAAAGCCATCTATGTTCATTTTCAAAATTTGCCATTTAAAACCATATTGCATCGATTACTTAAAGTGCAAATATCTTGAAAAAGGTTACTCCTAGCCACTTTTACAAAGTATACCTTTTTTACGTAAAAATGACGGAAAAATCAACTTTTTAATTCAAAAAAATAGTACGAGTGCGTACAAAAAAGTTATGATTATTTGAATGAGTGAAAAGGTGTGTAAGTGGCGCCCCCTACAAGTAAGAGCCATACCAAGGTCAGATTTGAATTCCTCAAGTCAAAAAATCTCCATTTACCAAATTTCATTAAAATGCCTAAATTACTTTAAAAGTTATTTAAGAAAATCAAAAATAAAAATTAAACTTTAACACCCTGTATCTCTTTTAATATCAACTTTCGGAATAGACAAGTTGTGGTCTATCGCAATATTTTTTTGTAAGGAATCAGCTGTTACTTTATGTCCCATTCTTTTTGGGACACCCTGTATATGTACCAAATTTTAACTTTTTCGTCCAGTAGATTCTGAGAAAATAGCTGTGACAGACAGACTGACTGACAGACACGATAGTGATCCTATAAGGATTCCGTTTTTTCATCGGATGTACTGAACCCTAATTAATGCCAGCGCGGCGGTTTTGAGGGAATATCTTTTATGAAATTTCAAATTCAACAGACATTTATTATTTTTATCCGTGTAATTATTTAAGTCTTCGCCCTCATCTACGTTGCTGTCGTCGTAATTGTTGTTCTCATCCAAGTTACTTTTTTTTTTGTTCTCTTCCACTACACTTCTTTTCCATTTTGTTGTTATTGATCACGTCTTACTCGAAAGACAAGAAGCGCCCGATTTTATGTATTACGTCAATTGTGGCATAGATAACGGCGAGCTTCTCTTCTGGCCCTGCTGCTTTTTAACACGCTTATATTAGCTTCACCTGTATGTTTGCGGGCTTGTCAGTTTGTAACCGACTTCTTTGAACTTGATTTTGACCAACTTTGAACGGTCAGATTTAGTTTAAACTTTGCACACTTATCAAGGACCGACGACAATACAATAATTCAATAAGTTTGTCCCATTATCCTGACCAGGATCTCCAGGACTAAAAAAAAAAAGCAAAAAACGTCAGATTGAACTGAAACTTTGCACACTTATCAAGGACCGATTACAATACAATAATTCCATAAGTTTGTCCCATTATCCTGACCAGGATCTCCAGGACTAAAAAAATAAAAATAAATTATATTTTAAAAAAACTAAAAAACACGCTTTAATGAACTAAAAAGTAAAAAATAATTAATTTTATTGTAAAAAAGCGTGGGGTGCTTTGTACCATATTTTCATACTACCCCACGCTTTTTTACAATAAAATTAATTATTTTTTACTTTTTAGTTCATTAAAGCGTGTTTTTTAGTTTTTTTAAAATATAATTTTTTTAGCATAAAGAAATGAGTGCTTAATAAATTCATACTTGGTCCAAGATGAAAATGGCAAAAATTCACATCAAACCTATCGACGTTTCTTTTGGGACTCTCTTTATATTGCCCATTTGACACTTCAAGGTAATAAAAACTCAAAGCGGTTAAACAGATTCCATGAAGAGAATGTTACTTTACATAATGTTTGTCTACACGTGCCGTAGCTAGTTTATTTTGCAAAGTGAACGACCTAAAAGAAAATTAGATGTACGCAATCATTTATTGTTTATATTTGGTTATGTACCTACATGTACATCTGATCTATTGACTATATTACCTACATAAGACGATAAGACCGAGATAAGACGTTTATGACCTCTGTTGTTGAGCGTTTATATTCTACAATATTTGTCTATATTACCTTCTTAATTATTGAGGGGCCTTAAAAAGGAGAAAATAAAAAATTAATCTTCCAAAGAGATGTTATAAAAAATGTTTAAAACAATTTAAAAAGCATTTGAGACCCCAGCAAACTATCATTAATTAATAGCAAAATTTATGATTAACCAACAAATATATTCTAGAATGTAGAGTATTGGTCTCGAATGCTTTTTAAATGTTTTTAAACATTTTTTATATCATCTCTTTGGAAGGTTAATTTTTTATTTTCCGCTTTTTAGGACCCCTCAATAAAAAGCATCTTCTAATAAAACTTTTAACTTCCCGCTAAGAAAATTGAAAATTTTCAAAAATAGTGAAGTTGTTGATTTCACCCCGATTTTTGAATATCGAGTTTTCATCAGATCTCGATGTTTTGTGATTCTAGGAAGCTATTCTGACTATTTTTACGATGATGTCAGTATGTATGTATGTATGTGTGTGTGTGTGTGTTTGTGTATGCGTATGTAAACCTCTCATAACTTTTGAACGGCTTGACCGATCGAATCACGATTTCCGGCATTCGAAAGGGAATTCCACTGGACTTAGATTTCCTGAAAATTTGAACCGATTCGGCCCAATAGATTTTGAGAAATTCCAAAAAAACCGAAAAAAATGTTGTTAAAACGATGTTTTTTCAAAAACTTCTTGAATATTGTACCGATTGATTTCATAATCTAATAAGCTCTTTTCCTCAGAAAACTGCGTCGAAAGCCGCTAAGCGGATCAAAATCGGTTTATCCGTTCGAGAGATATCGTAGTCAACAGATTTCGAAAAAAGTGTTTTTTCAAAATAACTTCAAGATTTCTCAACCAATCGATTTTGTACCTCTTACAATATTTTTAGAGCTTAAAAAACTGCGTCGGATGCCGTTTTAAAGATCAAAATCGAACAACACGTTCAAAAGTTATAGCCGTTTAAAAATTCAAAAAAAATGTTTTTTGAAGATAACTGCAACATTTTTCAACTGTGTTCAACAGTGTTTGTGTTAAAAAAGCCGCATTGAATAACGTTTGAAAAATCAAAATCAAACGACGCGTTCAAAAGTTACAGCTTTTCAAAAATTAGAATAGTGTTGTTATCAGCAATTTTCAGATTTTTGAGCTCGAAGAGCTCAAAAATCTACTTTTGGGTATATTATCATGTGCTTCGAACTCAAAGCGCTTAAAAATAGCGGGAAGTTCCAGGGGTGGCCTGCAGGGTCAACCGATTTACAGATTTTTTTTACTTTAATTTTATTTTCTACTTACTTTTTAGTTACAAATAATTCACTACTTTTTAATAAATTAATAAAGAAAGAAAAAATGAAAAATTTGTTTTATTTGTAACTAAAAGGTTCATGAATGTTTCTAGAAGGTTCTATGAGGGATCGAACCCACGACCTTTAAATTAGAAGTCCAACGCGCTATCCTCTGCGCGAAAGGGACTTGTTGCGAGCGGTGCCTTAACAGCGGTAAACTCGCACCAAGTCTAGATATACATTTTATGTTATACATAATACAGTATAAGTGATCAGCGTGACACAAAACACGAAGACAGAAGGACAAGACGATTTCAATAAAAAGCAAATAAAAAAGACTAGGTGTGTTGTGGCCATACTTGCTATAACTGCCCTTTTTGAAGAAAAACCTCTTTGGTCGAAGTGATCTCAAATGGATATAGATAAGACGTAACGGAACTCTCTATAGAGTGATGAGGATGGAATTGATGGAAAATAACAACACGAAAGCTATCATTAAATTAAAATGTGAAAATATTTAGTCACCGTGGTGATAAAATAGTTTTTTAAGCATTCGCGTGTCATCATTTCCGTGAGCAATTTCCGTGACAAAATATTCTGCATTATGTGAGCTAAGTGTCACTTCAAAAATTCCATTATTATTTGGAATATTTTTTTATTAATTTTTTTACAATTTTCGCTTAGGCCAGATCGTTCGACAATCTTAATTTGGAATTTCAAGTAAAGGTTTTCCAAATCTGTCAATACGCTATATCTACACTTAAAAAAACCAACGTCAAAAAATAAATGGTCTGTCACCATCTTAAGCATGGTCACAAGCTATCGATTTGGAAGCCTCAGCTGTTGAGTCTCTATAATCTATCGATTTGAAGCGGGCCGATTTTATTAAAATTTTCGAGGCGCATTTTTATCTTTACTGAGGGGTTGAATTTCGCTTTTCAAACAATTCCGATTATTTTTTGGGTGTTTTTGGGCCCAAAAACAATTTTCAACCCCTAAAAACAACCCTTAAAATGGTCTGATTGCGCCCATTTTATACACTAAAAATTTTATACACTACACTTTTTTTTAATTTTTGATAACACGCTTTAAATAATGAAACACAAACTAGTGTAATGACAAATTAATTTTAATATTTTGTGATTTGAGATTTATCATAAAAATAAAACGGTGATACAAAAAACCAAATAAGAATTATCTTACCGAAAAAACAAGTATCCATTCTGCTTCAACTTTTTATTGCAACTGAATCATAATTATTTTTATAAATTGTTTTAATATAAATATGTTTTAGTACACGTGCCTCACCACTTAAGTTGAATGAGGAAAGTTCAACGTAAACAATAGGTGGACAACGTAAACAATAGGTCAGAATAACATATTGTCGTTGTTGCGTTATTGTTACGTTACGCTATCTCATGTTATTGATTTTTGCTGTCTCAGCCTCAGTTTCTAATCTTATAAGTAGGATATAGATAGTACGGTTCGCAAGTAATTGAAAGTGACTAATGCATAGTTCGTAACCAATGAAATAATGTAGGCATAAGCGTCCCACGCATAAAACTGTGCCGCTGATATAAATACTAAATAATTATAAGTGCATGACTAACTCTCTATTATTACCGAACCGTACTATAGTGATATCAATGTTTTAAGTAGTTGTAGCGCTACAGCCCTGCACGCAAATTTGTCTTCCCGCCGCATGACTAGTGTATTATATAGAAATCCGGCGCAAGAATCCTCATATTTTGACTCTGTACAGTCAATACCATACTCAGCCATCATTTATCAAAGTATGTAATTAGGCAAAAATGTGTTCATTTTTAATATCTTTATTAACATTATTTTCTTCAGTTCCGGAACTGATATGTTTAAAAATTCCGTGATTACCAATACAATTTCATACAAAATAATATAGGTGGAAAGTAAAGTCGGAATGTTAACACTGTTCTAAATCCACCTTTAAATTAAAGACGTACAAAGCTCATGGGTCCTCTGTTACTGTCAAATCAGAATAAATAATTGTTGTTGTTGTAAATTTAAGTACAGGTACCTTTCCTTATAAGTGATCTTACTTTACGCTTGAAAAAATGGTTTTGAAACGTCCTTGTCATATATTGTAGCAATAAGGAGCTTCTCGACTTTGAGAAATACTTAAAATAAGATCGATCAAGTGCAAGTGTAACTCGCACGACGGGGATTCCATACAATTACTAATAAACAAATAAAATATGTATTACCCAATATATTAATTTAAAACCTGATTATTATTATTCTATAGTTTACAGTTTTAATTTAAAAAAAAACTTACTAATAACAATAACACAAATTAGTAGCGGTTTCGCCAACCGCATAATTGAGTCTGTTGATAATAGTTTTTTTTTTTTTTTGTAGAGATATCGTTCTCTGTTTTTCTTGTATAATTACTGGATCCTCTATCAATGTAAATATTTTTCAATTTTTTAGTCTACAAATTTCGGTTATTAAGGGATCCTCCCCTTTATAACCGGACTTTGTAGTTTCAAGCGAGCATTTTTGCTAATACCTATGTCAAAAACTACGCGAAACTATAACAAGTGTCCTTTCACATGGTATATATCCCACTTGATCGGGTGAAAAAATACCCTCAATTTTTAGCCCTCCAAAAATAGACAAAAACACATTTTGTGATTCTGATTCTCGGATTAGGTACGGGCACACAAGGTATATAATTATACTAAATTTCAAGTTGATAGTCATATTAAGTAGTTCCTGAAAAAATCGACTGTAACAGGCGGCAACAAAAAACATCGTTTAGGACCAGGTATAGGCAACCTTTGGACAGTTGCGGGCTAAACTTTAGGATATTAATGATGTCGCGGGCCGCAGATAATAGTTGTGAAAAAATAATAATGATACGGTTTATTTTTTTTTTGACTTAATGTGTGTCTTCCTGAAGCTCGATCAACTCCATTTGCAGGTGTTTTGGAGCCGTCTCTACGTCACTTTTCATCGGAGTAGCAAAAAGGTTAAAGCAGCTATCCATGTTTTCGAAGTCGGAAAATCTAAGTATTAAAAAATTTCTCCGACAGTGATTTTAGTTCTTCAGCGTATTGAGTGTAATCAATATTATCGCGACTTGATAGTGTTGACAAATGATAACAGTTTCCAGATGGCATTTGTGTTTCCCACAAGCGAATTTTGTTCTGGAATGATTTCAGATGGCTGTAGAATTCGTTTACCAACTGACCTTGTTTTTGAAACTTCAAATTCAACTCGTTTAAGTGACCCGTGCTGTCAACTAGAAATGCTAAATCATGCATAACCATTTCTGATCACTGACTTCAGGCAATGGTTTTTTTTTAATTTCCATAAAATCGGCTATTTCCTGTCTAACATCGTCAAATTTTTTTAGCATTTTGCCTTTGCTTAGCCACCTTACTTTTCAATAATATGTCACATCACCAATACTGAAGAGAGGTCATCCAAAAATGCTTTGAACTTTTTCGAGCGCGATTTTAAAATGTTCCGCGGGCCGGATCAAAAGCCGGGGCGGGCCACATTCGGCCCGCGGGCCGGGAGTTGCTCATATATGGTTTAGGACAATAAATTTTCTATGGATTCCTAGACGGATGTTTTTTTATTCGGTATGGAAGGTATTTGAAACGCGTGTTAAAAAACACGTAAAACTCTGTGATGATTTCAATTTTGATTGCCTTTAACTTCTCAATTTTAAAAGATATCAATATGGCACAAAAAGGTCAGTTTAGGGCGTTCCTTGCTTTATGAACATCTGTATTTTCAATTTAAATTTCAATGAAGAACACAATAAATAAAGCTATTGAAAAGGACATTACATTTTAACCATTGGTTACCAAGGTTACAAAAAGCGCGTGATGTTCAAGAAGCTGTAGCGCGCTTACCATTAATATCACAGAAAAGTTGTAGGAATGAAAATTCTAGGAAATGTAATCCTCTTTAAAACATTACATGGTGGATGAATTGCTTAAGTCGACCGTTTCTGAGATATTTCGAAAAAAGCAAAGAAGGTGGTAAAATTTCGCGGTTTTTCGGCCGCCAAAAGTTGTTTTTCAGAAATTCCAGAGGGCTCCTAGGCTAACATTTATTAGTATACCCTAAGGTACCATCATACCAAATTTGGTGCTTTTATCCGCCATGTATCGGTAATCTTAAAATACAGTTCTAAGCTACCTCACTATATACAGCACAACGCACTTAACTATAGTGACCGGAAAAACTTCAAAATCATTTTCTCGTTCTGTGATGTATGTCAGTTATTACGCGCTATTGTGATGCTTAACAGGACTATAATAATGATTATGCCTTGAAGAATCGCAAAAACTATAATTGCTTTTGCGTAATAATTGCTTTTTAATTAGGCCTAGGTAGGTACATATTAATAAAAATAAATTTCATACATCCTTTTCAAAACGACTTGACATCATAATATTATCTATAGCGAGTTCATTAATAGTCATTTTAATAGTGTACTAGCCGTTACACGTGGATTCGCCTTGTTTATTTCGATTTATGAGTAATTACCCCCCCGCGAGAATTGTCCCTCTGCGAAGCGAAGTCGGGCTGGTGGTGTTTATAATATTAGTAGGATTCCGCCTATACGCTAAAATGCAAAAGAATTTCAGTGTTACGTTTTGTTACTATCCCACAGGAATTATCCCCCGCCGCGTGAAATTTATCAAAATAAAATAGAGCTTATGGCTATATCACTCAGGGAATGTAGCTTTCTATTAATGAAAGAATTTTTAGAATCGGTTCAGTAGTTCCAGAGATAAACATTTATGATAATAAAATGATTATAAAAAATATATTTGTATATCTCATAATGAGCCCTTTTATTTGATACGTCACAATTTTTTTTTAATTTGTCCCCAAAATTAGAATTCGTTTATTTACGCTATACGTCGAGGCTTCCAATGACAATTCTTAGATACATATCAAGATGGTTCCTTATGCAAGGCATTGGACGATCCTTATCCTAATTTTCTAACATTATTTCTTTCGCACTACATATTATTAAAAGTTTAAAGAATAATGCGACGGGAAACGCGATGAATGGAAAATAGTAATAAAATGTAAGAAACGGATGTTGAAGACATTATTATTATGTTTTACTAATTGTGAATCTAATATATCAGACATTATGTAGTTAGAACAAAACAAACGCTTGTGAAACAGGTTTCTAATGTGGATATACTCGTAAATTATAATAATATTTAACGGTGATTATAACATACACATGTATACACCGTGGCACCGGGCACGTGTAGTGTCTGAAATCTTTGGTCTGAAGGAACTAAGCCGATCTCAAAATTTAGTTTTTTTTGCCATACCCACTACAAAATAGCTACTTTCGATGTATGTATAGCGGCCATTAATGACCCATTTAACAGGCAGGTGTGCGGAAAATGGTTTACTTTCTGCACCAGCGCAGGAAATAACGGTTGCCATAGCAACTTCTGTTTATTCGCTCTATACGCCTGCGTGCGCCTTTCATTACTTACTGAAAGATAGCGACGCAAATGAACTGTCAGAATTTTTTGAAAATGACGTGAAAAGTAGGTATTTTGTAGTGGGTATGGCAAAAGATACCATATATGTCTCGTACGTAATGGTATCACGGCTCGTGTGACTATAAAAACTCGCTAACGCTCGTTTTTACATACTGTCAATTGTGTGTGGTAATTGTGTTTTAAAGACCGCCAACAGCTAAGGTTATTTGGGCCTAGCACCAATTCATATTTTCAATTCATTATTTTTTTTTTTTTTTTTTAATATTAAATTGAAAATCCAATTGACACTTCTACCAGCTCTCGGGCTAGAACCCGAGAACTGGGGACTTGTAATAGAGGAACCATAGCAACGCCATGCAAACAACAGCGCCGCTACACTCTCGGCTATTCTCAAGCCCTTACATACTGTCATCACTCGCCGTAATATGCCCCATTATACGTATCTAGACATACAAACTATTATTCTCTTTTTAGTGGATTTTTTGAAGGCGGTTCTATTTAAGTTTTATTTTTCACTTTTTACGTTATTAACCGACTTCTTTCTTAAGAGAGATGAGCAATGAGCAGTGAGCGAAAATAGTGATTTGCACCCGAGCATTCTCTCACCATAAATATGCATGTGCGACTTCGACGCTGCCACGATGATGCCTAAATAAAAGAACAACTTGACCAAGCAGACGACTAGGAGTTTCGCGTCTCTGTATTTTTGAAGGGAATACATAGTTCTATATTTGAAATAATGTGCAGAAACCTCGAAAGACGTAGCATTGGATATTACCTAAATATGACATAAGGCGTCATCACGGGTCGACTGTTACAAACCTCCTAGTTTCCCGATTCTAATCAGAGAATTGGTGAAAATACCATATTTATTAGTGTATTTGCCATATGGCACATACACTATTGGCGTCGGTCGGATGGCGGGACCTAGGGGTCGGACCAAAATTTCTCGACGTTTCATAGCCTCCTGAACACTTTGACACCATTTTTGAAAATGTTTATGTATATATGTATATATTATACAGGGTGTATCACAGAAAACCGAACATAGGGAAAACTCCATTGTGCAAATTAGTTAGGATCAACGATTACTTTGGCCACATATGAGAATGGGTACCATGGTAACGCTGACTAACCATTATTTAATAACAATAATAGCTAATAATTAATAATTAGAAAAATCAGTTAAAATAAATTCTTCAATATTAAATGAATTTATTTTTATTAATGAAACTATTTTTTATTAAGAAAATATTTTTTTAACTAATAATTAAACAAAACAAACAGTTAAAATAAAAAATTAAAGCAAATGTTCAAATAAACCTCCATTTTGAATTAAGCAGTGGCTTAATCGGTTATAAAAACTTTGTCTCACTTTATCTAACATTACAGGAGTCATATTGAAACATACTTCGACGATTTTGTCTTTAAGTTCATCCAGATTTTGTCAAATGAACAGCAATATGTATTTGTTACTGTATACGTACACCATGGTAACCATGGTAACGACCTCTGTATAGAGGGCAAAGCAATCTCTGATCTTAACTAATTTGTACTGTGTACTTTTCCCTATGTTCGGTTTTCTGTGATAAAGCCTGTATATATAATATATATATATGTGTGTGTGTGTGCGGGCAATAACTTTCGAAAGAGTTAATTGATTTTAACGAAATTTGGTAGGCACGTTGGAATCCATCACCGCACGAAGCAATTGGGCCCGATCGGACCATTTTAAGGGTTGTATTTAGGGGTTCCAAAAAGTTTTTGGGCCCAAAAATACCGAAAAAATTGTCAGAATTGTTTCAAAATTGAAATTTAACTCTTTAGTAGAGGTTAAAATGTGCTGCTAAAATTTTAATAAAATCGGCCCGACAGGATCGGACTTTCAAATTTTATGAAAACACTAGTTTATTGATACGGATTTACTTATGGAAGGGTGTCTTTAATTTGGTGCAGATGTTGTACTGGTAAAATCCATGTCTGATATTGAAATTTAGAAAAATTTAATTATTTTAAGGGATGTATTAAGGGATTAAATTTTTTATTTTGTCAAAAAATAAACTTATGTTCACATAATAATCCCACAATGCCTGTATTAGCAAATACACTATATTGTCGGCAGGGTTTGGCACTGCGACCCGAGTTTTTTTTGAATTTATCATTAAAAAACTGGTAAAATGCGAGATCGACTGGCGCGCAGAGGGTTTCGTACAACTAAGATAGTTATAAATTAAAATGTACACTTCATTAAATTAAATTAATTTTTTTTAAATCATTTTTAAATTAAATTTCTTATTCCAAAAATTTCAAAATATTTACATTATAAAAAAAACTTCGGGCCGCACGGGATTCGAACCGGCTATCTACGATTGCGAAGCCACAACAGATACCACTACATTGTCGCTTTACCTCTCAGAGGGAAATTTGTCGTTGCATTCGTCGTCTTATCCGATAGTATGGTCTTATAATTTACTGATGGTTTTCCTGTAATTATATATATATATATACATTATAAAAAAAACTTCGGGCCGCACGGGATTCGAACCGGCTATCTACGATTGCCAGGCCACAACAGATACCACTACATCGTCGCTTTACCTCTCAGAGGGAAATTTGTCGTTGCATTCGCCGTCTTATCCGATAGTATGGTCTTATAATTTACAGATGGTTTTCCTGTAATCTATAACTTAATACCTACTAACCCTAATAATGTCAAATTTTTAACTTTATAAGCCTAGAAGATCTGGGGGAAGAAGGGAATGGTGTTTTTTCGCACATTTTAAGCTATATCTTTATAACCAATTCACCAAAAATTTAAAAAAAATATTTTTGGAATCCACAAAAGTAGCTCTTTCCAACGATACCCCACACGATCAATAAATTCAAACTTACCCTCAATGCAAATATTTACAAAAATATTTCATAACCATTGATTATCGAATTTATAGCGCTTTACAAAGACCAAGCATCACGCCAAATTTCAAATTCCTACGTCATGTAGTTTTCGAGCAAAACGTCTGTGACAGACAGACGGACGCAAGAGTGATCATATAAAACGGTTCCGTTTTTGCTTATAAGGTAAGGAACCCTAAAAATAATAACAAATTAATAAATATGGATTGATATTTTAGATAACGAAAAGAATCGTGGTATTGAGCAGCGACACAAAAATATGCAAAAACTGTAAAAAAAACCGCAGATGATGTTTTAGATTCCAGTTCATAAATTTATCAAAACACGTGTGTTACAATCTCTATAAATACATGTATATAGGAAGAATGAAAATAAATAATTAAAAAAATACATAATAAAGGTATGCTATGGAAAAGTGTCAGCAAATTTTATGCAAAATTTGTAATTAATTTTCGCTGATTATATTTAATGTACATATAATGCTTATAATTTGTTTATTTCTAAATATAGAATTATATTGATAATTTACAAATTACATGAACGAACAATTTAATCAGAGCTGCAGGGCAGTTTGTAGTTAACTACAAAATAGTTTAATTACTAGTTAAACTACTTTTCAATAAAAAAAATACTTGTGGTTGAACTACTTTCTTAAAAAAGTAACTGTAGTTGTAGTAGTTCCAATTTTTTTTAAGTAGTTAACTACTTGTAGTTCAACGATTTATGTAATATATGAAAAAAATTTCAATTACTTTTTCCAATAACCTGACGGCTGACGTAAACGCAATGTGCGTATGTCTGCTATCGCAAATCGGCATTTGTCATTGCGAATAAATTAGAACTAGAATTGTTACAATTTAGAAGGCAAACGAAGTAATTGAAAATTAAATTGTGTTTTAAAGGCCACCAACAGCTAAGGTTATTTGGGCCTAGCACCAATTCATATTGTCAATTCATTATTTTTTTTTAATAACAAATTAAAAATCCAATTGACACTTTTACCAGCTCTCGGGCTAGAAGGAACTGGAGACTTGTAATAGAGGAACCATGGCAACCCCATGTAAACAACAGCATTGCTAAACGCTCGGCCATTCTCAAGCCCTCAAACGAAGTAATATTTAAATGTTAAAAGACTACAGAAAGATAAAAGATATCTTTACTAAATATAACTCTTGTCTGCCATCCTTAGCTGCGGTAAAAACATTTTTTTCGTTTGCGACTTATATTAACTGCCCCAGACGAAATGCCATTATTCACAAGTTATGAAAAGGGTTTCAGACATTGAAACGTTACAATTAATTATCCGTACACCTGGTACTTTGTATATGTGTCAATGCGTATGACCCATATTCATAATTAATCTGTTAATTCATAAAATCAGCAATACTAAAGTTATATTAAAATAAATAATAATTTAACATACTTCAAAAAAAGTATTTTCCTAAGTTTATAAAAATAAGAAATAAACTGTAATCACAATTATAAAATAAAATCAAATTGTAATCTTAATTATTATAAAATTAAATTAAATAAATCATTTTTTTTAAACAAATAGCTTCCGGCTATTTAATTAGGTCGGGCTTCGCCCAAAGGCATTGAACGAGTTTACTTCAATCGATAATATTTATGTTATAATTGTAATTTGTAAGTATATCAAGTAATTATTAATCAGAAATAAATGTTTTATTTTCAAATCAAATTAATTATTTTTATATTTTTAAATTTTACTGTTATGTAACAATTACAGTTTTTCTTATTCAGATTGTAAAGTAGTTTTAAAAGTAGTTGATTTTTTAGTAGTTTAGTACAAAGTAGTTAGTAGTTATAAACTACTTTCTCGCCAAAGTAATTTAACCATGTAGTAGTTTGAGTACATTTTTATAAGAGTAATATTGTAGTTATAGTAGTCAACTACTTTTTTAAGCAGTTTGCCCATTGCCCAGCTCTGAATATAATGTTATAATAATTGTAACGTAATGCGGGAAATTTCAAGGAAATAATTTGGTAATGAAAAACACTTTGACCGTGAATTTTTATATTTTAAAATATTTATGTAGGTTATCATTTATCATTTAGTGCAATGTGAATAAGCTTCTATTAATAAATGCAATAATTGATTTATTTTTTATATTCGTTAGACAAAACTATACAAAAATATGTTATTAAAATATTTTGCTATCTAAGCATCTGTTTTCGTTTGTTATTGACACAATTATTGTTATTATTAACACAATAATTACAATTCGTTCATCTATTGACTTGTCCACATTTCGGTGTTATTGGACTAATAAATATCTTATCTTATTTCTACACTGAATTGGTATAATGGAGCTAATGTAATTTTTGCGTAAAGCAAATATTTTACAATTTTGCATAGTTTCAACTTCGTTGAGTGGTTTCTAAGTTACAGTACGTGGTTTTTTTAAAATCAGAATATGCAAAACGTATACTTAAATTACAATTTCGCTGTCGCGTCTCTTCAAAAAATATATCTTTTAGCATCTCAAACCTGTAGTTGAAGGTTAAAGTAATCCACTTCATTGTCCGGTGCAAAAGTTTTTAAGATCTGTGAACGCTAGAATAAATTACAATTATTCCCATGAATGAAATTAGCAAGAGAATTGATAACAAATGACATAGCATTTATAAAAACTTAACAGCCTATGTTTTTTAAGTGCGGGAACATGAATAAATTACTGTCTATACTCGGTTATTATGTGTTTATTTATTATTAACTATTAGCGTCATGCATTACAATTGTCGTAAAAACACAAGGGAAATATAAACTATTAAAAGTAGTTAATTGACCATTTAATAACAAAGCAGACGCTATTAATTAAATAGCAAAACTATTTTTTTTACTTAATAATTAAAAAAGTAATATTTAATTAAAAAGTTAATTTTTAAACTAAGTTCCGATGACGCATCGAAAGAATTTGAACACGTCTGACGTCGTAATGTTTTATGTAGAGATGGTACGGAGAACTGAACCTGTTATTTCGGAACAGGTACGAGCTGTCTGTTCCGCGGAAAGGTTCCGAGGTTTGAAATATAACAGCTCCGAGTTTGAACTAAAAATGTCGTTTGTCGGAGGGCTCGGTCGGTGCGGAGCAGAGGACTAGTGCTGGGTTTAAATAAAACTGCGTGCACACTAAATAAGTTGACTTATGTTAGCAGCACCAAATATTTTTAGAAGGTTTAAACCCCCCATACACGCTCGGGCATGCTTGGCTCGTCACGAGCCCAACTTCAAAACGAGCATGTTCATTTTATTCCATACACGTCCGAACTAAAGTTCCAACCATTTTCCCAACCCAACATCAGTTGATCATCGACTTTATTGAGTGAGCATCTCACCCATAATATAATATGGATCTTATTACCACGATACCGATTGTGGGTGGCTTTATATGTTTAGACCAGCGAAGAAGGAGAAAACCCAGACGTGTTTGGACAAAACAATGGCTTCAAGAACGGAATAAATTTAGTCATATGGCTCTTCTTCAGGTTGTGTGCTGTTTTTTCCTAGACTAGAAACACCTTTCCTAACAGTTTCCTGATCACTCGTAAATAGTAATTGGTCAAAGTACCACAGATGTGGCTCGTATACATCATCTTGCGAGTTTCCTGTTTTATTCTTTGACTTCAACACTTTTTTTAACTCCCTCCGAAATGAAGCTCTAAGACTTTCAATTTTTGACTTTACAAATTTTTCATTAGCATCAGGGATAATTTCTTTGCACTTTTCTACAAGTATACCGTAACTGCCCCTCTTCATATGTTTGTTGCTGTACTCTTTGCTTCTTACGTCCCAAAGAGCCCTTTGTTCTCTGTATAAATTTATGAATTCCATCCAAAACTTTTTATTGTCGCTAAACGACATCACGACAAAATTACACTGAATCAAAAGCACCGAAATATGTCTATCTCATCTAGCGGCCCGCACGGAAATGCTGGAATTGGCGAACATACTCGGGCGACTACCATATACGTACGAACATGTTTGCGCCGAGCGCGTGTAGGTCGGTGCCATCGAGCCAAGCTCCGAGCCGAGCATTCCAACCGCCAACTAGGCTTGTACAACACATACACGATCGAGCATGTTGGTCCGAGCCTACTTCCAACTCTTGCTCACCCAACATGCCCGAGCGTGTATGGGGGGTTTTACGGAAAAATAAAAACAAATGAGTCGTGTTTCCCTACAATTTTCATCATGAAACTTTTTTCCAACCAGCTGTTTATGAGATACTTGCAACAATAGAGCGAAAAACACGAATTTTTTGCAGTGCAAAAATAACTATCCTTGGCTTTGAGTCTTTGTTGTAGGTCCACCTTAAGGATAAACAGAATCATGACTGAGACATTTTTTATTTTAAATTTATTGACAAATATGTTTACCTATGTTCACTTTTATCGTCGGATTAACCGTTCAGAGCTCAGACGCGAAAACACAGCGCTAAGTTCGTTTTTGGGATTTTCGCCTAAAAGGGGGCATAGGAGACCCTAGGACTTTAAATATGTTTTTCTCCACACTCTATACAATATTTTCACTAATTTAGAGATATACATTTTTGATTTCTGGGTTTTGGTAAAATTTTGACAAAAAATCCAAAACTGGGGTCTGGAAATCGAAAACGCCGACATGAGAGTTTCCAAGAATTTTAATATATAGGTCCCCGTGGTCAATAAGATCACTATACAAAAATTCAGCTCTACACAAAATAATTCGAGTTAAAAACCCTTAGATGCCTGGCCTAAATGTGGAAGGTGGAACACAAGAACTATAAAGGAATTAGAAAATTTCATTTTTAAGAATGTTTTAATCCAAGTTCACTGCTTTATTACACAAAATTAAATTAATATTATTGATGAATTTTTCGTCATTCTTCAAGCTTTTGTATTGTCATATTCATAAAATAGGTATACAGGTGAGTCAGATCATCCATATAAGTCGTTTTTTTCGAAAACGGTTAGTCGTAGAGAGTTGTGTCAAAAATATGTATTATAAAAGCCCAAATAAAGAATCGAATGGTGTTAATTTTTTTTCCGGGAAGGTCGGCTTCCCTATTAGTTTGCTCCAGAATGTCCACAACTCCGGAATTATAAATGTAACGATAGGTCGAAAGTGGTATTGTTGAAAAGATCTTTAAAAAATAAGCAAGTTTTGTAGGAATTTTTTTTTATGACTGCTACCCCTGTTAAGTAATATTTGTTTGAAATTACTAAATTAAAATGTCATAATAACGAACTTAATTTTAAAAGTCGGCATTTAAAGTCTAGTTACCTATTTATCGATCATTAAACACTGAAGAAGTACTAAGACACTCACAGTATAACCAGAAGAGCTCAGTAGTATGTATTTAAGAGTAAATGGAAGCCAGTTTGAACACTTGTGACATTGTCTAAGGTTGCTAGATTTTGAATGCCGACTTCGTTCGTTATTCTGAAATTTTAATTTAATAATTTCAAGCGAATGCTACTTAACAGTGGTGGCAGTAATTAAATATTTTTTCCTACAAAACTTGCCTATTTTTTAAAGAGCTTTTCAACACCACCACTTTCAACCTATCGTGCTATCTAAAATTCCGGAGTTCTGAACATATAATAATTTATATTTATACTTATAGAAATTTACAGGGGTGGCAGTAATAAAAAAAACTCCTACAAAACTTGCTTATTTTTTAAAGATCTTTTCAGCAATACCACTTTCGATCTATTTATAATTCCGGAGTTCTGGACATTCTGGAGCAAACTAATAGGGAAGCCGACCTTCCTGGAAAAAAAATTATCACCATTCGAATCTTTATTAGGGCTTTTATAATACAAATTTTTAACACAACTCTCTACGACTAACCGTTTACGAAAAAAACAACTGATACGGGTGGTCTGAGTCACCCTGTATATACTAATATTATAAAGAGGAAAAGTTTGTTTGTGAGCGAGTGGGCTTGTGAGTTTGTATGTAGGGGGTAATCTCTGGAACTACTGAACCGATTCTAAAAATTCTTTCACTAATAGAAAGCTTCACTATTCCTTAGTGCTATAGGCTATATTTTATTTTGAATTTCTCGCGGGATATTATAAAGAGGTAAGGGCCATTTTTTTTAGTTTAGTTTAGTTTTTTTTAGTCTCAGTAAGGGAATGTTGCTGTCAATTTTCACTGGATTATGTTAAAAACTGTTTAAAAAATATCGCATCTCAAAGTTTCAGACCAAACATACAAAACACCCTCTGTGTAACCACTCGCAAAAAAAATTTCTTTGTTGATCTGGACTTGCCTTGACTTCCAGTTCCTATATCCACCTTGGGCTTTGTCGTATATAAGTCATGAAACACCCAGTATAACGTATTTGAGTAAAATACATAGTAGGTACCTATGTATTCATTAAAAGTAAAATTATTATTTCGTAGTAATTTGTATAAGATTTATATTTTATTATTAGTGCGTATATATTTATTTCTCAAGGTTGTTTTGATAGTTAGGTACTATTGTTTAGACTGTTTAGAGTAATTTTTTATGAATTAATGTGACTTTATTTTTATTTTAAAGGTAGGCTCTAAATTTGAACTTATGTTATGTCATAAAAAAGGACATTTTTCGTAACATCTAATGTGCAACTGAATAATTAATTATTATTTGCGACCATATTATAATATGTGGAACTGGATTCAAGGTTAGAACCTTGAGAAACTAATTATTTAACATTCAAATCTGATCTTGCCATGCCATCAAAAAATTTAGCAGAAAAACTAAATTTTGATAGTCAACACTGAAGATTCATTCAGACCATCAAGGGAAAATGAGTAATGACTTATTCAGGTTGTTTCTAAATAAGTACGAAAAACTTTAGAAAATTCAGGGGGGGGGGGTCTTTCACATAAACATGTATTCTAATATCTCTTTTGGAGTTACGTTCTTCCAAAATCTAAGCGTCGATGTAGCAAAATGACGACCGCCTAACTACTAAACATTTTTTTATTTCAATAAAAATGCAATTTGCTGAAGAACCGTGCTGTGCATGTTTATAAAAAAGAATTAACAAAGTTTCTTGCACTTACTTAGAAATATCCTGTATAGATACAGAGTATTCGACAGCGTAAGTTACCCCCTGCATCCTTCATCTCAAATCCTTTCCTCTCGCCTATAAAACGGTTACCGTTCTCCCGACGCTATTTTTAAAGCTAAAGGGTTCGGGTAAACGCCAAATAAAGGAAAGAGAATCACACTACAGATCCTACAGGCGAATTTTTTGAAAACAAGTTTTGGATACGTGTGAAAGATTACGTAGTTTTTTAAAAAGTTGTAATTTTTTTCCGGAATTTTTTTTCTTAATTTTTCGCCTGTAGGATCTGTAGTATGATTCTGGGTCCTTTATTTAGCGTTTACCCGAACCGTTTAGCTTTAAAAATAGCATCGGTACAGCGCAGGAACCGTTTTATAGGCAAGGGGAAAGGATTTGGGATGAAGAGTGCAACTTCCACTATCGAATACTCTTAAATGGACAGAGTAGTGCGAAATTATCTATCTATTAAGAATTCGTCGAGAAAACAAATGAATTCTGAGCAGTTTTTGTTTCAATTTAAAAAACGTTTAAATGGTCAAGTTCTAAAACCTAACTTTTTAAGTATAGAGTAACTTTTTACGAGGAATAGAATGACGTAGTGTGCAATTTTTTGATTTATTGCTTTTTCGGGGCATTTATACAAACTTCTCTTTTTTTACCGCCATATTAGATTTTTAGATATTCTAATTCTGCTTATTTTTCTGATTAATTTGGTTATCACGTGCCACATTCAAAAAGTTCGCAATTAACGTTCCATATTAGGTAAGACATCCCATTAGAAACAACTGACAGTCAAATTATAATTTAGTTCTGCCAAACTACGATTTATTGTTAATTTTACACTTTAAGATCACTTTGAAATCGCATTACTTATTTATAATTTGACAGTCAGTTGTTTTAATGGGTGTCTAATATGAGACGTTAACTCTTTAAATGTGGCATGTATACCAAATTAATCAGAAAAATAAGCAGAACTCGAAAATCTGAAAAAAATCTACAGACATGAAATTTTGCAGGTAGGTTCCTTATAGGTTGTAAACATCCACTAAGAAAGGGTTTTTTGAAATTAAACCCCTAAGTGGGTCAAAAGGGGGTGTAGAGTTTTTGACAAAATCACACGAAATCTCACAAATCGTTAAGGTAAGAGGTATTGAATTCAACATACTAACTCTTCTTTAAAAATAAGCAAGCCCATATTCGAGCATATTTTTAAATTCAACCCCTAAAGGCTGTAGGATTTTTTGACTAATCAATGCCCAGGCCAAAACCTCTCGAGCTATAAACTTGAAATTTGGAGAGTAGGTTCCTTTTGTGACGTAAGCGAGCACCTACTAAGAAGAGATTTTTCGAAATTTAAACCCTAAGTGGGTCAAAAGGGGTTGTATTGCACTGCCTAAACCACGGAAGATAGAAATTTAGAAGTTATGTTCCTTACAGGGTGTAGAGGTGCACTAAGAAAGTATTTTTCGGAAATTAACCCTTAAAGGGGTGAGAGACGGTGAAAATGTTTGTATAGAAAATCGTATTCCAGTGCGTGTATCAACTTAAAACTTGATACAAATACTCTTCAAAACAAATAATAAAACACGTATTTTAGGATTTTTTAAGACAATCTCTAAGAAGGGGTGCAACGGGGAAGGCATAAAAAAATCTAAATACAGTGTGTTCACCTATACTAGACTCAGCTCGAAATTTACTATCGGAAAATGCTGAGGTATATTTTGTTTGTACTTCAAACTCAACCGGAAGTGTTAACACGTATTTTTAACTTCCCACTGGAAGTTATTGTAATGGGTCCGAAAATCGAAATCAAAAAGGAAAAAAATTTTTTATGTTTCAAGGTCACTACACTATTTTTACACTACTTTTAGAAAGATGTCTGTGTGTGTGTGTGTGTGTGTGTGTGTGTGTGTGTACGTACGTACGTACGTACGTACGTATGTGTACATTTCTTTCAAAGACGAAATCTCGAGAACGAAAAATGATATCGACTACGTTAGGGTGCCAATCGACGCGTATTAACGTAAATATGATCTGAAAGAAATTTTTTCAAAATCGGTTCAGCCGTTCTTTTTTCTTAACCAAATAACCTCCAAAAAAGTAGATTTTACACAATATCTCGCGAATAAAAAATTATATCGACTTCGTAAGGGTGTCAATCGAGGCGTGTTAACGTCATTTTGATCCGACATAAATTTTATAAAAATCGGTTCAGCCGTTTTTTTTTTTTTTTTTTTTTTTTTTAATTATTGATGTTTAATGATTGAAATGATTACTTTTCTGTGTAATATCTAATTTAATTATTATTATTAAATATTTATCAAACTGGGAAGTTCGTCGTGTGGACCTCAAGGGTCGCACTTTAGTTCTAATAAACGACCCACCTCACGGCTTGTTATTTTTCAAATGGCAACATATATTTGTTTTTACATTTTCGAAATCCCAATTGTTTTCTCTATAAATTCATTTAAAATTGTCATATGGTTACATAAGAAAATATTCGAGAAAAACGTTATCGATAAACAACAGGAATAATTATTATTAATTAAAGTAGAAATTCGCAGGTATGTGGACAGTATGGTGTTGAACTTTGAAAATCTTCAGAGCCTGACGTGGAACCCTATAGAGAATCAGTTTAAACTATTAGAAATAGGGAGTGGGTGCTCAAACAGAAATTGTTCAGGACCATGGGCACTTCCTGAAAATGACAAAAAAATGAAACATAATGAATCTGATGTGGAACCCAAGAGGTTTTAAGCCTAAACTATAAAAGATAGGGAAGATAGGGAATAGCTGTTACCGTGGTGTAAGAACAGTTATATTTCTACTGGTGCTAATCAGTGTAGGTATAACTGTTCTTGTGCTATGGTTCTCCTGTACCTTAAGACAAAAAAAAAAAGACAAAAAAATAAAAAATTCAGAAAGTAAAACAAAAGTTTTTCAGGAAATTGAGTACCTACTTCATGAAAATGAAAATAAAATGAGGCCTGGAGAACCTAATGCGGAACCATGTGAGCCGTAAAAGTTCAGCTAAACTAGTGCTCAAGCAAAAATTGTTCAGGAACAATAAAACTAAAAAATAATAAAACAAATGCCTATATAAAAAAACAAAAAACACGCTTATATGTATACTAGCGATCCCCGTCCGCCTTCGCCCGGGTGCTAAGAATTTATTATTTATTACCCCCCTCCCCCGCAAAGAATTCTCCTGCAAAACGAAGCCGGGCTGGTGGTGCTTATTCGTTCGAATTTTATAAATACATTACTCACTCGCTTCGCTTGTTCGCTCGAATTTTATTAATACCTTACTTACTCGCCTTGCTCGTTCGTTCGAATTGTATTAATACATTACTCACTCACCTCGCTCGTTTGCTCAAATATTATTAATACATTACTCACTCGCTTCGTTAGTTCGCTTGTATGCTCGAATATTATTAATAAATTGCTTTAGAAGCGGCGTGCGTACTATAGCATTGACTTGGATATTTTTAATGAAAAAAATGGTACGCCAAGGTTTTTTTCCTAAAAGTGACCTATTTGAAATGTCAGATGAATAACGCCAGTGACCAGGCCAACTAGATTTATTGCAAAATTATATTCTCCAATAGTTACATTAATTTTCTCGAACAATACAACGGTTTTTATTTTTACTTCCCACCTCCACTATGATAGGGAAGTAATGGATTTAGTCCGAAAAAAATATTTCGAGATTTTAACAGATCTTCACGTTTTGAGACTCTAGCAATCGTTTAAAATCATTTTCTGACTGATGTCTGTGTGTGTGTGTGTGTGTGTGTGTGTGTGTGTGTGTGTATATGTGTGTGTATGTGGTCAATTTTTCGCCTTCGATATCTTAAGAACGGAACAACATACGGGCATGCCGATTGTTCTATTGTGTTTATCAGCCTTTAACTTAGATCTGATTAGATTTTGAGTCAAATCGGTTCAGTGGATCCTGAGATATTCAAAAAAACGTTCTCAATGTCACGTATTAACATAGGTAAAAAAAAAATATAAATGAATTCTAGATGTTATAATATGAAAAAAATGTAAATATTTTTTTTCTCTAAAATGTATAGTTTTCGAGAAAAAAAATATTTTACTAAAAAAAATAAAAATTGTACGTAAATCAAGGTAACCATGATTTTTGCTATATTAAGCTAGCCATCAGTAGATCACCAAACAAAAAAGAGAGGTCATGCTTTTTTCAAAGAATAAAAATTAAATTGTGTTTTAAAGACCACCAACAGCTAAGGTTATTTGGGCCTAGTCAAAGAATAAAAAAAGAGTGTTTATTTTTTGCAAATATTTACTAGGTGGGAAGTATAGGACTGGTCATCAGTCGAATTTTTTTAATCAAAAACGGTGCATCGCAGAAACTCAAACTCAAAAGAGCTCTTATCTTAATTCAAATTGAATGTAGAATTAAAAAAAAAATTTATTTGGGAAAAACCATTGGCGTATCATTTTTTTCTTTGAAAATATCAAAATCAATGCTCGTATACGCACGCCACTGCTAAAGCTGAAAATTACATTTCTCGAGAATAATAAATCAGAAATTCTTCTCTGGAACTACTGAATCGATTCTAAAAATTCTTTCACTCATTATCTTCGAAGTGGGAATTTCTCGCGGCGGGGGGGTATAAATCATAAATTATTATCACTGGAACTACTGAACCGATTCTAAGAATCCTTTCACTAATTATCTTCGTAGGGGAGAATTTTTCGCGGGGGGGGGGCGGTAATAAATCATAAATTCTTATCTCTGGAACTATAGGTACTGAAACGTTTCTAAAAATTCTTTCACTAATTATCTTCGCAGGGGGAGAATTTCTCGCGGAGGGGGGGGTAATAAATCATAAATTCTTATCTCTGGAACTACTGAATCCATTCTAAAATTTCTTTCACTAATAGAAAGCGACACTATCCGTAAATGATATAGGCTATATTTTATTTTGATAAATCTGTCGCTATATTTTTTTTGATAAATCTGTCGCTATATTTTATTTTGATAAAGTCGCGGGGGGGTTCAAGCTATGAAATTGTTTCACATCTGTCAGGCGTCCCACGACGGCTCACATTTTTTTTGCTATGTGTTTTAATTATTATCACTTGAAGTTTGCAAACACAGAATAGAAGTTTATTATTATTGCTACACTATTATAAGATATGTACGTCATATGAACCAATAATCGCGATCTAGTTTTTTTTAATAGTGCGGGTCATTATACGTAAAAAGAAAATTATCGTTATAGCACGTGGCGATAGTCAATATTTTTATTGATTTTTACGATAATTACATGTGGATCGATGAACTTCATCGTTTTGATTAATTAAAGTGGTGTTTATGTAGTAGTATAAAATTTGATTGAAATATTATTTATTGGATACTATGACAAAATGTAAATAAACTCTATTTTTCAGTATTTTACTTTAATAATCGCTGACATTGACCGGTTTTTTTGGTCTTCCAAATTCAGTGTCTCAAAAGATTATACTTAGATATTATTAAATTGAAGGGTTAAAATAGTTATTTTCCATACGTATGTGTGAAGTGAGGTATTCTAGTAGGCTTAAATTGAGGCACGAGCTAAGGGACTGACGCATACACAACGAGATCTCGTTGTGTATGCGTCAGTCCCTTTAGCGAGTGCCTCAATTTAAGCCTACTAGATACCTCACTTTAAGCGTACGCCTCGAATATAATTTTTTATAACGACTGCTTCTAAAGTTTAATAGAGAGAAAAAAATTAATATACTGATTCTCATGACTGGTCATTTCGTTTGCGCAGGCGCTAGAATTCTCCCCAGCGAGCGCGTTAGTTTAAATGTGTGGTAGAAATAAATACACATTCTTCGATTTATGTACATTTCTTATAGTCACTTTTTTTACGCACGGTGACTGTACTTTTACGCACGCTTTGGACTTTCACGCACGCTAACTGTACTTTTACGCACGCTTACTATAGTTCGTTAAACTACTATAAAAATACGTCTTTTCACGCCCGCCTCACAGCGCTCGAATATTGAACTTTAGAAGCAGGAGTTATAAAAATATATTTTTAGACTTCAGCCGTCACTGCTTCAGTCTAAAAACGCCTAGTTGTTTTCTAAATAAGATAAAACTTTGAAAGTGTTATGAACTTTGTTAAGTATTGGCAGTTTCTATTATTTTTATTAAACTTTTTCAAACACACTGATGAAGTTTCTCAAGTTTAAAAAAGTTTGAAAGATTCATGAAATATTTTATGGAACCTTTATTTTTTACTAGAAATTTATGAATATTTATACGTCTTGAATCAGCATTTTTAAACTTTTTCACCTAAGGATTCCCTAGATTAGCAAAATTATCGCGAATCCCCATTAAAAAATGTTTAATGTCAAGTAAAACTACAATAAATATAAACTAACAATTATATAGGCGGCTGGCGCGGAGGTCGGAGAGAACACCATACCCGTCCGCCTTGCTCATCGCACGGTTTGTGCCCGCGCGGCGCCTGATCGTAATTTATTTATTCATTTAATTTTTTATGTCAATATATCCCAAAGATGAGCCCGCGAACCTCATCGCATATAATATGCGATGAGGTTCGCGCTCATCCTAGTTTAGGAAACGCTGTTTTAGAAAACATACATATTTCACAAAACAGAAATAGTCATTGAAATGTTACATTAGGTTTGCATTTTGGGTAGGACAAGGTTTTTTTTTACTTCCTACCTCTACTATGGTAGGGAAGTAATGGATTTAGTCCGAAAAAAATATTTCGAGATTTTAACAGATTTTCACGTTTTGAGACCCTAGCAATCGTTTAAGATCATTTTCTGACTGATGTCTGTATGTGTGTGTGTGCGCGTGTGTATGTGTGTATGTGGTCAATTTTTCGCTTTCGATATCTTAAGAACGGAACAACATACGGGCATTATCAGCCTTTAACTTAGATCTGATTAGATTTTGAGTCAAATCGGTTCAGTGGATCCTGAGATATTCAAAAAAACGTCCTCAATGTCACGTATTAATATAGGTAAAAAAATATAAGTGAATTCTAGATGTTATAATATGAAAAAAATGTAAATATTTTTTTTCTCTAAAATGTATAGTTTTCGAGAAAAAAATATTTTACTAAAAAAAATAAAAATTGTACGTAAATCAAGGTAACCATGATTTTTGCTATATTAAGCTAGCTAGATCACCAAACAAAAAAGAGGGCCATGCTTTTTACAAAGAATAAAAATTAAATTGTGGTTTAAAGACCACCAACAGCTAAGGTTATTTGGGCCTAGTCAAAGAATAAAAAAAAAAAGAGTGTTTATTTTTGCAAATATTTACTAGGTGGGACGTATAGGACTGGTCATCAGTCGAATTTTTTTTCGTTGCGTAGGGGATGCCGGTTTGTAAAGAGGTTTTTTGTTTAGAACCGAATTCTCTACAACTTTGCTAGAAATACTTTTTTTCGTAAATTGAATAATTAAAAGATAAGCCTTATAGAAAATAGAAATTTGTCACAAAATTTTCTCTTAAAATTTTTTTAACTTCCCGTTAAGAAAATTGTAAATTTTCAAAAATTCGGGAAGTTATTGGTTTCAGTCCGATTTTCGAAAATCGAATCTTCAACAGATCTCGACGTTTTGAGGTTCGAGGAAGCTATTTCTATTTCCAAGTGGATGTCTGTATATATTGTTGTATGTATGTTTGAATGTGTGTGTGTGTGTATATGTAAACCTTGAATAACTTTTAAACAGATCGACCGATTGAGATCGGGTTACGGCATTCGAAGAGTTTTACTCAATTTAGATTTTCAAAAAATTTGAACTTAATCGATCAAGTAGATTTTAAGAAATCTCAAAAATAAAATTTTCGAAAAAATGTCTCTTTTGAGTAAAAAATACTTTACCGATCAATTCCAAAATCCTATCAGCTCTATTCCCCAAAAAACTGCGTCGAATGCCGCGAACCCGATCTCAATCAGTTGATTCGTTCTAGAGATATCATTGTCGAAAAATTTTCAAAAAAGTGTTTTCCACACTTAAATAAAAAATACCGGGGAGTCTATTTTATTATGTAAATCCTTCAGAAGAAAATGATAAGTGAAACAACAAATTGAATTATAAATGTAAGTATAAAATCTGACTTATAAAATATGTTTAGACATTTTTGCATACTGAATTTGTTTTGGTGAATATCAACTTACGAACATAATGTGTTCTTTTAGTTAAATGTGTTTATAAGAAGAATCTTCACAATTGCATTTATTTTATTTTCTCCATAAAATTTTATTGAAAAATTGATAAAAGCTTATTTTAAAATATAAGCGTACCTACTAAGCTTTGATCGTTAATTAAATTTTTAATCGCATTTTTATTTTGCAGAACGAAAATGTAGGTACCTACGTTAATTTGAACAAAACTCCAAAATCGGAGAAACATTGAATGATTCGTTGAAGCGCGATAATTTATTAAAATAGGAATAAAGTTTAAAAGAAATCATAGCGTCACTGTAGATCTTAGTGTTCGCTTCCGCAGGTACATAGCTTACATACTTCACATACAATATAATAAGTTTTAATATATTTTTTTGTTTTTAAACAGTATAATAGATACTGATAGTGTATATAAACGCACTTCTTGCACTTTCATAGACGACACAAACAAAAAAGCTTTTTAAGGGAGTGGCTTTCATAAATATTCAAGCTTATTTGAAATAAAAATTACGTGATTTCGGTGTTAGTTTGCTCAGAAATCATGACTCTATTAATATAAGTTATAACACAACAAAAATTCAATTTTTTATTCGTAGATGTAATATATTAGTTTGTGTAATGTTTGCAACGCGAAGTGTTCGTTTCTCGAAAGTTTGTAAGTAGAGGTTATTAAGACTTAACATTAATTATAAACAGCTTACCCTATGTTTGCGCAGACGTTTTTTTCCAACAACACTTACATCAACTTATCACTTATTTGTAAGAAAAGGCGTACCTTTAATAATAATTTAATAGACAAGTCAATAAAAGACGATAAACTGCAGTTGTATGCTGACGGGTTGCCAGTGAAGGATTCCTTTTATACAATTTACAAAGGTTGTCCCTGCGATTATTATCTCTATTAACAGCATCCATAGCGCAGCCTTGTTCTTGTTTTTATGCATTCATTTTTTTGCCGGACTAGCACTCTAATATTCCAACATTGAATTAAAAATATAATATATGCACATCTCGCAGCGAGAAAAGATCAGACCAAGTATTCCCTTCTACGAGTGGATAATATGTAATTGGTAAGATTTTGGGACCGTTAGATAAATTATTACAATCAGCTAGACCTGCTAGAGCTAGAGTCATGACGAAGTGTCAATAATTTCAAGTTAGTATTCTTTGTATGCTTCCGTTCATTCCCCGCATAAATTTAAATATCTACTATTTCCTTCTTGAAAAAATGGACCGTGTAGGTTACACTTAACTCTACAGAAGTGAGTTAACTTACTAACATGAATAAATGTTATAAATTGACATTTACAGAATAAAAATTAGTAATATCTATTATAATGTTACACACTGCGCGTCCAATGCTGGGTTGCAGAAAACACTGCCAAAAAATCTGATTTGGCAATAACCTTAAATTGTGATTATAAAATTACAGTTTTTATACATGTAGGAACAGTCTAATTTCGTTGTGAAATTCTTTGTCATGTAGATTGTAGAACATTAGATTGTACTTACACAAAAACAAATGATTGATCTACATAGAAAAAATCGACTTACACAAAAACAAATGATTGATCTACATAGAAAAAGATCGCTTTTCAAGCTAAATTTTGTTTAAAATTCGTATAAAAATGTTGTTTTGAAATGAAAATTGTACAAAAAACTATTAAATAGATGTATAGGTATCTACCTATACTCAGTTTAAAAAATTACCGTGTCAATCGATCAAATATTTTTTTAACAAGATCAATTTGAAATAATTCTACAATGCTTTTTTATGAAGAAATATGCTTGGTCACAATAGAAGGTCATTGTCAAATCAGATTTTCTGACAATGCTTTCTGCAACCGAGCATAAGTGTCGCCCCCATCTTAACTTTTGAATGATATGAGTTAAAGAGTTCGGACAAAATCGAGGTAAATCTTATTACATAAATTATCTTTTGTTCAATATTTTTTTGTTTCTTTGAAATGTTCGACTTGCCTGCATTTTATTCTGTTTTGAATCTTTTCATAACCAGAGAAGTTAGAGAACGAACAATTGAATTTTCAATTTGTTCAAAGGAGTATGTAGAGAATTTAAATATCTTTCCAATGAGGTGCAAGCATGATCCTCCTTGCTATCTAAAACTGTTGAGTTAATGGTGCCCTGGCGCCATCTTTGAATTTCTAAAAATAAATTTATCTTTAAACAATTATAGTTTATGTGTTAAGATTTTACCTCGATTTTGTCTGAACTCTTTAACTCAATTCTTTTAAAAGTTAGACGCGCACTGTATACGATTTGTTTTTAGTTGCCATAGTTACGCCATTGCAGTTTTTCATCAGATGAATTCAATTCACTCTACCGTGCGTAAAAAAGTTTCACTTCAAGGTTTAGCATTTGTCAACTTACATAATGCCTATATGTCAATTTTATAATTGTTGCACTATAATAGTTTAGCCGCTAAGAGACTGCGACAGACAGACAGAGTAGTGAGAACAATAGAGTTCCACCCCTTGGGTACTGAACCCTAAAAATATAAAACAGATTAGACATAACATAGTTTTTTATCATTGTTTTCGTTCGTTTTTATGGTCAGGATAACAATAACAATAATAATCCCTTCTTACTTTGAAATCTGAAATACATCAAAGTCTATTAAAGTCTAATAGTGATATATGGCGCGTGTATACCTAAATAAATATTCCATTTTTATTTTTCAATAGATTTTTTTAATCAGATTTCTTTTTAAAACACAATGTAAAAGCATTTGCTGATAATTAATAATAGTGTATTGTTTTGCGAATAATTATGATTACCTACTATATAGTCCAGTCACGAGAGGAAGTCCACCTTGCGTTTGGTGCAGCAAATGATTTTATTTTTTTGTGTCCTCAAGCATGTTTAGGAGATGTCAAATCCAAATTTGCGACCTCTAAAACAGGGCGGGGGAGTTTTGGTGGGCTAAAAACCACGATTTTTTTGCACTTTTTTCGATTTCTTGCTTATAATATGGAAACGGCTGGTCCTATCGAAAAAATGGTCCTATTCAAAATTAAAGGGCACAAAATTTACTTCAAAATGCACTAGTCAAATATGTTTATGTTCCCATTTTTACCGACTCTACAGAACTTAGAAAATTGCCAAAATTTACCAAAATGAAAAAAAAGCATTTTTTCAAGCTTTTAACTATTGAAAAAGTCGAATAGCCTATAACCTTCCTTAATAAACGGGCTATCTAACAAAAAAAAATTTTTCAAATCGGACTGGTAGTTCCTGAGATTAGCGCGTTCAAACAAAAAAAAAATAAATTCTTTTTTTGTTTGAACGCGCTAATCTCAGGAACTACAAGTTCGATTAAAAAAATTTTTTTTTTGTTAGATAGCCCGTTTATTAAGGAAGGTTTTAGGCAATTCGAGTTTTTTTAAATTCAATCCCAAAGGGGGTAAAACGGGGGTGTAAGATTTTTTGTTATTACAAAAAATCTTACTCCCACGTTTTACCCCCTTCGGGGTTAAATTTATAATAAACTCGTATACCCTATAACCTTCCTCAATAAACGGGCTATCTAACAAAATTTTTTTTTTTTAAATCGGACTTGTAGTTCCTGAGATTAGCGCGTTCAAACAAAAAAAGAGTTCATTTTTTTTTGTTTGAACGCGCTAATCTCAGGAACTACCAGTCCGATTTGAAAAAAAATTTTTTTTGTTAGATAGCCCGTTTATTAAGGAAGGTTATAGGCTATTCGATTATTTTTTTTAATTCAATCCCACAGGGAGTAAAACGTGGATGTAGGATTTTTTCTTATTACAATAAATCCTACACTCCCGTTTTCACTCTTTGGGATTGAATTTTTAAAAAACTCGTATAGGGTCTCATTGATTAGTACTTTGCTTCTTTTACAGACTGGTAGTTCCTGAGATTAGCGCTTTCAAACAAAAAAAGAGTTTATTTTTTTTTTTTGTTTTTCTAAGTTCTGTAGAGTCGGTAAAATCGGAACAAAAACATATTTGACTAGTGCATTTTGAAGTAAATTTTGTGCTCTTTAATTTTGAATAGAACCATTTTTTCAATAGGACAAGCCGTTTTTATGTTATAAGCAAAAAACGTAAAAAAGTGCAAAAAAATCATGGTTTTTAGCCCACCAAAACTACACCGCTCTGTTTTAGAGGTCGCAAACTTGGATTTGACATCTCCTAAACATGCTTGAGGACACAAAAAATAAAATCATTTGCTGCGCAAAACGCAAGGTGGACCTACCTTTTTAAGCTCTCGTGACTGGACTAATAGTGAATACCTCTTTATTTTATAGATTTTTTAAATGAAAACGAAATTCAATAGTATACTTTGAAAGATTAGCGCCGGATAATTGTTTGAAAAACCAAAGAGCATTTGAAAACTAAAAAAAGAAGGCCTCAGTTTTCAAAAATTCATAAAATACATATAGTTCAGGAAAATACGACAAAAAGTTGCCCGAACTCGGACATTTGAAACCTCAAGCTAAAAATTGGTGGAAATGTCAAAGAATAGTGTTCTGATTGATATCTCAGACTTCCCAAAATATCCCTCTGGGGGAAAATCCGCCATCTTGAAAAAACCACGAAATTTTACCACCTTTTTTACTTTTTCCGAAATATCTCAGAAACGGTCGACTTAAGCAATTCTTCCACTATGTAATGTTTTAAAGAGGATTACATTTCCTACAATTTTCATTCCTACAACTTTTCTGTGGTACGAATCGAAAGTGCGCTACAGCTTCTTGAAAATCACGCACTTTTTGTAACCTTGGTAACCAATTGTTATAATGTTAAGTCCTTTTCAATAGCTTTATTTATTGTGTTCTTCATCGAATTTTAAAATGAAAACAACTAGTTCATTGAGCAAGGAACGCCCTAAACCGTGCTTTTTGTCCCATTTCGATATCTTTAAAAATTGGGAAGCTATAGAGAGTCAAAGTTGAAATCATCACAGAGTTTTACGTGTTCTTTTTAACACGCGTATCGAGTACCTTCCATACCGAATACAAAAAAAAATCCGTCTAGGAATCCATAGGAAATTTAACGCCCTAAACGATGTTTTTTGTCCTATCTCGATAACTTCAGACATTTTTAAATTATAAGCATTTAAGTTCAAGCGAATTGAATAAAAAATTGCCAAATAGAAGAAAATGACTGATTTTGAAGTAAACTTAAATGCTTATAAGTTGAACACTTTTTAAGTTATCGAGATAGAACAAAAAACATCGTTTAGGGCGTTAAATTTCCTATGGATTCCTGGACGGATTTTTTTGTATTCGGTATGGAAGGTACTCGAAACGCGTGTTAAAAAGAACACGTAAAACTCTGTAATGATTTCAACTTTGACTGTCTATAGCTTCACAATTTTTAAAGATATCGAAATGGGACAAAAAGCACGGCTTAGGGCGTTTCTTGCTTTATGAACATAGTTATTTTCAATTTAAAATTCGATGAAGAACACAATAAATAAAGTTATTGAAAAGGACATTATAACAATTGGTTACCAAGGTTATAAAAAGTGCGTGATTTTCAAGAAGCTGTAGCGCGCTTACCATTAGTACCACAGAAAAGTTGTGGGAATGAAAATTGTAGGAAATATAATCCTCTTTAAAACATTACATAATGGAAGAATTGATTAAATCGACCGTTTCTGAGATATTTCAAAAAAAGTAATAAAGGTGGTAAAATTTCGTGGTTTTTTTAAGATGGCGGATTTTCCCCCAGAAGGATTTTTTGGGAAGTTTGAGATATCAATCAGAACACTATTCTTTAACATTTCCACCAATTTTTATCTTGAGGTTTCAAATGTCCGGGTCAATGTTTAATTATACCGTACTAATAGGTACTTACCTACTTAAATTTTTCGTCACGGAATCAAAATCTCCATTCAAAATTTCATGAAACAATTTAATGATTATTATGATTGTAATAATAGGTAGGTAATAGTTATTCATTATTCAGTTGCTGGGAATAACTTTTGAGAACTGTATAGAGTGCAGATATTTATTACCAAGTGTCGGGTAATTATCAGGCAAAGTGTTATTATCGGGTAAAGAGTAATCTAATTAATTGTCGAATTGAAACGAATTATCAGGTACCTAACGGTTAATCTTTAGATAACTGCAGTTAATTAATAATAATGTTGACTAGCGGACATGTATCGATAACTTAAACTATCGCGTTATTATCGGATGCCCGATTCCTAAAATTAAAGGGTTAGTCATCCTTAAAAGCGCCCCCTACACGCAGCGGAATGTTTGTACGACTTGTATGCACATACAAACTGTAGAAACAATATCTTTCATCCCTATATGTTCATACAAATCTGTACAAACAATTTTCAGCATTTTGTATGCACATACGTCATGTCGACAAACTACACGCAACGACATAATGGCGCTACGTTTTGTTTGTACAAACAGAAGGATCGAAACATTGCTTTTTTTAAATTAAATTCCTGTGATTTCTTTGTGCGATTTGTTTATACTGATATGTTTGTACAAACATGATGTTGCGTGTAGGGATAAAACATATTTACCATCAGAATATTACATATTTACTATCAGAATATTCTGATGGTAAATATGTTTTATCCCTACACGCAACGTCATGTTTGTACAAGCATGTCAGTACAAACAAGTCGTACAAGCAAATCGCTACGTGTAGTTGTAATATTTGTAGTACAAATATGTCGGCACAAACAAAACATACAAACATTCCGCTGCGTGTAGGGGGCGCTTTAGTTACATTATCTTACAACATCGTATACCTATTGTAAATAATTAATAATTGTACCTACATCATATAGGTAGAACATGGGTAGAACCTACTAATATGTAAGTTGCATAGTTAAATGTTTTTGATGTGTCTGCAGTGTAAATTACGCATTTTCATTAATTTGCAATGTCTGGAGGTCTCTCGGAGTAGTCTGTTCCGCATATCGTGTGATTTTAAATTAGCTTACTTTATGTACGATATGAATGGCCTCTAAGTCTTGATCTGATCCGGATTGGCACAAAACAATAATTTGATACTTTTGAGCAAAACGCGCACTGACTGCACTGTGCAGTGTGCACTGCATTGGATTGGTTTGACACATAACCGACTCGGTGCAATGCGTGGGCCCGCGTTTATTATGTGCTTTCTGTAAGCTGTACCGATTCGAACCAATTTAAATTCTGTAAACATATAAAAGTGGTGATTGCGAAGCACTCGCGGGTTTTTTATCTTTATATGTAAAAATCTTCATATTATGCTGGATCTGATCTTGGTTGGATTTTGTCAATGGTCATTTATTGTTCATACTAATTCTTACAGATGGCAGCATCTCCTGACTCCTGAGTACATAACTTGACCATGAGCGCATACACTTCTCGATAGTAAAACAGAAATAAGAAAATGTCTATTATTTTTGCCCCCGCCTGGAAAATTTTCTGGCTGGTCAGCGTTTCACTGTTTGTGATCTTATGAATTCACTCTAGTTTGGGATATTGTGTGTTTTAAAGACCACCAACAGCTAAGGTTATTTGGGCCTGGCACCAATTCATATTTTCAATTCATTATTTTTTTTTAGTTTGAGATATTACAATGTTTTACTACTCCCCCACTCCCAAAACAGAGGCGCGCGTAAATATGTTTTCGCACAAATAGGGCACGGAGAAGAGGCATTGAGATTTGAGAAATTCACTCCACTTTAAAATAGTGATGGGCAGAATCGTATTCTTTTAAGAATCGAAAACCCGGTATTCGAATACTTTTAAGAATCGAATGAGTATCCGAGAACCGAGAATATTATGAATAATAGAATAGTCGTGTTACGTGTGTGTTTATATGTGGAGGGAATAGTTTGACTTTGACTGGATGAGTGCCGGAATCGAGAACCGAGAACGCCGAATCTTCGATTGCAGTTTATTTGCAATTTGCATCGAGCAAATCCGTCAATTTCAATTCTTCTTAGGAGAAGTCGGTATTCGAATACTTTCAAAAAAGTTTTCGAGAACACCGAGAACTTATGAGAATCGGATTCTTCTCGATTCTAGCATTCGAATACTCCCATCACTACTTTAAAACATTTTTAGGGCCAGTGTTGTTGAGTGTTGACATCCCTAATATGACTTGTTAATATTTTGTCTAACCAGAAGAAATAATATTATAATATGTTTTTGAACAATTGTTTTGAAGCATCTATAAAATAATTAAAATAAAAACCCGGACACAACACTATAAAAAATTACATAAAGTATTTGCATATTTTTCAATGTTTTTGTATGCAGGCACAGAAGTGTTTTTGTCGCCTGTCTGCCTGCATACAAACATAATGACCTTTGTTACGTGCAACGATCTGCAATCGCTAATTGTATAATATTTAGGTATATAATAATATAATATATGCACGTCATATAACGTACAGGTGATATCTGAGATTTCTGAAATATGAACATATGAGGCGTAATGGAAGACCTGATCATGAAATACGGACATAACTGTAACAGTAAAAATGTTTTCTTGCCTTTTTTGAATAAGAAAAATGTTTTCTCAGAAAAAATAAAGTTACTAATTAAATCTTGACCAATGACCATGAACTCAATAAATTGGCAAAATCGTCGATATAACGAGGAGACTACCTTTAACTACCGATCATGTAGTTACGAGATGACATATGATCGTTATCTAGGTATTTTATTATATTTGTTTGTGATCCTAATTACGTATCGGATTTATATAATAGTCCAGTAATTTTAGATTTCCACTGCAGAATAATTCCCAGTTAGCTGATTTTTTTTTATATACCTTCGTTATGGTGTTTTAAAAAACGTGTAAAAAGTCCCCATCGATATCGTGCCGGCGTTGCCAGATATTCGAGGTTCAAATTCACGATAGACGGTTTTTTGAAAATTTCTCGGTTCCGTTCCATCTTTGGTAAAAAATAGTTATTATCAATCTTGTAGAGGACAAAATTCTCTACAACTTTCGTATAAACATTTTTTAACTACGATTCATAGTTTTACTTATTTAATTACCCATGGCTTCCTCCCCCTCGATTTTTCATAATGGCATTATGCTGCTTCCCGAGGGCCTAACATAATGATTTGTACCTTTATTTTAAATTGAACTTAAAGCTAACGATTAATTATAATTTTATCGACATTAATGCCGTAGCCCTCTATTTATAAGCAACCAAACATACAAATCGACAGCAGTGAAACAGACAGACGGACAGACAATTATTTTGGAAAATATGATATTTACACTTGACATCCATTATAAAGGCCATTCGTAAAGTAATTTTGTAAAAAAAATTTACAAGGATTGAGAGAATGCGATTTAAGTATGAGTATGCATTCGCATTCCTTATATAATGCACTCTACTAAGAATAGCCCGGAGTAGCCATATTTTTAATTTTTTTTCAAAATTCGTTTATGAATAGTCATTATATTTGTTATAAAGACGATTCGTAAAGGAATTTTGTAAAAAAAATTAAAAATGTGGCTACTATTACTAGAGTGCGTTATACGGTATGCAAATGCATACTCGTACTTAATCCGCACTCTCTCAACCCTTTTTTTTACAAAATTACTTTACGAATGGTCTTTATAATTGATGTCAAGTATAAATATGGGATTTTCGAAAAAAAACTGTCAGTCTGTCTGTCTGATTCAGTGCTGTCGATTTGTATGCTTGGTTGCTTATAACTAGAGAACTACTGAATTAATTTCGATAAAAATTATAGTTAATCGTTAGCTTAAAGTTCAACTTAAAATAAAACTACAAATCATTTTGTTAGGCCCTCGGGAAGCAACATAATCCCGTTATGTAAAATCGAGGGGTAGGAAGCCGCGGGTACTTAAATAAGAAAAACTATAAATCGTAGACAAAAAATGTTTATACAAAAGTTGTAGATAATTTTGTCCTCTACAAGATTGATAATTACCATTTTTTACAAAAAATGGAACGGAACCGAGAAATTTTCAAAAAACCGTCTATCGTGAATTTGAACCTCGAATATATGGCAACGCCGGCACGATATCGATGGGGACTTTTTACACGTTTTTTAAAACACCATAACGAAGGTATATAAAAAAAATCAGCTAACTAGGAATTATTCTGCAGATGGGTCGTTGTAATGTCTAAAATTACTGGAGTATAAGTATGTAAAATGTATGTGCGATTTTATCGGTCACAATTTTCATGTGGTATTTAAAATTTTATTTTTGTATTCTACTATTTAACATAAGTTTAGACACTGGTAAAAAACAAAACTTCTAAATAATATAAATATGTAATTATACTTCATTCTTATGTTGCGGCATTTAAATTTCGCGAGCTTTATGTATTGCTCATTTAAAACTATAACTGATCGTTTCAAGGTTACGTATTAAAAATCTACAAGAAACACGCTCGAAGTTTTTCTCTGTATAAAACTTACTTGCTCTTTATTAGAACTCTAAAAATAGGTTCTCAAAATAGACAAGCGACTAGGCCCTGCAGTCAGGTTCCCTTCTGATTGGTCGAATACCCCATCTTGATTTCGTTTGACACACACACACACACACTCACCTAAACGAACGCAACAACTAACTGGTGAACTCTGTATACTATTATGGATAGTTGATAGCGATTAAAAAATGGGTTTTGTATGTGGACAATGTTCAAATACATATATTCTTCAAGGCAGGCAGTAATGTTCACAAAATTAGAATGAAAACTTCAGCTAAGGCGTGTAATCTAATCCTTTCTATTAAAGTCGATCAATTTTTTGACATTTCAAAATAAAACCTAATTTAATATTATTATTATTTAGGATGTCCAAAATTTATACAATAACAGTGTTCTTGAGAAATTGGAATAGAAAAATAAATTTTAATTAAATTTTATTTTGAAATGTCAGAAAATTGATCGACTTTTATAGAAAGAATTAGATTACAAGCCTTAGCTGAAGTTTTCATTCTAATTTTGTGAACATTAATGCCTGTCTTGAAGAAAATGTATTTGAACATTGTCCATATACAAAACACATTTTTTAATCGCTATCGACTATCCATATTAGTATACAGAGTTCACTAGTTAGTTGTTACGTTCGTTTAGGTGTGTGTACGTGTGTCAGACGACATCAAGATGGGGTATTCGACCAATCAGATTGGACCCTGACTGCAGGGCCTAGTCGCTTGTTCAAAATAGAGTGGATTAGGTCTATGGTAAATATAAGCACTAAGTAGTAATGGTAGATAGAGAAACGTAGGTCTTGCTCAATGAAAATATGTCATTGTACAATGTACGTAACCGAGAATCCATTATAAGGTCTTTGGTTTTACGATATAATCGCACAATTTTATGCAGACAGTGGCGCGAAAAATAATTACGAAGGGTACCAAATTAATGCCATGCCCCGGGCGTAATTTTCCATTCGCACGGTCCTGCATGCAGGAATAATTTCTGTCTTAAATTTCCAACGTATGAATTATTTTTTGCCATACCCACTATAAAATAGCTACTTTACATGCGTGTATGTTATAACTTTTATTTCTGTCTTGAGTTTTAAAACTCTTTTGGTGAACAGTTATTTCTTTATTCTGAATTTAATCAGTGCGCGACTAGCTCATGCGGCGCTGGGACGTGAGTCCACGGTTCACCATTTGAAAAGATGTTATATTAAAAATGCCCCAGATTGGGCTTAAAAATCCGACCACCGACCACTCAATACCAAAATATTTTGTCTTTAAAAAAATCCACCACCTACCACTCGACACGTAAACAAACACAAAAAGTTACGTAAATTGCAAAATAACCGTACACTCAAAAACATGAGCCGTTAATTTCGTAACCCTCAATTTAAACGGTAACTTAAACGGTAACTTAAAGACAAAGAAATACACTAAACCTTTGGATAATAAAATCACTCGGAAACTATTGGCAGTATCCAGAACTAAACCGACTACAAAGTTGGAAAGGGCGCCAGGACAACTGGACACACACGTACTCACAGGTCGTCCGAACCTGTGGAAATAAGCAATAAAATATCCACAAGGCCTAAAAGCCGTGGACTACTGAGACTAGTATAAAGGAAGATTTCTTCCGGATCAAAATCCAGAAACAATATCCGGGGAGTAAACCCAGCCAGAACCAGCAGTCCAAAAGTAAACGTAAAATATACACAACAAAAAACATACAACGTAGATCGATCACGGAACGCTAAAAAGAAAATACTAAAATCATAACGTTAGCTCAAAGAGAACGGTGTTGCCAAAAAACAAAACACTAAAATCGGGACGACACATCATTATAATCGACCATCGTAACAGGGCGTAATGCGACATAGCAATTATTTCACACTTAAACATAACAGCTAAAAAGTTTGAGAACGGGAGATCTCTTAACAAAAGATTCACAAATCGAAACACAAAATAGGCTAGCTTTAATTATTTTTGTTGACGCCACTAAATCAATACGTTAAATTTTCGGTAATTAAACAATAAATCGGTACCAAAAAAACATAAAAACACGGAGGAAATATCAGTACGTTAAAACCATAAATCGGTACATTAATCTTCGGGACGTAGAATACTAGATCGATACGTTAAATTTTGATACAGTAAACGCTAAATCATTATGCTAAATTTCAGAACGTAAATGATAAATCGATACATTATATTTCGAGACGTGAAAATAAAGCCTGGACAAAACCAGAATTCGAGACGGATACGTTACATAAGCTTATTATCTACGCAACTCTATTGAAATTAACCATCACTTGGCGAAACGATAAATTAGGTAATAATCCTTCATTATTCCTTGCAACAATCCTTCCTAAACTAATCAGCTAGCGAAGTACCTAACACGTCCACAGCAACGAACCAAAATCCAGGAAAGCAGCGGTTTATAATCGGGAATTTTGGGTTAGATAGGGTAGGAATTAAATTCACTGCACAGTAAAAACTGTATGTTATACGACAATTGCCAATTCCTAACACACATCCAAGACAAATTCACTACACTCCAGGAATTAGTAATTCATTCTTATTCTCTAGAGTTCGCCAAAATAACGTTAAAATGCATCGTTTCGTGATATCAAAAATCATTCGTCCAGCCGCTGTATCAATAGCTCCATCACCTAGCTATCGTCTCCTCGTTCTGTCCACGTACAAAAGTCTACACAATTATACAGTCGATTTGTTCGCAGCACGATTTGCGTTCTCCCTTACACACACAATAAAAATAGTACGTATCTCACTAACACATGGGAAATATAGGACAAGCGCTTGTCACAGGCGGCGTTCAAACAGTCCGTACACTTCGTCGCTGATGTCATGTTCAAAACTCGCAAACCATGGATTCAACTTGCCATCAAAAGTTACAATGTTAAAATTTTAAAATTGAATTTTTAACCACGGGCTTGAAAATAATTTTTATCTGGGGTCCACGGAAGGCAATGTATACTAACCACTTGCGAATTCCTTAACTGTATTCATCATTGGTTTTTAACAAAACTAATTGACGTAAATGATGCATAAATTCAAATCTTAATAAAAAACAAAAGTTATACTAGCGTTTACCTGCGTATTAACCCTGTTATAATGTATGCATGGAATATGGGTCAGTTAACAGGCAGATGTGTTGAAAGTGTTTATAAAACACACTAGTGTAGAAAATAAAGCCATGTCCATAATCTTTTATGTTTATTGCTATACTGTGCGTGCGCACTGCGACAGCTCACAGCCTACTATAAAAGTGTGAAGATGGCAACGCAAATGAACTGTTAAAATTTTTTGAAAATACTGAAAATGAAGTGAAAAGTAGCTATTTTATTTATTACTTATAGTGGGTATGGCAAAAAATGCCGTAGATTTCACGAGCATAATGATGTTATGACCGTGTGACTGTTAAAACTCGATGGCGCTCGTTTTTACATACTGTCACTACTCGTCAGTAATATATCTCATTACGACACTAGAAATACAATCTTCTATAAAATGAGACACCTCACTACGTGAATGTAGCAACGAAATTGTTTGAGTTTATCTGTTTATTGAGAACGCATTTTATTTTTGTTTCGCATCTAAATGTGATGTATATCTGTAAAATATGCGTTTCATTATTAGGTTATCGTTATTCGTTAATAATAAACTTAACACGATTATTAATTATTATTTCTTATATATTAATAAAATCTATAATTATTTGTTTTTTATTGATTAGTTATCTGCATTAAAGTACAATAGGTTTCTAGGTTTTTGTGTTGGGTATTAAGGGGTTATCTCAGCTTTCATTCCATAAACACTCACCAACACACCCTATAGTTAATCACTTATTTGTGAACTAAATGTATAATATACTTAAAATAACTTAATCAAGTGATAAAATGAAAATAATTTTTAAAATAAATAATCAAAACTTTTTCTACTGTACAAATGGTACCTAGGAACGAATCAGTGTGAGATGAAATGAAGATACGTCATATAATTGTTTTAATTTTGCGTTTTTGGTAAATTGAGAAAATCTACAAATTATTTGTTTGCAATAAATGTTTATAATATTTTTGAACCGGTTGGATATTGATAGCTCGGAGGTCTTTAAATGTCAGTGGATTAAAAACTTCCAGTTTTATGAACACACAAGTGTCGTATATTGACTGTTTTAAATTAAATTGTTCCAGTATGTTGATGTTTCAGCAACACAGAGATTGTTTCAATCCGTAAATATACCCAATTTTTTTAACCGACTTCAAAAAAAGAGGAAGGGACGCGTATATTTTTTTCCCTTTTTTATGTACGACCACGTATAACTTTTTACAGAGTAGTCCGATTTTGATGATTCTTATTTTATTGGATAGGGTATACCTTGAAGTTGGTCCCATATAAATTTTACTTAAATCGGCTCAGTAGTTCGGCTGATTATAATAAAAGTTAGTAGCGGCATGTGATTCCTTTAAGGTAAATGTCATTTTTTTGACACATCACACAGCGTAAGAAGTCAGTTAAGTTTGTAGAAGTGAATCTATTGGCAAGCGACTAAACTACGTATTGTAAAACCACTAAAAAGTATAAAAAATAAAAAACTTTTTAATAAAAAAAACCTCCTTCAAAAAGCCACTAAAAAGAGGAAAATAATAAAACTTTGGGGTCTGCGCAAATTTAATAAAATATGAAGTCGGTTACACTTTATTTATAAATTTAAATTCAAATTTCTCTTCAATGAGCCCAGAGCTGGCACGTTCTTTTATTAATAAAATGTCCAACTTTATTTTTAAGCTACTTAAAAATAAGATTGGACAGCTATAGCCAGATTTTGTGTGTTTTATTTATTAAAGTTATCTTTTTCGCTGTCGGTAGAAGCTAACAAGTGGATCAAATAGTATTATTATTTGTATTATTATTTTCCTTTATTGAGACATACAATACAAAAAAAGTTTATCTCTCTTCAGGCTTAAAAAACATTTTTTTACGAAATTATTACACTACACCAAATACATACAACATAAAAAAATATACAATATCTTAATATATTATTATATAAAACAATTAATTAACAAGCCGTGAGGTGGGTCGTTTATTAGGACTAAAGTGCGACCCTTGAGGTCCACACGACGAACTTCCCAGTTTGATAAATATTTAATAATAATAATTAAATTAGATATTACACAGAAATGTAATCATTTTAATCATTAAAACAAAATTATTATTTATTTTTAGCAATAATTAAAAAAAAAAACGGCTGAACCGATTTTTATAAAATTTATGTCGGATCAAAATGACGTTAACACGCCTCGATTGACACCCTTACGAAGTCGATATAATTTTTTATTCGCGAGATATTGTGTAAAATCTACTTTTTTGGAGGTTATTTGGTTAAAAAAAAATAACGGCTGAACCGATTTTGAAAAAATTTCTTTCAGATCATATTTATGTTAATACGCATCGATTGGCACCCTAACGTAGTCGATATCATTTTTCATTCTCGAGATTTCGTCTTAGAAAGAAATGGACACATACATACGTACGTACGTACACACACACACATATACACACACACAGACATCTTTCTAAAAGTAGTGTAATTATAATACATGGATAGCAGATACCACATAAACTGTGGCAGATACGCTCTCCAAACGCGAACCATGCGCGAACCTCAGAAACTTTGTTCGGGCATCACGGTAAAGTAGACAAACCAGTAGAGATGCAAGTTTTCGTTACTTCTCGGTACTTGTAACTATTCGTTACTTTTAGGTATAATACTCGTTAGTTACTATTCGTTACAAGTACTTAGACTACTCGGGCATTTTACGTAAACGTAACCGTTCGTTACTTTTAGGTACAATACTCGTTACAAGTACTCGAACTATACTCGAGCATTTTATGTGTTAAAACGGAAAGACGGTCTCTGCCTGCACATTTTCATGTCATTCGTCGTTGCGTAGGTACCAGGTGACAGTTAGTCCGTCCGACGAATTATAATATGAACCACAGAACAATAACGCCAGGTTATGTTACAATACTGGAGGCATAGGTAGATGATTCAAAATTCAATACAAAATCTAATCCGTTACATAGTAAAAGTTACATCGAGTATCGAGTGACTGTTTGTAAAAATGTAACGATTATTTTTTCATGTTGATATTAGTTAGTTCGGATCTCGTCGGGTAACGAGTACTCGAGTAACGAATAATTACTTTTCTTGCATCTCTACAAATCAGTGATCGCCAAACCGTCGATTGCAAATTATTATACCGGTAGCTCACGTAAAAATTAAGAATCTGTACATGTTATATAATCCTAGTCAACACGCGAAATGATAAAAATAATGTTTTAAATCAGGTAGGGTTCACCGTTCACCAGATAATTTAAATTTCGAAAGTAACTATCATATTTAATCAGTTTGGTGACCACTGCAATAGACTTCCTAACAACTGGCATGAACTGACGTCTCGCATAAGCTAAGCTGTCAAAAGGCAAGTGATAAACAATATTTAGTAATATCAAGAAGAATCAACTTAAATAACGTTGTATTAAGTATGTTATAATATGCCTATAATAATAAAATACATAATAGTCCCGTGTAGTTACTTTAATAGTTTTATACCTTGTAATTTATACAAACTAGAAAATAATCAATCTGTATTCTGTGACATTGTTATATTATAACCGTTACTCGTGGCTCCGCTCACGTATATTTCGATTTTTTTATGCCCAGCAATATAAAATCCCGTATAATATATTATAGTTAATACATTACTCACTCGCTTCGCCCGAATTTGATTTATTAATACATTATTCCGCTTCGCTCAAATTTAGGATTTATTACTACATTACTCTCACACGCTCGCTCTCCAACTTGGAATTAGTCTCTTGCACTCGAGTGAAGCATTTTTAAAGAATTTATGTAGAAATATATACCTACCTCTCTTTTTAACGATTTGTGAGATGAACATTATGTCAAAAAGTACGCTACACCCTGAACCCTCTTTTGATCACCATAGGGGTTGAATTTTGCAATATTCTTTCTTAGCGAATGCCTACGTCGTATTAGGAAGTCCGAAGTAGGAACCTACCTGCCAAATTTCATGTTTGTAGGTTTTATAGTTCCTGAGATTAATTCGTGATGAGTGAATCAGGGGTAACCAAAAATAAGACAAGTAGTTCCTATCAACATTGTTCCTTAGATGCTTTGTTTCAAAGATATAGGTGTTCAATTTTTTAAATTTTTTTCGGTTTATTATTGATATCTACCTAAATAAAATTACAGCAAATGTTGAAAATGGCCACCATCAGCTTCATTACAAGCATTCAACCTTCTGCACAAAGATCTTTACACTCTGATACAAATACGAGAATTTTGTCGCTATCACATTTCAATTCGTTGTAAAAGTTCTTCTCTTGTTTGTACACCGTGCATCTTTGAAACAAGTCATCTGCGGAACAATGTTGATAGGAAATACTTGTCTTATTTTTGGTTAAGGAATCACCCCACAGGCCACAAGCGATGACGCATGTTTTTTGATACAAGATGAGTTGGGAGGAATGCACTAAACAGGAGGAGTGTATTGTACACGTAAAAATAATTTTTAAAAACTCAAATGTTGTCCGACATATTATATAACTTGAAAACAATTGAAAATCGGATAACATTTGAGTTTTTTAAAATTATTTTTACGTGTACAATACACTCCTGGAGTTTGGTGCGTACGGAATCATGCAAGTTCGGTTTGCACTTGACAAATTCTTTATGTAAAATTTACAAAACAACATACAATCTGTGAAAATTTCAACTAGCTACCTCTTAAGATAGAGCCCTGTGACAGACAGACATCGTAGGCAGAGTAATAGGGTTCCATATGGAGGTACGGAACCCTAAAAAGATGTCTAAAACAGAGATATAGTGATTAGAAATCACCATAAACAGCGAAACTAGGACAGAAGTTGAAATTCGCTTTCGATTTCAGCTGTAAAACTTTGTTTCGGTCAGACACTAAATAATAATACAGAAAAGGATATTCTGACCTTCTGAGAATTATTATTATTTATTTGTACCAATTGTTTTTTATTGATATCAGAAATTTATTGCAGTTTCTCATTCAAAATGGCAGCTGACAGCATTAAACATCTTCTTCTTACTGGACCTCCTGGTATACCTATATAACTATTTTTTATTCAAATAATAATTTTTCGTTTTGATATTGTAATTTTTATTTTACACAAATGACAAAATTATTTAATTAAGAAAATATTTACTATATAATTAACCACTTATTATAAGATATATACCTATATCATAGATCAAGTAATCATTACTTATTACTTAGTCAATGCCTATATATATTTTGTAGGAATTGGAAAAACTACAATAGTCAAGTCAGTTTGCAATGAATTATCAAAACGCAGATCTGTAAATGGATTTTACACCGAAGAAGTTAGACAATCTAACGGAAACAGGGTTGGATTTGATATTGTTTCTCTCAATGGTAAAAGAGAAAAATTAGCTAGGATAAGGTAAAATTGCTTCTGCTTTGACAATTATTGTTAGGTAATATGTTAATCCATAATCCCATATATTCTCAACCTGTGGGTCGCTGATATCAGGGAGGTCATGAAAAGAAAAATTTAACGTATGAAAATAAACGGGAAAAATAATATATTGTGTAAGTAGTGTGTTAAATACATCTTTATTCAATATGGCGGGCGCTAGACGCCATTTTGTCAGTACGCAAAAATTCCGTAAAACCTTGTGTGTGGGGTATCAAATGAAAAGGTTTGATGAGTAGATTCAACTAAAAGGAAGGAAATAAAAAATTTATTAAAAAAACAAAAAACCCGACTGCGTAAAAATCGAACATAAAAGATGGAAACAAGATCAAATGATAACATGCAGTCGGAGGATTTCTGTTCAATTTGTTACTACTATGCCTCCGACTGCATGTTATCATTTGATCTTGTTTCCATCTTTATGTTCGATTTTTACGCAGTCGGGTTTTATGTTTTTTTAATAAATTTTTTTTATTTACTTCATTACCATAGTAACCATATCTCATTATAGCATCGAAAATAGTTATATAATGGTTCGTTATGTAATGGATTTTTCAAGTGTTTTTCATTATAGCATCGAAAAGCGTTTCATAATGGATCATGACGTCACCAGTCAATAAACGACCATTTAAGATCCGCTTTACAGACACGAAAAAAGAACTAAAGGCGTACATGTGTTGAATAAATGTATTTTCTGAAAGTAACCACACGCAAATATTTTCAGTCGAAGTCATTGTTATAAATCTCGCACCTATTCATATTTTTAATTTAATTTAAATTTTAATAATAAATTGAAAAATCAATTGACACTTTTACCAGCAGTCGGGTTAGAACCAATTAAATTACAGCAAACTAATTAACTAAGTACAGGCCATTTGCAATTCTGTATTTCTCTATTTTGTCAATTTTTGTGAAAAAAAACAGGACATTTCACGTTTACAGGGGGACAAGTCATTCAAAAATGGGATGATTCCGGCAAACTCGAGACAGGTGGCAACACTTATTCAAATACATGATTTAGTGATATTTTAGTGTATTAGTCATTTTAATAAAATTATTAATTTTTAGTGATTCCAATGAAAAATCTAAATTTGTGATTGGTCGATATACTGTGTTCAAAAATGACTTCGAGAAATTTGCACTTCCTATTTTAGAAAAAAATGTATGTTCCTTTTTTTTAAATTATGTTATTAATAAAAAAAATTACAGAATTCAAGTACTTAATTATGTGTTTGTTTAATTTAGAACGTCAACAAATCAGTAGTAATTATCGATGAAATTGGGAAAATGGAATTACTTAGTGATTTGTTTAAAATAAAAGTTGAGGAAATATTTCAAAACAAGAACAGTGAAATTTTAGCAACAATTCCTATATTAAAAGGAAAGCCAATTCCGATTGTAGAGAGCTTAAGAAACAATCCGAGTTGTAAGATAATTACTGTAAGTATTTTAAATTCTGATTTGATAATCATACAATTTCTTCTTCTTGAAGATTTCCATCAATACGATAGGCGCACATGTGCACAGTCTACTTTTTAGACTGCGCGTTTGCACTCTAATCATTCTGATAGAAATCTTCAGAAAGAAACCAATAAACACATCTTTAAATTGTGATTCTTAAATTTATACTATTTGTTCCCTCAGGTCGATAAAGCAAATCGTGATAATCTCCCCAAGGAAATTGTCGAGCATTTTGCAGGTAAAATTTAGAGTTGTTAAAAAACAAAGTGCGATTACTTTATACAGTCAAACTTCGATAACTCGAACCATGACTTGCCACAAAAAAAAATTCGAGTTATCAAATAATATTAATTTTCACTCTTGACGCTACTGCCGACCAATTTTGTGCGAGTTATCAAGAATTCGAGTTATCGCAGTTCGACTGTAATTTATTTGTAAATACATTAACTTTAGAAGGATTTTATTCAAAGGAAAAAATTACGTCAGTGTTCAAACTCGATTTATCAAGGTTCGTGCTAAATAAACACTTACAATGTTAATGCGTTTACAAATGTGTATTTAATTATTTTAGGGTTCTTACATTATAATCATTGCTACTGGGTTGCAGAAAGCATTGTCAGAAAATCTAGTTCGACAATGGTTTTAGATTGTGACCACACATGTTTCTCCCATAAAAAAAGCATTGTAGAATTTAAAATCGATCCTGCTCAGAAAATAATTGATCGATGGAAACAATATTTTTTTTAAACTGTGTATACATGTATTTAACATAGTTTTTTTGTACAATTTCCACTTCAAAACAATATTTTTCTACGATTTTGATCAAAATTTAGCTTGAAAAGCGATTATTTCTATGCAGATCAATCATTTGTTTTTGTGTGAGTATAATCTAATGGTGCCTCCACATAATCGACCATGATGGGCGATTCCAGGCCATCACGATTGTGTGGAGGGCATAATCGTCTGTAATTGCCCATGATGGAGCGTGATCGCCTCTGTATGGATTTTTCGGCCAAGATTGCGCGCATTTTCACACATTCGTCAATCACTCAGTTCATATTTGTTTATGGTATGGTTGTATCCATGTTGACAGATGACAATTCACAATTAATGGCACGATTGTGTGGACAGATGCGCAATGATGGTGACAATCATGGCCCATTCTGTGATTGCCCATCATGGCCGATTGTGTGGAGGAGGCATAATGTTTTATGTGACAGAGAGCTTCACAATGATATTGGACTATTCCTGCATGTATAATATTCTAACTAATTATATGATCACAATTTAATAGCCCGGGAGTTTGCGTTGCATTTTAGGTAGTGTTTTTACGCCGATCGATTGTTATCTTTTTCGATAAATCTGGTATGACTAATAAGTAAACCAAGCGTCAGCTGACGCACCCGCGGTGGGTGTGGGTGTGAGAGGCTTCGAAAGTGGTAAAAAAAAATTTTTTTTAAGTAATAGTACGCCGGCTGAAACTTTTTTTATAAATAGTTGACATCATAGTGAGTTGAAAAAAAATTGTCAGCTGCATCGTGGAGGGGGGATTGTGCGTCAGCTGCTCGCATGAACTTGTAAAAAAACACGTAAAATATTGCGCATTTCACTTTTTTGCACTGACAGCAGCTGAGACAATTACGTTACCTAGGATTATGATAGCGATATGATCATAATCCTAGGTAACGTAATTGTCTCAGCTGCTGTCAGTGCAAAAAAGTGAAATGCGCAATATTTTACGTGTTTTTTTACAAGTTCATGCGAGCAGCTGACGCACAATCCCCCCTCCACGATGCAGCTGACAATTTTTTTTCAACTCATTCAACTATTTATAAAAAGTTTCAGCCGGCGTACTATTACTTAAAATTTTTTTTACCACTTTCGCAGTCTCCCACACCCAAACCCACCGCTACTTGAGCAGCTGACGGTCGGTTCACTGATTAGTTGTACGAGATCAACTATCGATATCAAAATCAGCCGGCTTACTATGACTTTTTCATTTGCAACGCTGGCTCCTGGACTATAAGGTTATTGTCAAATAAAATTTTTTGATAGTGCTTTCTGCAACTCAGCATAATGTCTGTTAAATTGGTCGTTAATTTATTGAAAAATATTTGTTCCACAGACGTTAATCTATTAATATTTATTTTTGTTATTACCAGTAATGCTAATTACAAAATATTATTGACGATAATGACCTCTGCTGTCGAGCGTCTATAATTTACAATTCATTCAATACAAAATATTATTTTGATCTTTCTAATAAACTTAAATTGTTTTATCTAAATTTATCTGATCGTTCATTATACCAAATTTCTCATTATTCAACCTAGCAAAAGTATAAAATGACTTGGTATTCCCCTTATCTTAATTATTCTCATATCTCAAACTGGTGAGAAGGCTCCCTGCTCCAGTACGATGTAAAAATTGTACATTTGAATAGCATGCAGTACAATTTTATAATTATAATGTATTCAATAAATTTCGTCAATATTTAGTTACAGAAGTAAGCAAAATATCATTCGATAAGGCAGAATTAAAGAAACGTTTGTCTCCGCTTCAGTATCATATAACGCAGGAACGCGGTACTGAACACCCATTTTCAGGACGTTTCGATGAACACAGTGATCCAGGAATTTACACTTGCGTTGTGTGCAAGCAATCATTATTCAGTTCAAAATCAAAATTTGATAGTGGATGTGGCTGGCCCGCTTTTAGCGATGTTGTTGATCAAGAAAAGGTTGAACTGACTCCGGACAGAAGTTTGGGAGATATGCGCACCGAGGTAACTTGTTCTAAATGCAATGCGCATTTGGGTCACGTGTTTGAGGATGGTCCGCCTCCTACAGGGCAGCGATATTGTATTAATTCAAATGCATTAAATTTTACACCTGAAGATAAATAATATAGCTAATAAAGTACTGTGATGATCATAATATAGTAAAATAAATATAAAATATTCAGAATGATTTGTTTCTTCATAGTAATTAGTTCACATTTATGTATCTATAGATGGGCAATGGTACCTTAGTGGGGAGAACATTAGAACATCTTGTTTGGATGCCAGGGAAATGATTTCAACAAATTCAAAAGGACAGTGAAGCTGTCTAATACTGAGTTTTTGATACGACTTTCGGCTTTATGTCTAGATTTAAGAATGTCATTTCTTTTCAACTAAATAGAGATCGCCAATAAATTTAGTTGAAAACAAATGACATTCTGAAATCTAGATTTAAAGTTCAAAGTTGTATTAGAAACCACGCATAAATGTTCCAATTATCACTCGAATATATTGAACTGAATAATATTGGTTTCGTTCACTTTAAGTTTCTATTAGTGATGTGCCGGATATCCATATCCGTATCCCCGGATATCCGTATCCGCGGATATCCGAGGGAAAAGAAAGATCCGTATCCGGTAGTTTTTTGGCGGATCTTTTACCTTATCAATTTTCAATTCATAGATAAAATTTTATATATATAGGTGATTAGGTAATAATGAAAAACAGTTAAATTCCATTCAGATTATTTTTTATTTTTTAATATCGTGGTCAATAACTTTTTCCCATAACAGATAGTCTCTTTCCAAAGGTCGATGTGCAATATTTAGTATTTAACGCCGCGTACTCTAAGAAAGTTAAGATCCGTATCCGTATTCGTGGATCTTGAGACCAAATATCCGTATTCAGATCCGTATCCGCGGATATACATTTTTAACGATCCGGCACATCACTAGTTTCTATGTAACGAAAGCCTAAAGATTAAACTTCACAGCTGTTGTATGTCTTCAGCGACTTCAGTGGTACTTACTTTAAAATCTACCAATAATTTAAAAAATATATTGAGTTAATTATCATTCGTCTCATTCAATTCAATTTTTTATTCGTAGATGTAATATATTAGTTTGTGTAATGTTTGCAACGCGAAGTGTTCGTTTCTCGAAAGTTTGTAAGTAGAGGTTATTAAGACTTAACATTAATTATAAACAGCTTACCCTATGTTTGCGCAGACGTTTTTTTCCAACAACACTTACATCAACTTATCACTTATTTGTAAGAAAAGGCGTACCTTTAATAATAATTTAATAGACAAGTCAATAAAAGACGATAAACTGCAGTTGTATGCTGACGGGTTGCCAGTGAAGGATTCCTTTTATACAATTTACAAAGGTTGTCCCTGCGATTATTATCTCTATTAACAGCATCCATAGCGCAGCCTTGTTCTTGTTTTTATGCATTCATTTTTTTGCCGGACTAGCACTCTAATATTCCAACATTGAATTAAAAATATAATATATGCACATCTCGCAGCGAGAAAAGATCAGACCAAGTATTCCCTTCTACGAGTGGATAATATGTAATTGGTAAGATTTTGGGACCGTTAGATAAATTATTACAATCAGCTAGACCTGCTAGAGCTAGAGTCATGACGAAGTGTCAATAATTTCAAGTTAGTATTCTTTGTATGCTTCCGTTCATTCCCCGCATAAATTTAAATATCTACTATTTCCTTCTTGAAAAAATGGACCGTGTAGGTTACACTTAACTCTACAGAAGTGAGTTAACTTACTAACATGAATAAATGTTGCCGAGAGTGTAGCGGCGCTGTTGTTTACATGCCGTTGCTA